>JABWTJ010000024.1:3616107-3816236 GCA_016801875.1 Solanum sitiens
ACTGATATGCTAAGGGTCGAAACGTCTGTAAACGACGCCCAAGGTACCACCCTAAGGGTCCCCGAGGAGGACCCAAACATGGGCCATTGAAGCTGCCAGACAGCCTAGATTTTGAAGCTGCTGCACGACGCGCATCCAGCACTTGATGGGAAAATTTGTCTCTGCGATGCGCGCCCAACATGAACCCTACTATCCAAGAATATCATCAAGAACCAAGATCAAGAAATGACCTCGCAACGCGCAGCCAAGTTCCACATTTGACCGCGTCATTTTTAAGACAAATTAGTAATTTGCAAAGGGTCCAAATAGCGTAGGGGCTTTTGGGAACTTTGGGGAATCATTTGTGGACTGATTTAGGTCATTTCAAACCTCATTTCACCAATCAATTCAAACCCTAAAGATCAAATCTTATTTCTACAAAATCTTTTCTCCAAAACCCTCCATTTTCAAGAAGCTTAAGCACCAAGAGAGAAGACCAAAATCCTTCAAGTTTCTTCCCCAAAATTCGTGAGTTTCTTTAAATTAAGGAATGGTAGTCATCCTTGAACCTTCTTTCATTCAAGGAGACATTTCAAACAGATTTCAAAAATGATTTCAACTTCAAACTTCTTTGTTCCTTGACTCTAAGTATTGGTCTTTGCATGAAAATATTTTAATGAAAAAAATGAGTTGTTCTTAGTTTAAATGATGATTTTAATGTCAAAATCCCAATGGAATCATGTCTATTCTTTTTATCAATTCTTGACTTATGAAATGGGTTTTATGAGCATGATTAGCTAATGTTAAAGTTATTTTTTCTTGGTGGTTTTATTGAGTTTTAACTACTTCCCTAAGGGCTATTTTATGATGCATTATTGGATAAATTGTGAATAAGTGGTAAAGGCTTTGATGAAGGGTAAGTTGTTCTATCTTGGTTAAGTTATGTTGAAGTAACTCGTGAGTGGTATATATGGTCCACCTTTGGTGGAAGTGTTTACTTGAAGTATATGAAGTTATATGTGTATTGTGAGAATGGCTTTTAAGGGATTATATGTGAAGAGAAATGATGATTTTGATATGTATATGTATGCTATGTGTTAGAAAGTCAAAATGAGTATCTTGAAGGGTTTATGTCTAAATGAAGTATGTATTTGATATGTGAAGTATGATAATGTGTTAATTGTGATAAATGTGGGTATGAGCATGTATAGAAATCAATGTTATGAATGATGACTATTATGTGAAAGGTGTGCTCACATATACTTACACACACACTTGAATGCATGAATGAAGTAAATGAATTAAAATGGGGGATTGTAGGGTAGACACTCTTCGTGAGTAGAGATGAAGTGTCTAGACCATCCCTACTATTCCTAAGTATGAAAAATGGGAATTTTGGGGTGAACACTCTTCGTGAGTTTAGATGAAGTGTTTAGTAGAATCCTCACTATTCCCAATGAGCTTTCCAAAGATTGGTTGGAGGTTGGATATCCTTCGTGAGTTGACAAGGGGTGTTCAATTTATCTCTTAGTCTATAGTCAATGAATGTTTAAGACTCCGTAGTTGAGTTATTCTTAGCACCGAGAGGATTTGAAGAAGGGGTGGGTACACCTCGTGAGTAGAGATGTTGTATCCAATGTACCTCTTGAGATGGGTACTCCTTGTTAGTAGAGAATGAGTTACTTAGTAGCAATCACCTATCCCTTATCTATTCGCCCGCGTAGGTTTAGCTATAGGAGAATTCATGTAAAGTCTAAAGAATATGACCCTACCTTAGGAAGGTAGGGATCCCTCATCCGGTAAGGGTAATACCGGGATTCTATGTCTAGCTCTCATGGTCTATATCGGTTAAAGCTAGCCCCCACAAACTTATGTAAATGAACTAAGTCTTCTTAGGGGTGTACTACTTTAGGTAGGTGGTGGAATGGGACGCTACCTATACATTGCACAAGTAGACATTAGACGGGAGTCTTGGTGAGTAGCTTTATGAAATGTATGCATTGGTCATTACATGATGTAAATGAAAGTATTGTGGCTTATGTCTAATGTTAAGGAAGCATGTTGATATTATGACTTGTATGATGAAAACTTAATATATGATGAATGTGATGTGCCTATTCTAAGTTTAATCCTAAGGAGCACTAAGTTTAAGTGGTTTTATGGGATGCTACCTTCACATTTCACTAAGTTTGACTTGGGAGTTGTCTTGGATGATGGTCCTTATGTGAAGTTCCTAGTATATGTATGTCTCTATAGTGTCCTTGGTATTGAATGGTGAATTTTATAAATCGAGTGAGGTATTCTTACCCTTAGTAGTCTTAAGGATATCTTAGGTAGGTATTAGGTAGTTTGTATGAGCAATCTCCTTATGTCTTACCTAGGGGAGTCTTAGGATAACTTAGGATAGGAGTAGTTCATGTAAAATTTTGGATTTACTGTAAGTGTGCTCCTATGTTAAGAAAAATGAAAGTTTTACCTTATAATTTAAATGATGAGTATATGATGTTTTTTAATTTGATTGATAAAGATTTTTATCAAAATAGCATGACTTGTATGTTTCTTCAAAATTGTCCCTTTTTGCATGATTTTGCATAATGCCATACTTAGTAAAATGCTTGAACTAACCCCCTACTTTTCTATACTCTATAAGTATAGGTTGGAAGCAAGTTGAAGGTTAGAAGGTAATCTTGGGTATCTACTCCCTCAAGATTAAGTATGTCCTATATTTGAGGGCATAGTATATGTTTCTTTAGTTTCTTCTTTTATGACCTGTAATACTTATGATGTATTTCTTTTAATTTAAAGGGTCGTGTCCCTTAGATATTTTAGATGTGTCTGTAATATTGGCTTGTGACGAAGAGACTTATTCCTTAGTTTTAATAAAAGATGTTTCTTATTATTATTTTTGTGAAAAGTTTTAAATTTAGCACTACTTTTCATATCTTATGTATTGAATGATAGCTATGAGGCTTGTGCAACACCTCCGTGAGGTCAAGCATGCCTTGTTCTGACTCAAGAGTACTCCCTTTTTATAGGGTGTACTTGCGGGTCGTTACAAACTTGGTATCAGAGCACAAGGTTTTGGGAAATATTTTAGGGTCCAAATTCTCACAAGCCACGTCTAGTAGGATCTTGTTCATCGGTGTGAGTCACGACACATCCATGAGCAGAAGCCTATAAGGCAATAGAAGTTTAACTTTATTCGCTGCTCTAGTGTCGTGCCATAGAGTTGAGTTCTATAAGTTCCTTTTTCTCAACCTCTCCTCTTGTGTTTATAGGACATCAATACGAGAAGGACACCCACTAGAAGGTAGGAGGGAGAAGTAGCTAACGATAGAATTCCTCTCTGGAATAATAAGGTCCCTATAGTTGACCAAGAGGACGTGAATGAGGCGGTTCCTCCTTGGGAACCTCAAGGACCTCAAGTGCCCCAAATGCCTCCGATGCCCCAAGGTCCTCAAGCTCCCTATGTTGAAGGGGATATGACTAATGTGGAGATAAGGGCTGCTCTTAGAGCTTTGACTCAACTCATGACGACTCAAGCTCATGTCTTCACTGATCATGTGGTTGCCCAAGCTA
Source organism: Solanum sitiens (assembly GCA_016801875.1). NCBI lineage: Eukaryota > Viridiplantae > Streptophyta > Magnoliopsida > Solanales > Solanaceae > Solanum > Solanum sitiens. The sequence continues at coordinate 3,619,666 of JABWTJ010000024.1, forward strand.
ACCTAGGATTTGGACCTCAACCCAATGCAAGTACTCCCGGTTCTTGAATTTGGGATTTTATGAGAATAAACCCTCCTACTTTCCCTGGCACTAAGGTGGATGAAGATCCACAATGCTTTGTAGATGAGGTGTTCAAGGTAGTGGATACTCTGGGTGTGATTTCTAGAGAGAAAGCGGAGTTAGCCGCTTATAACCTAAAAGATGTAGCACAAGTGTGGTTTGAGCAATGGAGAGATGAGAGACCTTTAAGGGAAGGTCCGGTAGATTGGGAAGGGTTCAAAATGACCTTTATGATAGGTTTTTTCCCATAGAGTCGAGGGAGAGAAACTTAGTGGAATTCATGAATCTTCGTCAGGGGGGAATAAATGTAAAAGAGTATTCTGTCAAGTTCACCTAACTCTCTAAGTATGCCCCAAATTTGGTAGCCAACTCTAGGTCTAGGATGAATAAGTTCGTGATGAGGGTTTCTATTGTGGTTGAAAAAGAAAATCGTACGGAAATGCTCCATAATTATATGGATATCTTTAGGCTCATGGTGTATGCTCAACAAATTGAGGAGTCCAAGCTTAGGGAGATGTATAAAGATGGAACAAAGCCTAGATTGCATGAGTCAAGTCAACCTAAGTCTAAGAAGAGGTTCTATAATCAAGACTTGTCCATGGGGACAAAAGATAGGGTTTCCAACCAAAATACTCAAGGAGGTGTTTATGCTTTTTAGAGGCCTAGGTGTACTAGTTGTGGGAAGCAACACTTGGGTAGGTTTCTTGCCGGCACGGATTGTTGCTTTTGATGTGGTAATAGGGGCCATAAGATGAGAGATTTCCCTTACCTCAAGACAAAGGGGAAAGAGGTCAACCAAGCTCCTCATGGTTTTCCAAATCCTAATGCTCCAAAGAGGAATCGTTTCTATGCACTCGGAGCTAAAGAAGCGACTAATCCGGAGTGAAGGCCTTGGTAAGTTTTAAGTTCTTTATGATTGTTTTGATTTTCTTTAGATGAGTTTACCCTAAGTGTGGGATAATGAGTGGAGTAGGAAGGTAGTTGATAATGTCATCTTTCTTTCTATTCTTACTCAAGCTTGAGGCAGAAATCCTTGGTAGTTTGTTTTGTTTTGGAATCTTGCATTAGTATGAGTTGCATGTCTCCTTATGTTACGAGTTCCATAGATAATGTGATGTTTTTCATGCTCTTAATGCTATCATATTTATATGAGTAGATTGGTATTAATCTATCTTTCCTTTGAAATATGTAGTTATTGATACTTGCTCAATTGTTTGAGATTATGTGCTAATGTGTGATTTGAATGTTACTACATGTTGAGCATTGAAAAATGTTATGAGAATGTCTAATGTTGGAGAAGGTAATTCTTCCATAAATGAAATGAAAATGATGATTAAAGTGTATTCTTTGAATTTTGGAAATTTTTCCAAATTTGCTTATGATGATTAAAATGCTTAATGATATGAAGTTAGTGTTCCCTTTAAGTTGGTGATGCATTAATTATGAATGGTATGACCTCTGTTATATGTGTGGTATGCTTCTATTTGTGTCCTTGAAGTCCACGGAAGTGTTTAGTGTCATTCGAGGACAAATGTTGTTATAAGTGGGGGAGATTATAACGACCCTAAAAATGAAATAGGTCAAACTAGAGCTTCTAAGCGTTTCATGAGTTAATATGGTGTTAACATAGTGTATTTTAGCATTAGAAGTCAGATTGTAAAATTTCGGAGTGTTTGGAAGTCAAACGTCCTAGATGTCAGAAAATTAGTCGAAGTTTAACTAGTGTGTCGTAGTGTTTTGTACTGAAGTTTTTTGGGATGGTTTGAGGGTAGAATTAAGTATCGATGGTTCCTATGCGTAGACTGAAATGTAAAGGGTCGAAATGTTTGAGAACGATGCCTCGGGGACCAACCTAAGTGTCCCCGAAGAGGACCCAAACATGGGCCATCGAAGCTGCCAGGCAGCCTAGATTTGGAAGCTGCTGCGCGACGTACAACCAGCACTTGATGGCAAAATTTGTCCCTGCAACGCGTATCCAATAGGAACCCTATTGTCCAAATTTATTTTCCAAAACCAAGATCAGAAAATGACCTCGGGACGTGCAGCCAAGTCCCAGATTTGATCGCGTCGTTTATAAATCAAATTAGAACTTGTAAAAGGGTCCCAATAGTGTAGGGGTCTTTTGGGAACTTTGGAGATCATTTGTTGACTGATTTAGTTCATTTTAAACCTCATTTCACCTACCAATTCAAACCCTAAAGATCAAATAAAATTTCTCCAAAACCTTTTCTCCAAAAATCTCCATCAAGTTTCTTCACCAAATTTCGTGGGTTTCTTCATATTAAGGTATGGTAGTCATCCTTGAACCTTCTTCATTCAAGGAGCAATTTCAAAGAGATTTTACACATGATTTCAGGTTCAAACTTCTTTATTCTTTGACTCTAAGTATGGGTCTTTGTATGAAAATGTTTTAATGATAAAAACGAGTTGGTCTTAGTTTAAATGATGATTTTAATGTCAAAACCCCAATGGAATCATGTCTATTCTTTTTATCAACTTTTGGTTTATAAAATTGGTTTTATGAGCATGATTAGATAACATTAAAGTTATTGTTTCTTGGTGGTTTTATTGAGTTTTAGCTACTACCTTAAGGGCTATTTTATGATGGACTATTAGATAAATTGTGAATAGGTGGTAATGTCTTGGATGAAGGGTAAGTTGTTCTATCTTGGTTAAGTTATGTTGAAGTAACTCTTGTGTGGTATTGTCCACTTTTGGTGGCGGTGTTTACTTGAACTATATGAAGTTATATGTGTGTTGTGAGAATGGCCTTGAAGGCATGATATGTGAAGAGAAGTGATGATTTTGATATGTATATGTATGCTATGTGTTAGAAAGTCGAAATGAGTAACTTCAAGGGTTTATGTCAAAATGAAGTATGTATTTGATATGTGAAGTATGATAATGTGTAAATTTTGATAAATGTGGGTTTGAGTATGTCTAGAAATCAATGTTATGAATGATGACTATTATGTGAAAGGTGTTCTCACATATACTCACACACACACTTGAATGAATGAATGAAGTCAATAAATGAAAATGGGGGATTGTAGGGTAGACACTCTTCATGAGTATTAATGAAGTGTCTAGACCATCGCTACTATTCCTAAGTATGAAAAATGGGAATTTTGGGGTGAACACTCTTCGTGAGTTGAGATGAAGTGTTTAGTAGCAACCTCACTATTCCCGATGAGGTTTCCAATGATAGGTTGGAGGTTGGATATTTTTCGTGAGTGGAGAAGAGGTGTTCAATAGTTATTCCATAACCTATAGTCAATGAATGTTTAAGACTCCATCGGGGAGTTATTCTTAGCACACATAGGATTTGAAGAAGGAGTGGGTACACTTCGTGAGTAAATATGTTTTATCCAATGTACCTCTTTAGATGGGCGCTCCTCCTTAGTAAAGAATGAGTTACTTAGTAGCAATCTCCTTATCCCTTAACTATGCACCCGCATAGGTGTAGCTATTGGAGAATCCATGTAAAGGCTAAAGAATATGACCCTACCTAAGGCAAGTAGGGATCCCTAATTCGGTAAGGGTAGTACCGGGATTCCATGTGTAGCTCTCATGGTCTATGTCGGTTAAAGCTAGACCCCACAAATGTATGTAAATGAACTAAGTCATTTTAAGGGTGTACTACTAAGGGTAGGTGTTGGAATGGGACGCTACATACCCATTGTACAAGTGGACATTTGGGGGAGTCTTTGTGTGTACCTTTATGAAATGTATGAATGGGTCATTACATGATCTAAATGATAGTATTGTAGCTTATGTCTAATGCAAAGGAAGCATGTTGATATATGACTTGTATGATGAAAGCTTAGTATATGATGAATGTGATGTGCCTATTTTAAGGTGATTCCTAAGTAGAAATAAGTGGAAGTGGTATTATGGGATGCTACCTTCACATTGCACAAAGTGTGACTTGGGAGTGGTCTTGGAAGATGGTTCTTATGAGATGTTCCTAGTATATGTATGTTTCTCTAGTGTCTTTGGTATTGAATGGTGACTTTTATAAATGGAGTGAGGTATTCTTACCCTTAGTAGTCTTAAGGATCTCTTAGGTAGGTATTGGGTAGGTTGTATGGGCAATTTCCTTGTCTTACCTAGGGGAGTCTTAGGATAACTTAGGATAGGAGTAGTTCATGTGAAATTTTGGGTTTACTGTAAGTATGCTCATATGTTAAGAAAAATGGAAGTTTTACCTTATGTGTTAAATGAGAGTATATGATGTTTTGTAATTTGATTGATGAGGCTTTTTATCAAAATAGCATGACTTGTATGTTTCTTCAAAATTGTCCCTTTTTGCATGATTTGCATAATGCAATACTTAGTACAATGTTTGTACTAACCCCGTACTTTTCTATACTATATAAGTATATGTTGGAAGCAAGTTGAAGGTTAGAAGACAAGCTTGGGAATCTACTTTCTCAGACTAAGTATGTCCTCATATATTCGAGGGCAGAGTCTATATTTTTTTAGTTTCTTCTTTTAAGACTTGTAAAGACTTATTATGTATTTCCTTCAATGTAAAGGGACGTGTCGTTAAGATATTTTAGATGTGTTTTTAGGATTGGCTTGTGACGACTAGACTTATTCCTTACTTTTTTTTTATAAAACATCTTTCTTATTATTATTTTTGTGAAAAGTTTTAAATTCTGCACTACTTTTCATATCTTATGTAATGAATGATAGCTAAGAGGCTTATGAAAGACTTCCGTGAGGTCGTGCATGCCGTGTTCCAACTCAAGAGTACTCCTTTCTTCTAGGGTGTACTTGCGGGTCGTTATATGGATATTGTTGGATCATTGATATGGATTGATTGTTGTCTTAGTACTGTGTACATGACTTTTGGTAAAAGCCTTGTAAAGCGAATTGGTTCAAAAGGCTAAACAATGGTGATGATGATGATTTGAAGTTGGTGAGTTGACCTAATTCTTCTATATTGTGTAGAATTGATATTGAATTGTATGGATTGGTATGGTCCACTTATGGCTGCGGTGTTTATGTGTTATAATTGTTATGAACGTGGCCTTTTCTGCATTATTATGTCAATTATGGTGATATCATGTTATATCTTGTATAGATGAACAATGTGAAGGATTAAAATGGTATATGTGTATGTGTGAAGTGAAAATATGATTTCCTCTAAATGATTATATGTGAATATGATAGACTATGATGAGTCTCTATTTGTGTTGATAGGGTATCTTGTTAGGTAAACTTACTTGTCCTTACATGGACTTGAACGTTATTGAATACGTGATATGATGATGTTGTGTCTCGATTAGTACACTTATTTCCCTCTACTTGATACATGAATGTTTTGTGAAGGTAATCTCTTGTCTTGTTAGGATTAAGCTCCCTTGTCATGTACGTGTATGAATAAATGAAGAATGAATTCTAGGATCGGTAGACCTAAAGTAGGTGTCCTTCTATGAAAGACTTCTAAGTAGAACCTTGAATATTAAAAGAAGGTTAAAGAATGAGCTATCCATGAAAAGTATTATGAGTTGGTAGGACTAAGAAATGGTGCCTTCTCTAATACACCTAGGGAATGATTACTCTATGAGAATAAAGTCAAAGCACCGAGTGGATACGCTTGTGGTAGTAGCTCTACTTGAGAATGAGACTACAGTACAAAGAAGCCCTTGATATCCAAGAACCATGTGCCAATATGGGATGAGTCTTAGTTCTACTTTTGGCAAGTAGAACACCTTCCACGGTGTGGGGTTTTTATGACAGTGGATTCCATGCCAAGCTAGTATGATCTATGTCGGTTAATGCCTAATCTCATCGTATGGGATGTATATTTTAGTTATTGGATAAGTTCTACAACGTGTGTGTAGTGGAAGGGGACAATACCTATACATTGCACGAGTAGGCTTTGAAGATGCTAGGTGAGTTCCCTAGGTTTTTTCCAACACTATTATCTGAAGTCCTATAATTGTTGATTGTCTCTTAAATGGTTTAATTAATATTGTTGACTTAGTTAATGTATGATGAATAGAAAGTTTCTTACCAGTGTAGCTTTGAGGATTGCTTAGGTAGGCTTGAAGAGGGTGTATGGGTGGTCTGTTTATGTTTTACTTAGGTGAGTCTTAGAGTAACCTTAGGTGGAGAGTCTAAACGATGAAAAAGGATTAATTGATGAATATAAAACTATGTCTTATTGTAATGTAAAGAATAATCTTAATTTGGGTAGTCTTATGGATTACTTAGGTGTGCTTGAAGAGGGTGTATGGGCGGTCTTCTTGTCTTACTTTAGTGAGTCTTAGGATAACCTTGGGTAGGAGGTCTAAATGCTTAGGTGTATTCTAAATGGTTATGGTTGTCTCTTATGAACTACTTGAATATGTCTTATATGTGTATGTTCTCTTGAAAATGGTTCTTATACTTGTTTCATTAGATTTACATCAAAATAGCATAAAAAGCATGTTGTAAAGTAAATTTCCATTTTAGCATGTTTTCATCCAGGTTCAGCATACTTAGTGCATTCAATGTGCCAATTTCATTTATTATTTATTTCTACAAGTGTAGGTGGCAAGTGAGGAGTCTCTTGAAAGTGAAGCTTTGGAATAGCATTCTCTAAAGCAAATTTGGTATGTCCTCATATGATTCGAGGACATTGTTATCTTTAGATTCCTTTTTCAAAAACACATTGTAATAAACTTTGGTTTTCCATTTTATTGATGTATGGGTTGTGACCCTAAGATTTATATGTGTCTAAGATGGCTATGAAAAGACTTAGTCTTTCTTATGTTTCTATATAGCAGTTTGAACTATTATTGTGAAAAGAAGTGGATTTAAATTAATGATTTTGATTTAGGAGTAAAATCTTCTTTCAATTCATTTTTTATTCTATTCATATCCTATTTTCTTTTCCCAATTCTTGGACTAGGAAAAACTACAACACACACTAAAGTTTGAGAAACAAAGAGGTGAAGCAAAAAAATAAGATTATGTAAATTCACAAATATATATATATATATATATATATATATATATATATATATATATATATATATATATATATATATATATATATATATATATATATATATAGTGGGAATAGACTGAATAAATTGTGGAGCATTAAGTTTTCTTCTTGTTTCTTAACTAAGAACGGTAACTAGGTATATCCATATCCTACATACGAATCGATCAAAGGTTCGGACTAAAAATAATCATGCTCATTATTTTTCATGTTTTGTGTTTCTAATCCTCTCCTGAGTTCAAGAAAAGGCTTTAAGTTTATTCTAATGATGATCAGAAATCAAAATGGTAATTCATGAACATTTAAGTAATTTTTTGTGAATACAAACTTCATCAATACATCAGATACTTAAGTAATCAATTGTAGACATAACTCTATAATACAGATTTAGCTATTGATAATTTGATTCACATAGTTTGAATCTTTAATAAACATGAATCTTAAGATGAAAAATACTAGGATGTACCCTAATATTTCAAACCCAATCTTTACTCCTTCTTCTAGAGAGAAATATTTGAGAAGGATGAAATTGTTCTTCATTTGGGAAGTAGAGAGAATTACTTGAATTGGGTGATTTTGGGGGTAAATTTATTTATATAAGGCTTTGGGTGAAGGGTAAAATCATATGGTAATGATTTAAAACAATTAGGAAAAGACCATAATACCCCTAAATTAAAGCTGATGCAATGACTACATGGAAGCCTTCAAGACCTTTCTAGGGCACCACGACCCATTTCTTTTCCAGATTTACCTTCTTGTAGTGTTCCCTGAGGAATTCACCGACCTTCAAGAGTACCACAAACTATTTAGCCATCTGTTGTTGAGGACCAGTGGATAGTGAAGAATGCCCATTTATAATGACCATTATGAAGACCTCGTTTACACACATCATATTCACCACGAGCCGTTTAGTCCACTGTGGCATGTCCTGGGGATTTTCCAAGAGCCTAGTAATAGACCGTTGTCCCCTTCATATCTCATCTAGGTCTCCGTGGGAGGTTCCATGGACCACTTTTGGGTTTGTGAGTTGCCCACTTTACCCCTTTCTAGACTTTCTCAAATCGTAGATGTTACAATATATGTCCCTTTGGAACATTCGTCCATGAATGAGATTCAAAACATCTTTAAGAAAATAAGAACTAAAATCTAATTGCCCAACATGCACACAATCACAAAAATGAACATACCCGAGGAGGAAAATTCAACTCCAATCTAAATGTAACAACCCAAAAATGACTATGCTAAGTAATGCCTAAACGTACCTAGAATGCCTAGATTAGACCGGGTTCCCACGGCTTGATGCGCGTGGAACCAGACCTCAAAACTTATGCACTAGCCAAGCCAACCAACTTGGTGAGTTAGTTGAGCTAGGCAAGGTTGGGACTAGCCATGTAGGGCACCCGAATTGAAGATATTCACCCGGATGAGTTTTTACTAGACTTGAAAGGGGTAATGTTAGGTTTGGAGGGTCTAGGGGTAAAATGGTCTTTTACAGGCTAGGGGTATTATTGTAATTACCCTAAGTATTTAATTAATTAATAATTTAATATAAAGTGGTGGGCAATTCGGCTAGGGTTGGCCGAATTTGACCCTTTTTCGCAAGTTATGCTTCACCCGGGTTCGATCCTTGGTGGAAGCAATGTTAAATTTAATTAATTTATATTAATTATCTGATTTAACTAAGGGTATGATTAGTCATTTCACCTAAGCCTTTACAAAAATCTGATTTTTAATAATAAATGGCAAGGAGTCCTAGTGTGACTAAGTCTTCAACTAAGACTCCTACTCCTGAGCTTACTATAACATCTCTCCACTCTCACTTTCACGATTCTCCACTCTGTTTCTCACGCTTATTTACTCTCATTATCATTTTCATTATTAGTAAAAGAACAAAATCAAAAAGTTCATCACTCTTGAAGAACTTGATCGCTAAAACTCAAAAGAAAAACTAAACTAAAAACAAAAAGCAAAAACATTGTTCTTGACATGTTGTGCTTGAAGTTTGGTGGTGAGGCTTTGATGTCGTGGAGTTGGCTGCCATTGGAGAAGATTTGGAGGGTGTTGATTGACAAAAGGTATGGGTTATCTTCCTCTTGGTCCATTTCCCAAGATACCCCTAGGATTCGGTCGAATTCTAATCCAAAAACTAGGAATGTTCCTCGTTGCATGTCCCTGTCACTAGATCCCATCGATTTTGTACGTTGGGTATGTTTTGTTGGTAGAACTTAGGGATGTGATTTGTTTTTGTTATGATTATGTTCATTTATGTATGTTCGGATTTATATGAGTAATAAGCATGCTTTCCGAAACAATGTGTTAAACGTATGTGTGTGCATTGTGTATGCCGTGATTTTGGTCATGGGTTAAGGTGAGTAATATGCATGTTAAATTCTTGTGTTTTGTATGCAATTAGTTGAAGTAAATCGTGATGTTCATAAGTGGTGTAATGTTGCTGAATTGAGTGAAAATTCTTGATCAAATGTAACCACGAAAATGCACAAAATAAATGTACGAAATGTCCAATGAATTGTCCAAAAACATAACGTATAAATTGTTAAGGAAATGGACTGGAAAGCGTGATCAAATTTCTAGATTTTCTAGAAATTTGGTTTCGGCTAAGTTAATGGAAAAATTAGAGATTTTAAAAAAATATTTTAAATATGTGAGGTCATCCAGGATTGAACCCGAGACCTCACTATATGAAGGTTGCTGAAAAATTTATATTTATAGTGAGGTGAGGTGGATTCGAAATGGGGTAAGGCTGGTGAAGAAACAAAGGAAAAAGGGAAGATAAATAAAATGAGGTGTGTGGGGATCGAACCCACAACCACTCGGATAGACAAGGAAGTTAGGAGAAAAATTAAATGAAATAAAAAAGAGGTTGTGGGGGATCGATCCCACATCCTCTCGGTCTAAATGGAAAAATAAAGGAAAGAAAGAAAATAAAAGGAATGTGGGCGTGGGGATTCGATCTTGGGTCCCCAAGCAGAGTTGTTTAAGACAAAGTGAAGAAAAGAAAGAAAGGAAGTGTAAGTGTGGGGATTCGATCTCGGGTCCCCAGTCCGAGAATTACAAGTAAAAAAATTATAAAAAAAAAGACTAAGTGTTATACAATGGATTCGAAATAGGGTTGCCTTGCCCAATTCCGTATTGACACATAAGTCTTACGTGATTAAATCTTTAATGAATGCTGCCTATAGGAATCGAAATTGAGACCTTGGCATACTTACAAGATGCATAAGTCTTGTACCATATAATGTTGGGTAAGTATATGTCACTTAGACGAATTATGAATAAAGCCTCATGGCTTTTACGTATGGGTTCATAAGTCCAGTATACGTTAAAAGTAAGTGAACCTAAGATGTATGTGATGAATTGATGTGACCCCAGGAGGGTTAAGTAAGGGTGTGAAACACACTAAAAGGCCAAGTGCATTGACATATAATGAAATGAACATACACGTAAAAAGGGGTGAGTAATTATAATGAGCTAATATGCTAAAGTTAACGAATGTGGCGACAACATGATAAGAGGCTAATGTGAAAGATGAGATCAATCTTAGATGAGCCTAAGTAAGTGTTACCAATAACGTACTCACCTATGAGAGTGTAAAGTTAATGAAGAGACCAGTCTCTAAGAAACACTCTAATGAAAGTATTGAGATTAATACACACTTAATACTAATGATGAGATGAGAAATCATTTAATGAGCAATGATGCCCTCATGCTAGAAGTCAACTTCTATGATGTGTAAGATGAATGTAATGGAACTTTATACGGAGCACCGATAGGCTAGCTATGATTCGCGATTCCTTCTTTCGGGAAGGCAGAGGTTCGTGTAAATCTCATGAGATGAGACTGTCCGTTTAGGCGTGTATGGGTCTCCTTATATCTCCTAGTCTTTGAACCTATGCAGCCAACATAGGGATCTAGCAGTGTTCAATCCCCTATATATGCTAGAATGTTTTGTTTTCACTTTGGCCGATGATTCCACCTCTTTTCGGTAATGGGTAGACACTGGATTTCATGGAGCTCACATGATCTATGTCGGTTAAAGTTAAAGTTCCCAAAGAAAGAATCAGCCCAGCCTCAGTAATGCACAAAATGAAATGAATGATACCAAATGTGTTTGTCTAGGATAATCAAGAGGTGAACTAGACTAAAGTAATGACACTAGGTCGTTATTGGTCATTGCACAGTGAACCCGATGAGAGTCTTAAACTACATCCTAGGTATAGCTGGTGTTTGCACCTGCCTATGAATGAATGAAGAGAATGAAAATGAAGTATGCATGAATGAATGAAGCAGACTCTGTGTTTGCTAAAGAAGGCTCCCTAGTTGAGGTCCCATATGTTGAGCCCTCATTTTTGGAAGTCCTAGTGTTAAGTCCATGATTCCAAGGTCTCATGGCATATGAACGAATGATATGTGGTAGATGTATGTGGTATATGAAATATGTTATGTGTTGTGTGCAATATGAAAAGAATGATGATTCATGTTACTCTTATAGCATGACTTTCCTAATCCGATTTGGCAAGTCCAAATGACTAGGCTTTCCATAACTCATATCGTTAGGAGAGAGCTTTCCTTAATCATGCATGTCCTTGGTGTGTACTTGCATACACCCATACTTAGTATAAGTGTGTACTAATCCCATACAATACTCTTTTTTAGGTGAAGGTGCAGGTGGACGCTAGACCTTACGAGACTACGTTGAAGCTATCCGTACGTGGATCATTCATCCGGACATGGTAGACCCTCATGCTTTCGAGGATGCTTATCTCTTATATTCTAGCTTTGATTTAGGAATGAGCTAGTGGAGGATATTCCACTGGCATTTCTCTCTTACTTGTTTCAAACGTTGTATTGGTGCCATTTTGGCAACTTTATATTTATGCAATTATGAACTATTTCCTTCATTTGATTTTCTCATTATTAGATGGTTGTGGTGAACTGATGTGACATAATGAAATTATAACTATGAAGTCTATGTATACTTCAGAGCAAACAAAAAGCCTAAATTTTCCGCTAAAATTAACCTATACGATGTAATGATGACATATATAGGCTTGTCTGCGACCTCTGAGAGGTAAACTACGCCGGTTTCGGCCAGGGTCTAGACCCCGGTCGTGACAAACGTGGTATCAAAGCCACTTTAAATTCCAAGGACAATAAGTTCACATCAACCACATCGAGTAGTTTCTAACTTATGGTAGTGAAGTGCACCACTATCATGAATTAGAGACTGCGTGATGCGTAGAAAAATTTCCCTTCTTCTGATCTTATCGTGTTTTCCTTAATGTCTGATTTCTTGATGTTATGAGCGTATCTAACATCAATTCTTATGTTTTCAGAAAATGAACACAAGGGGAAACACTGGTCGGGGAAGAATAGGAGCAGCTGTTGGGGACAACCAAGTTCCACCCCAGGCTCCAGCTGCAGGAGTGGCCATGCCAGTTAACCCAGCTGGGTTGACTGATGCTGAGGTACAGACAGATTTGGCACAGATGGCTCAAGCCATCACTGTGTAAGCTCAGGCTATGACGGCCAAGGCCAACATACATGAGGTTCAGCGGGAGAACTCACCAGCCCACAACATGGCGAACAGGTTTTGAGATTTTGCGAGGATCAATCCTCCAATCTTTACAGGATCTAGGACTAGAGAGGATCCTCAGGAGTTCGTGGAGTAGGTCCAGAAGATTCTGGTGGCGATAGGGGCCACAGAGATTGAGAAAGCTGAGCTGGCCTCATACCAGCTGAAGGATGTTGCACATGCTTGGTGCAAGATGTGGCAGGATAGCAGGGCGTTGGGCGGAGGTCCGATCACATGAGAGCTGTTTAAGACAGCCTTTCTAGAGAGGTTCTTCCCCAGAGAAATGACAGAGGCTAAGGTTAAGGAGTTCATCAACCTTAAGCAGGGCTCGATGACTGTCAGGGAGTATTCCCTGAAATTCGTTAAATTGTCCAGGTATGCCACTTCTCTTGTGTCAAACAACAGGGATGAGATGAGCAGGTTCCTTACAGGAATCACAGAGTAATTGAAGGAGGAGTGTCGGTCTGCGATGCTCCATGACAGTATTGACTTGTCCAGGATGATGGTGCATGTCGAGCAGGTTGAGGACAACAGGAAGAAGAGGAGTGTCCGTGAGGTCAGGAGGCCTAACCCTTCTGACCAGACAGGTTCCAGCAGAGGAGGTGGTAGGAGCACTTTTGGAGTTCATGATCAACCCAGATTTAAAAAGGGGCGTAACAGTTCAGGGAACTCTAACTCTCACAGGAGTGCAGCACCGAGAGGAGTCAGACCCGAGCCCAAGAGGAAAATGGAGGTGATGTGCAGCGTCCTATAAAGGAATGTGGCAAATGTGGCCGTATTCACAGTGGAAAGTGTAGACTAGGCACAAATACCTGCTTCGGTTGCAGAAAGAGTGGACACATGGTCAGGGACTGTCCACAGAATAGGGGTTAGGCTGGAGGTAATGCTCAGCCTAGGCCAAATCCCCAGAATACTACTGCAGCAGAGCCTCCTAAGAGGAACAGATTCTACGCCTTGAAGGGCAGGGAGGAGCAGGAGAAGTCTGCTGATGTGGTCATAGGTATGCTGCAAGTTTTCTCAGCTTCTCTTTATGCTTTACTTGATCCAGGGTCTACGCTTTCTTTTGTGACTCCCTTGCTTGCTATTAATTTTGAAACACTACCTGAGGTTTTGCATGATCCTATTGTAGTTAAAACCTTAGGTACTTAGTACTCCCTTAGGAGAAAATGTGAGATCTGATAGAGTTCATAAAGACTGCCCAATAGTAGTATGTGGTAAGACTATGTGTGCAGACCTTGTCGAGTTACCCATGAATAACTTTGATATTATACTTGGTATAGACTGGCTCCATAAATGTTATTCCTTCATGGATTACCGTAGTAGGGTTGTGAGATTTTGTTTCCCTAGTGAAGTAGAGCTGGTATGGGAGGGGTACAATTCGAGTCATTCAGGTCCCTTGATTTCGAATCTAAAAGCTAATAAAATGATGTCCAAGGGATCGTTATGCCATCTTGTAAGTGTCAATGATCTAGATCATGACGTTCCTTCCATAGACTCTGTGCCTGTATTGAATGAGTTCCAAGATGTTTTCCTAGATAAATTTGCCTGGAGTCCCTCCCCCTCGAGAGATTGATTTTGGTATCGACCTAGATCCCGATACCAAACCGATTTCAATTCCTCCCTACAGAATGGCTTTAGCTGAACTAAAAGAGTTGAAGCTGCAGTTAAAAGATATCACTAATAAGGGCTTCATTCAGCCGAGCATATCCCCTTGGGGCGCTCAAGTGTTGTTTGTGAAAATGAAGGATGGAATCTTTAGGATGTGTATCGATTATCGGCAGCTCAACAAAGTCACTATAAAGAATAGGTATCCACTTCCCAAAATAGATGACTTATTCGATCAGCTCCAAGGGTCTAGTTTCTTCTCAAAGATTGATCTTCGTTCAGGGTATCATTATCTTAGGGTTAGGGATGAAGATATCCCAAAGACAACCTTTCGTACCCGTTATGGTCATTATGAGTTCCTAGTCATGTCATTTGGTCTCACTAATGCACCAGCTGCATTTATGGACCTCATGAACCGAGTCTTCCGTGAATACCTTAATTCTTTTGTCATAGTATTCATAGATGACATCCTCATCTACTCTAAGCCAAGGAAGAGCATGAACAACATTTGAGACTAATCTTGCAGGTACTTAGACAACATCAATTGTATGCCAAATTCAGCAAGTGTGAATTTTAGCTTAGATTAGTGACCTTCCTGGGCATGTTGTGTCCGAGCAGGTTGTGGAGGTGGACACCAGGAAGACTGAGTCTGTTAAGAACTGGACAAGAACTCTTACTCCCACCGATATCCGTAGCTTTCTGGGATTGGCTGGTTACTACCGCAGGTTTCTGGAGGGTTTTTATTCCATTGCTGCCCCACTGACAACTTTTACTAAGAAGAAAGCCAAGTTTGAATGGGCGAAGACATGTGAGAAGAGTTTCGATGAGCTCAAGGACAGACTCACTTCAGCCTCAGTTCTTACGTTGCCTAAATGTGGTGAAAATTACACTGTTTATTGTGACGCATCTAGGGTTCTCTTGGGTTGTGTTCTTATACAGGGTGGTAAGGTGATAGCCTATGCGTCCAGACAACTCAAGGTTCATGAGAAGAATTATCCCACTCATGACTTGGAGTTGGCTGCTGTGGTGTTTGCATTGAAGCTGTGGAGGCACTACTTATACGGGGTGCATGTGGATATGTTCACAGACCACAAGAGTCTCCAGTACGTGTTAACGCAGAGGGAGTTGAATCTACGTCAGTGGAGATGGTTGGAGCTGTTGAAGGACTATGACATGAGTGTCCACTACCATCCAGGAAAGGCAAATGCTGTAGCTGATGCCTTAAGCAGGTTGATCAGGGGGAGTACGGCCCACGTTGATGAAGGGAAGAAGGAGTTGGTGAAGGATGTACACAGAATGTTCAGACTGGGTGTGCGGTTGATGGCTTCTACTAGCGGGAGTGTTTCAGTTCATCCTAGTTCTTAATCATCCTTGGTAGTTGAAGTCAAGAAGGGTCAACATATTGATCCTGTGTTGATGGAGTTGAAGGACTCAGTGCTGATAAAGATGAATGAGTCCTTTGCTTTGGGAGGTGACGGCATACTAAGGTACCAGGACTGGCTGTGTGTACCAGACGTGGATGATTTGCAGAGCTAGCTTATGTTCATCCAGTCTTTCATGTCTCTATGTTAAAGAAGTGTCTTGGTGATCCAACATCGATTCTGCCTGTTGAAGGTTTAAGGGTTGATGAAGACTTGTCCTATGAGGAGGTTCCTGTAGAGATTTTAAACCGGCAAGTTAAGCGGCTGAGAAACAAGAAGGTTGCCACAGTGAAGGTATTGTGGAGGAACCATATTGTTAAGGGTGCTACGTAGGAGGCCGAGGCCGATATGAGATCCCGCTATCCTTATCTTTTCACCTCTTGAGGTAGACTTCCTACTCTTAAGTCTAAGTTTTCCTTGTCTTGTCTATTCTTTGTTGATATTGCTTGACTGTGTAAAGTACTTATGTTATGATATGACTGGCATTGTTCTAGATAATTAGAAGTGTCATTCGGGGACGAATGTTCCTAGGGGGGGGGATAATGTAACAACCCGAAAATGACTATGCTAAGTAATGCCTAAACATAACTAGAATGCCTAGATTAGACCGGGTTCACACGGCTTGATGCGCGTGGAACCAGACCTCAGAACCTATGCACTAGCCAAGCCAACCAACTTGGTGAGTTAGTTGAGCTAGGCAAGGTTGGGACTAGCCATGTTGGGCACCCGAATTTAGAGATTCACCCGGATGAGTTTTTACCAGACTTGAAAGGGGTAATCTTAGGTTTGAAGGGTCTAGGGGTAAAATGGTCTTTTCCAGGCTAGGTGTAGTATTGTAATTACCTAAGTATTTATTTAATTAATTAATTAATATAAAGAGGTGGACAATTCGGGTAGGGTTGGCCGAATTTGACCCTTTTTTGCAAGTTAAGCTTCACCTGGGTTCGACCCTTGGTGGAAACAATATTAAATTTAATTAATTTATATTAATTATATGATTTAAGTAAGGGCATGATTAGTCATTTCACCTAAGCCTTTAAAAAATCAAATTTTTAATAATAAATGGCAAGGAGTCCTAGTTTGACTAAGTCTTCAACTAAGAGTCCTACTCCTAAGCTTACTATAACATCTCTCCACTCTCACTTTCACGATTCTCCACTCTCTTTCTCACGCTTATTTACTCTCATTCTCACGTTCATTATCAGTAAAAGAACATAATCAAAAAGTTCATCAATCTAGAAGAACTTGAACGCTAAAACTCAAAAGAAAAACTAAACTAAAAACGAAAAGCAAAAACATTGTTCTTGACGGGTTATGCTTGAAGCTTGGTGGTGAGGCTTTGGTGATGTGGAGTTAACTTCCATTGGAGAAGATTTTGAGGGTGTTGATTGACAAATGGTATGGGTTTTCTTCCTTTTGGTCCCTTTCCCAAGAGACTCCTAGGAGTCAGTCAAATTCTATTCCGAAAACTAGAAATGTTCCCCGTTGCATGTCTCGGTCACTAGCTCGCATCGAATTTGTAGGTTGTGTATGTTTTGCTGGTAGAATTTAGGGATGTGATTTGTTTTCGCGATGATTATGTTCATTTATGTATGTTCGGATTTATATGAGTAATAAGCATGCTTTCCGAAACAATGTGTTAAACGTGTGTGTGTGCATTGTGTATGCCGTGATTTTGGTCATGGGTTGAGGTGAGTAATATGCATGTTAAATTCTTGTGTTTTGTATGCAATTAGTTGAAGTAAATCGTGATGTTCATAAGTGTTGTAGTGTTGCTGAATTGAGTGAAAATTCTTGATCAAATGTAACCACAAAAATGCACAAAATAAATGTATGAAATGTCCAATGAATTGTCCAAAAATATAACGTATAAATTGTTGAGGAAATGGACTGGAAAGCGTGATCAAATTTCTAGATTTGCTGGAAATTTGGTTTCGGCTAAGTTAATGGAAAACTTAGAGATTTTAAAAAAATTATTTTAAATATGTGAGGTCATCCAGGATTGAACCCGAGACCTCACTATATGAAGGTTGCTGAAAAATTTATATTTAAAGCTAGGTGAGGTGGATTCGAAATGGGGTAAGGCTGGTGAAGAAACAAAGGAAAAAGGGAAGATAAATAAAATGAGGTGTGTGGGGATCGAACCCACAACCTCTCGGATAGACAAGGAAGTTAGGAGAAAAATTAAATAAAATAAAAAAGAGGTTGTGGGGGATCAATCCCACATCCTCTCGGTCTAAACGGAAAAATAAAGGAAAGAAAGAAAATAAAAGGAATGTGGGCGTGGGGATTCGATCTTGGGTCCCCAAGAAGAGATGTTTAAGACAAAGTGAAGAAAAGAAAGAAAGGAAGTGTAAGTGTGGGGATTCGATCTCGGGTCCCCAATTCGAGAATTACAAATAAAAAAATTATAAAAAAAAAGACTAAGTGTTATACAATGGATTCGAAATAGGGTTGCCTTGCCCAATTCCGTATTGACACATAAGTCTTACGTGATTAAATCTTTAATGAATGCTGCCTATAGGAATCGAAATTGAGACCTTGGCATACTTACAAGATGCATAAGTCTTGTACCATATAATCTTGGGTAAGTATATGTCACTTAGACGAATTATGAATAAAGCCTCATGGCTTTTACGTATGGGTTCATAAGTCCAGCGTACGTTAAAAGTAAGTGAACCTAAGATGTATGTGATGAATTGATGTGACCCCAGGAGGGTTAAGTAAGGGTGTGAAACACACTAAAAGGCCAAGTGAATTGGCATATAATGAAATGAACATACACGTAAAAAGGGGTGAGTAATTATAATGAGCTAATATGCTAAAGTTAATGATTGTGGTGACAACATGATAAGAGGCTAATGTGAAAGATGAGATCAATCTTAGATGAGCCTAAGTAAGTGTTACCAATAACGTACTCACCTATGAGAGTGTAAAGTTAATGAAGAGACCAGTCTCTAAGAAACACTCTAATGAAAGTATTGAGATTAATACACACTTAATACTAATGATGAGATGAGAAATCATCTAATGAGCAATGATGCCCTCATGCTAGAAGTCAGCTTCTATGATGTGTGAGATGAATGTAATAGAACTTTATACGGAGCACCGATAGGCTAGCTATGAGTCGGGATTCCTTCTTTCGGAAAGGCAGAGGTTCGTGTAAATCTCATGAGATGACACTGTCCATTTAGGCGGGTATAGGTATCCTTATATCTCCTAGTCGTTGAACCTATGTAGCCAACATAGGGATCTAGCATGGTTCAATCCCCTATATATGCTAGAATGTTTTGGTTTCACTTTGGCCGATGATTCCACCTCTTTTAGGTATGGGGTAGACACTGGATTTCATGGAGCTCACATGATCTATGTCGGTTAAAGTTAAAGTTCCCAAAGAAAGAATCAGGCCAGCCTCAGTAATGCACAAAATGAAATGAATGATACCAAAGGTGTTTGGTTATGATAATCAAGAGGTGAACTAGACTCAAGTAATGACACTAGGTCGTTGTTGATCATTGAACAGTGAACCCGATGAGAGTCTTAAACTACATCCTAGGTATAGCTGGTGTTTGCACCCGCCTATGAATGAATGAAGCGAATGAAAATGAACTATGCATGAATGAATGAAGAAGACTCTGTGTTTGCTAAAGAAGGCTCCCTAGTTGAGGTCCCATATGTTGAGCCCTCATTTTGGTAAGTCCTAATGTTAAGTCCATGATTCCAAGGTCATGGCATATGAATGAATGATATGTGGTATATGAAATATGTTATGTGTTGTGTGCAATATGGAAAGAATGATGATGCATGTTACTTAATCATGGACTGGGCTTTCCATAACTCATATCGTTAGGAGAGAGCTTTCCTTAATCATACATGTCCTTGGTGTGTACTTGCATACACCCATACTTAGTACAAGTGTGTACTAATCCCATACAATACTCTACTTTTAGGTGCAGGTGCAGGTTGACCCTAGAGCTTACGAGACTACGTTTAAGCTATCCGGACGTGGAGAATTCATCCTGACATGGTAGAACCTTATGCTTTTGAGGATTCTTATCTCTTATATTCTAGATTAGATGTAGGCATGAGCTAGTGGAGGATATTCCACTGCGTTTCTTTATTAGTTGTTTCAGACGTTGTACTGGTGCCATTTTGGCAACTTTATATTTATTCAGTTATTAACTATTTCATTCATTTGATTTTCTCATTATTAGATGGTTGTGGTGAACTGATGTGACATAATGAAATTCTTACTATGAAGTCTATGTATACTTCAGAGCAAACAAAAGTTTTAAATTTTACGCTAAAATTAACCTATATGATGCAATGATGACGTATGTAGGCTTGTCTGCGACCTCAGAGAGATAAACGACGCCGGTTTCGGCCAGGGTCTAGACCCCGGTCGTGACACTAAATCATGCTCAAAACATCATTTCATATGGTATGTATGCAACTCATACTCAAATGAACATAAAAATGAAGAATTCAACCAAATTAACTCATTTTATTTAAAAAAATCAACCTTTTCATGAACATGCATAAAGAAGGAAATCATGGGAATATCTCAAACAGAATACACTAAAAGGGTAAGCCATGAGGAACTAAACCTTAAGCTAGCGTAGGGACTGAGGGAAATAGATGAGGATAATGGTATATCATATTTGCCTTGACCTGCCAAGTGTCACCCTAAACTAACTGATTCCTCGAAAGAACCTTTACCTAAGAAACTTCTTTATTTCTCAACTTTTGAACTTGCCGGACTAAGATCTCAACCAACTTTTCCTCATAAGAAAGACTATCTTTTACGCAAAAAATCTCTAATGGCATTATAGATGTCGGATCACCAACACAATTTTTCACAGAGAGGCATGGAAAACGGGATGTACTGATGCTATGTCATTTGGCAATCTTACCAACACTCCTCAAAATTTGATATGGCCCACATAACGGGGAGTAAGCTTACCTTGCATTCCAAATCTCATTACACCATTTATATGTGAAATTTTAAGTAGACACAATCGAACTCAAACTCAAGGTCCCTTCTAATAACAACGACTTAAAAATTTTGTCGACTGTGAGCCATTTTCAACCTTTCTCTAATAATACAAATTTCTCCATAGCATCATGTACCCGTATCGACACCTATAAAAGCAATTTAAACCACTTCAAATCAGCCTATACGATATCTACAACCTCCTACCACAGAGACCTCAAATAGAGCCATACCAACACTGGAGTGATACATATTAGTATATGCAAATTCAATCAAAGTGAAGTGATCATCTCAATAAATCTTAAAGTCAATCATACAGGCCATCATGAAATCTTCCAAGGTTTTGATAGTATGTTTTTGCTTTCCCATCAGTTTGGAGATGAAAGACCGTGCTAAGCTTAACATGAGTACCTCAATTGGAAAGACTTCTAAAATTGAGAAGTAAATTGTGTTCC
The DNA here is from genome assembly GCA_016801875.1 of Solanum sitiens. Classification (NCBI taxonomy): domain Eukaryota; kingdom Viridiplantae; phylum Streptophyta; class Magnoliopsida; order Solanales; family Solanaceae; genus Solanum; species Solanum sitiens. The sequence goes on from JABWTJ010000024.1 coordinate 3,640,793, forward strand.
ACGGTCGGTGATGATGGTTAAGCGCACTCAATGCAACTTAACTATTTTCCTCAAGTATAATTTATCATAGTCCTCCGCCGAATAAGAAACCTCAGGGGTATGAAATGAGCCAATTTTGTCATTCGATCTACAATATCCTAAATCTAATCATGTTGTCGTTGTGTATGAGGTAACCCAACAATGAAATCCACATTCAAATTTTCCAACTTCCAAGTTGGTATACTAATGTCGTGGGACAAACATCCCATTTTGTGGTGCTGAACTTTCACTTGTTTCCAATTAGGGAACTTAGCCAGAATTTTGGCAATATCGGTCTTCATCTTATTCCACTAATAAACCTCCCGCAAGTCACTGTATATCTTGGTGTATTTTGGTAAATACAATATCACAAACTATGGCTTCTTATAAGATCTTTTCTTTCCTTTTATCTACATTGGGAACAAAGAAACGACCTTGATAGCAAAGTACACCATCCCCAGGGAGAAAGCCTCAACGACCTTTTTCAGTACTGGTTCCTTCAATGCCTCAACAGTCAAGAAAAAGACCTTGTTTTGATTTTACGTCCCCACAAAATACGATTCTGAATCATTTTCAACCCTACATAACCTTTACTGGAGTGTATATATCGAACACCCATTCAGGGAAATCTATGCACATATCAAACAAACTTCTTCTTACCATGCTCTATATTACAACAACTACCCATTGACAATCAACTACGAGCATCCTCCACCATATTTTTCTTACAAGTGTGAGAGGGAACACTCGTATCATAGTCCTTTAGTAAATGAAGACACCTTCTTTGGTGATGATTTAGATCCTTTTGATTAAACACATATTGCAAACTCGTGTGGTCGGTAAAGACGTCGACATGTTAGGCTTAATGTAAAAACATTTAGCAAATTTTATGTAGGCACTCGATCTATAATCTATTACAAAATGAGCTTCAAAAAAGATGAGTAATGTGTTATGATTTTTGTAAGACTTTAGTTTGTATTCGCAAACACCGTTAGGTAGATAAGTTCACAATGTAAAATAAATTATCTCATTTTATTATATACATCAATCTATTGCAACATAGATGGGTATAATTATTGTTCGAATGACTAATCAAAATTTAATTTAAGGGGGCTATTGATGTATTAAGGAAGATCTTAATTTTTGTAAATGAAAGTAGTGGTTATGTTACATTCTGATCTATTAAACAAATTCTCTGTTTGGGAAAAATGAAAAAAATATAGGATAATCATGTACATAAAAATAGACACATAAAAAATTAGTAGAGGACATAAAGCTTACAGTTCTCCATGGGAACACAAAATATACAACTTAAATGGTATTTATTATAATCATCATCTCTAAATCGCTTCATTGAATAAAAAAACAAAAGAAGACCCAGAACAACAACAATTTATGATAAGGAAAATAGATAAAATAATTCTACATTCTATAAAAGAAGGGAAAGAGAGTGGATAACACATGATACAAACATCTCCCAGCTGAGAAAGATGAAGTGTTTAACATTCAAAAAAATATGATGATGATATAAAGCAAAGTGATAATAAATGTAGATAACTCCCTGCGGTGACATGACGGAAAAAGTGAGGGAGATCAATTTAGTAACCCTAAGTCATAGGGTTGGAAAATAAATCTTGGTTGCTGCTTTTTGGAATGGGCCATTTTCTTTCTAACTTTGTTGACTCTTTTGGGACGGATGGTCTATTTTATACAGACACAAGAGTTTAATAAAAGGGTCTCCCAAATTCGATATTGAATTAAAAAAACAATTCATTAAAGAACTTGCCTTTTGAGTTTCTCTAATAAAGGAGAAACATAAGTCTCAAAATATCTATCAACAAAAAAAGTGGAGTTAAATTAATGATTAAATCTACGAGTAAATTCTTCTTTAAATTCATTTTTTTTATTTTTTTCATATCCTATCTTCTCTTTCCCTACTCTTGGACTCGGAATAACTACAACACACGCTCGAAATTGTGGAAGAAAGAGGTGAGGCCAAAAATGCAAGTACAAACTGAGGGAACATGATTCTAAGACTGAATTCACGCATGCATGACTGGAAAACTGAAGAGGAACTACTACCTCATGCTGGAGTGGAATCGGAAGGAAAGAGGTGAGGATACTTGGCTTTCATGGCTGCTTATGTTTCCCAAGTAGATCCCTCTATGGATTGACTCCTCCACAAAACTTTGACTGAAGTTACTTCTTTGTTTCTCAACCTTCTAACCTGGCGGTCAAGAATCGCCACTGGTACATCCTCATAAGAAAGACTATCTTTCACCGCTACACTCTCTAATGGCACTATAGAGGCTGGGTCACCCACACAATTCTTCAAGAGTGAGATGTGGAAGACTGGATACACGTCTGCTAATTCTGTTGGCAACTCTAACTCATATGACACCTTGACAATCCTTTTCAAAATCTATTAAGGGACTACATATCTAGGACTGATATTCCCTTTCTGGCCAAATCTCATCACCCCTTTCATAGGTGACACTTTTAGGAAAACCCAATCATCAACTTGGAACTCTAGTTCCTCCTCCTTACATCTGCTTAAGATTTCTGACGACTCTGGGCGGTCTTAAGTCTATCTCTATGTAGTTGCACTTTCTCCATAGCATAAAGGACTGAATCTGGCCCTTTCATAGCTACTTCACCTACTTCAAACCAACCAACATGAGATCTACATCTACACCCATACAAAGCCACATAAGGGGTCATCTGAATGCTGAAATGGTAGCTATTGTTGTAGGCAAACTTAATCAGAGAAAGGTGATCATCCAACTACCTTTGAAATCGATCACACAAGCTCTCAACATATCCTCTAGGGTCTGAATGGTACGCTCTGTCTGTCCATCCGTCTATGGAATAAATATTGTGCTAAGGTTAACGCAAGTATCAAGACCCTTCTGAAACAATTTCCAGAAATAAGAGGTAAACTGAGGACCTCTATATGAGATTATAGACAAAGGAACCCCATGTAACCTCACAATTTCATTAATGTAAAGCTTGGCATAGTCCTCTGCCGAATCTGTAGTCTTGACTGCCAAAAAGTGAGAAGACTTAGACATCCTATCGACTATCACCCAAATGGAGTCATGATGTCTGTGAGTACGCGGTAACCCTGTGATGAAATCCTTATTGATCACTTCCCACTTCCAAGTAGGAATATCAATCTCTTGAGTCATACCCCCTTGTTTTTGATGTTCTACCTTGACTTGCTGGCAATTGGGGTACTTACTCACAAAATCTGCTATATCCCTCTTCATGCCATTTCACCAATAGACTTCCCGTAGATTGCGGTACATCTTAGTTGCACCTAGATAAATAGACTACCTAGAGTTATGGACTTCTGAAAGAATATGCTATCTCAACTCGCCCACATCAGGAACACACAATCTACCTAGGTAACGAAGTACACCATCTCTCCATTGGGAGAAAACCTCCACTCTCTGATTGTGGACTGTACCCGTAAGTTCAAGAAAGATTGGATGTCTTGATTTTCCTAACCTCCACTACCAAAGAATATTCTGCCCCATTCTGAACTGTTACACCATTGTCCGATATGCTCATCAGGCGAACTCCTAAGCGAGCACGCCTGTAAACATCCTTCACTAGTTCCTTCCTTTCTTCCTCAACATGTGCTACACTACCCATAGATAATCTGCTAAGAGAATTTGCTACTACATTCGCCTTACCAGGATGATAATGCATACTCATATCATAATCCTTAAGGAACTCAAGCCATCTCCTCTAGCGAAGATTCAACTTTTTCTGGGTGAACACATACTGAAGGCTTTTATGATCAGTGAACACATCTACATAAACTCCATACAAGTAGTGTCTCCAGATCATGAGTGCAAACACCATTGCTGCAAGCTCGAGGTCATTAGTTGGATAGTTATTTTGATGCACCTTAACTTGTCTAGAAGCATAAGTTATAACCTTATCTCGCTGCATTAACACAAAACCTAGGCCAACTCTGGATGCATCAAAATAGATCATATAACCATCTGAACCCTCTAGTAGAGTCAAGAAAGGAGATGTAGTCAATCTAGTTTTCAAATCTGCAAACCTTTTCTCACAATCATCTGACCATTGAAACTTGACCATCTTCTGAGTCAACCTAGTCAATGGTGAGGCTATGGATGAAAATCCTTCCACGAACCTTCTGTAATAACCCGCTAAACCTAGGAAACATCTGATATCTTTAGCATAGGTAGGTTTGGGCCATTGTTTCACTACTTATATCTTCAACGAATCCACTCGGGTCCCCTCTCTAGATACAATGTGACCAAGGAAAGCAACCACAACTCACATTTGCTAAACTTAGCGAATAACTGGCAATCTTTGAGAGTCTGCAGAACAACTCTCAAATGACTTGCATGTTTGATACACTCAAATTACAATTCTTTGTGGAAGTATAAGCGGTCGTATCAAGTAAAGAACCCAACAAGTAGGTTGGGGTCGATCCCACGAGAAAAATTATTTAGACTTAACTTCAATATACAATTACGTCTATTTAGTAAAGTCCTTTTCGAAAATAGTTAATTAAAAGGGGGGGGTTGTGAAACAAAAGTGTTCAATTATTTCTAAGTAGAATAAGTAGCAATATTTAAAACATGGTGTTATAAGTGATGAGAAAAACTAGGGTGTAAGTGTTCCCCATAGGTTCATAACGCGGTAATCTTAGCTATAACAAATTTTTTCCTAGTATATTGCATGCAAAGTGATAAGTTATGTATCTCCAAATCCTTGGTCCGCATTTAGAGAATTTCACCATATACCTTGGTTCGGCTACGTGTGTTTAAGTTACTAACCCTTAGCTTTACTTCATATTAAGCATCATATTTGATGTATGACTTAGTTACTACTTCGCACCAATTGAAACTGGCCTATTAGATAGTGTCCACTAAATCTATGTCGATAATTCTATTAGATAGTGTCCACTAGTTAAAAAAACTTCTAGACGAAAGAATTATCAATACATGTAAGAATATATTCTAGAATTGTTATTTAGCTAGTTTTACCTTGTTAATCACCCATGGTTCCCACAACCCTAGTTGTGGATTTAGTTAACCATGCCTAGAAATACACAATTCATGGTTGTTAAACAATAATTCATGTACTTTATTTGACAAATTTGAAGAAAATCCATAAATAACACTTGAAATAGCAAAATTCAATTAATAATAAATTCCGGAAACTTGAATAAATTGTCCAATTGCAAAGTCAAATCTCAAGAACAAAAGGATGAAAAATAATAAAAAGTCTAACCCCAAAACCAAGGTTTTTAACCCTATTTATAATAACAAAGTCCTAAATTAAAAGGAGTTCAAAATAAGGAATGTTTTTCCCAAAACGCGTCTTCAATCTACGACTCCACTGACGGTCCATCGATTGCCTCCGTCAGTCCATACTTAGCATCTTCTTCAAGCCTCCAAATTGCACCTTCTCTAATCCAATCGACGGACCAACAACACGGTCCGTCGATGCACTTACGATCCGTCGATGCTTATCGGCGTTCCATACTAAGCTTTTCTCCAGCACCGGGTACTGGGGCAGTCTCTGATCACATTGACAATTTGCCAGCACGGTCCGTCAATCCTTCCATCGCCCCACACTTGGTCAGAATTACCCGAGTTACTTCCAGATACTCAAAACTTCAGTCGATGGCCACCACCTACGGTCTGTCAATGAGACGACGTGCCGTCGATGGCTTCATGGGTGGTCAATTCTGTATTGATTTCTGCACAGTCATCTACACTTCCGTTTTGGACAACTTTCCTGCAAAATAAAGATAAAACACATTAAAATTACTACAAAAAGGCCATAGACACACACTAAACTTAACGAAAAAGCATTGAAAGTACCGCTAAACCACGGTACATCAACACCCTCAACTTAAATTCGTTGTTTGTCTTCAAGCGAGGCATTATGACTCACCACATACTTTTGTGCAAAAGTACTCTCTTTTAAGCTTTCACAATCATATGGCTATCAATCCCGAATTTTTTTTCCATTGCTTTAATGCATGCTTTTTCTCTTAGGCTCACCAAGCTCATTCATGTGGATAATACCATGACACAGACTAACCACGCACCGACACCTCTCCTCTTTTATCTATCACCAAGGTACCAACTTTCTAATATTGAAACTAGTGTCGTCACTTCAAAAATAATATCCTCCCTTTTCACACAGTGATTTCAAATTTGAGTATAAGGATCATTATTCAACACTCTCACGCTCAGAATAACTTCACACCTAATTAGTACTTGTCGCCATAGGCTTGCCCATCTTTTCACTACTTTAATTTCACCAAATTAGACTCTTAGGAACACGATAGGACTTTCTTAGCTTGTAACGTAGGCTCAGGGTCAGGTATGGTACATATGGATACATTTTAGTGACTTGTTGCCCTCCTTGACATTACAACTAATCGTCCTACCTCTTTCATTGTCTATTATGACCTGCTTTTCTTTTCTTATCATCTTTGCCTTGTTTTCTCCATTCCTTCCCTTTTGTGGAAGTGACTCTTACTTCTTTTTCTTCAACACTCTTTTTCTCTTTAACTCACTTTCTTTTTCTTTCTCTAATCAATTGATAATTTTGACGGAGTCACTTTTTTTGTTCACTGTTTCTATTCTTTTCCACATTATTCTTTTCATCCTCACTTTTCAGAACATTACTCATAATAGCCACCCTCAACTTATGGCTTTGCCATGAGTCAAGGTAGATAATACCCAAGGTTGGGTCTCCAAGACGAGGTTAGTTACTGCATTAGCCACCCTCAAATTATGTTTTTGGCCTAAGTTGAGGTGCACATGTCCAAGGAGGGACTAGGGCCAACACATTATACCTAGGGAAGACAATTTGGTGTAGAAAAGAAGGGTCTATTGAAAGCTCAAAATATTTGGATCAAAAGGGGATTGATTCCATTTGGTTTTGTTTTATTTAGGATATATATTGGCTAATTTTGAACAAGGGCCTATGATTCTTTCCTAAATGTCTCATACAGATTCCTTTTTGCAGGACTAACCGGGCAAGTTCTAGCTAGGTACCAATAGTGGAACAACCAAATTTCCTCACACTCTCTTGACATTTCATTACCCTATTAGATTATCAGACACCTAGTTCGAGTGTTAGATTTGAGGGTCATGCAGTAGTGCATCTTTATGTCATGCTTAGAGCCAACACGTCAAATTCATTATACCTAATCATGCAATCAATCTTTTTAGAACAGGATATCATTCATACTTAGCTATCATACTTTATATTTCAAATTCATACTTTGTACAAGATACTACACGTGCCGGTTCAATAACAAAGTAATCAGTCTCTTGGGGCAAAAGAACACATGCAAAAAAACCACCACAAGAGTATCATGAGTTGGGCTACTATGACTTCACCCTTATACTAACTTTCAATTCACCCCACCCCCAACAAAAAAGCATGCAATTGTCCCCAATGCATAAGAAATATAAAAAAAAGGTGGTAGGTGAAGCAAACCTGAGTAGCATAGTGCCGAAGATCAACAAGTAGGCGGGTCCGGTTTCCTGGAATCCGCGCCATCAGTAGTAGGTACACCATCAGTAGTGTCCGCAGTAAAATTTGCACCATAAGTGGTTCTCCTCTCAATAGACTCCAATCTGAAGCTAGACATCCAAACAGATAAATCACGGGCCCTCATCTACCGGGCCTTCTCTTCAACCAACGAGGCTCTCCTCGCAACCTCCATCTCTGATCGCTCCCTCTTCCTAGACCGAGCACCCTCACCCTAACTGGTGTGGCTGGAACAGTGCCTCTTGGCACGCTCACGTGAAGGAGGCGGGGTGTACTGGTGGTCTGGAATAGTGTTGTAAGCACTGTACCTCCGCAAGCTCAGCATGTGCGGCCTTAGGCTCGAGTACCCTCATATCAAGTATAGCATGCACATAAGCCCTCAGACTCGCCACATCCACCTGCAGAGTCGTCAAATCGATAGTAGGGGCTGGGCGTGCTAGGACCCTCAACTCAAAAGCATCGAGGCGCTGGTGGACCGCTTGAATCCTTCTCTCTCTCTATTGAGCAACCTTCTTCTCAATCCGGTCCTCAACCTAGGCAAAGCACCTCTGCATCCAAGGCTGGATATGGTGCAACAATGTGGCCATCCGGGCCTCTAGCTTCTGGACCCTAGCTATCGGGACCAGTGCTACTAATTGTGGTGTAGACCAGGAGGAACTCGGTGCCCTACTAGTTCCCGAGGCATACTCAACTAGGGTGGTGTTCGTAGGCTCAAAAGCAGCATGATCAGCCCCTTGGGCTTGCTCTACCATATCTACGATGTTCTCACACAACGGCTGCACATCCAATCTAAGCCCTCTATTTGGTGCCGCCTCATTGGCCTCATCCCTAATGAGGCCTATGTACACTGTCCTGGTAAAAGTACAGAGAGAATCTATGTTCCAAATAGGCACTCCAGCATTCCTGCATAACTGGTCGAGGTCTTAAAATCCCTATCATGGATGACAAACAATAACAGCCTCGAAAAATCAATCTAGAACCCAGCGACCATAGCAGCTACAAAGACCGCTCTATCCCACGTAAGTATGTTGGTGCCGCTGCCGGGGAAAGTGTCTTTTAGATTATCTTTAAGCACATTACCAAATTTTAGTCAACAATTTCCTAATTTTATGCTTCTTTTTGTTTGTCTCTCTCAGGTCTTGCTCTAGTGTATGCCAAGTACATGGAGACGAGGAGAACCAATCGTCCTATTTGATCCTGAACTTAATCGGACACTCCGCAAAATGAATGAGCAACATAATCTGGAAAATCTAGGTGATGGGATCAACCGTCAACTCCCTCCGCCGATTGATTCTTACAATAAAATGATAGTGGAGAACCCTGGTGATGGTGGTTTGAGGAGGAAACCTCCCGTCCCACGTCCTCAAGAGTATTATAGGGGCAATATTAACATCACCGATTCTGATGGGCCTCTTGTCCTACCTCTTCTAGCACAGGGTCATACATTCATGGTAACTAGTAGCTTAATGCAGATCCTCACTGCTAGAGGTTAGTTTTCGGGGCTACCATCTGAAGATCCACATTCTCACATTGCCAAACTGAGGTCGGTGTGTAAGAGTTGTGTAGGGAGGCCAGACTTGGACATGGATGTGATCGGATTAAGGGTGTTCCCTCTCGAACTGATGGGAGAGGCTGCAATTTGGTTTACTGAGTTGCCCTATAATTTGACTTATTCTTGGGAGCAGTTGAGGGATGTGTTCCTAGAACGATATTACCCGGTGTCTAAAAAGATTAACCACAAATATAGAGTGAACAACTTTGTGGCATTGCTTCAGGAGTCGGTAAGTAGCTCTTGGGATAGGTTCACCTCATTCGTGAGAAGTGTCCCAAACCACTGCATTGATGATAAGACGTTGAAAGAGTACTTCTATCAGGGGCAAGATAATAATAATAAGGCAGTACTTGATACTATTGCGGGTGGTTCTTATGGTGAGTGCACATATGCAGAGATCGCGGAAAAGTTGGAGAAAATTTTGCTAAACAATAATGCTTGGAGCACTAGTAAGTGAGACACTGGGAGAAAAACCTTTGCAGTTCAAGCTACTCACAATTCGACCGCCGATGAGATTCGTGAAGAGATGGCTCACATGAGAACTGAGTTTGGATTGGTTTTGAAGCATGTCACTAGAGGTGCAGAGAAGGTAAATGTAGTGAATTACATGACTAAACCACCACCACCGGTTGATGAATGAAGAAGATTCTTATGCAGTGAATGAGCAGACGGTGGGTTTCCGACCGAACGCCCAAGACTCCAATAAGGAGAATTGGCGCCAAGGTCAAGGAAATCGAGGTCGGAACTATGAGAATTACAATAGAGAAGGCCATTATGTTCAAGAAGAAAACTACAACCACGACAACAACTTCAATCGGGATAACTATGGTAACAGAAATGATCGAAGTGGGCCCTATATTCTACCTCAACATCGGGAAGTTGCTCCTAGGGAAAGTGGAGGTAGTATGGTGCGAGGTGAAGATATGTTGCAAATGATGAGGAGGAGATCTGACGCAAGTGATGAGCACGCCAAGGAGTTGAGAGGTGATTTGGCTAATATTGGGCAAAAGGTGGATGCACATGCAGTCTCAATCAAGCATCTTGAGTTGCAAATGGACCAATTGTCTACTATAGTGAACCCTCGTCAAACGGGTACTCTTCATAGCAATATCGTCCTAAATCCAAAAAATGATGGACATTTTATGGCAGTCACGACTCGAGGGGGTAAGCAAACCATTGATCTACCTATGTCGTCTGGCGTAGAAGATGAGGTGAGAAGATATGATGAGGTAGTAGAAGCTAGTGGTGAGTTGGTAAAGGAAGCGATGAAAGAAGCAGAGATGCCCCAAAAGGTGGTCCCCGTGCCTATACCACCACCACCATTCCCGCAAATATTGGTGAAAAAAACTGAGGAGGTTAAATACCGGCGTTTTGTTACTATGTTGAAACAGCTTTCCATCAACGTTTCTTTGATAGAAGCTCTTGAAAAAATTCCCGGTTACGCTTAGTTTATGAATAATATGGTTACGAAGAAGAGATAGGTAAGTTTCGAGGATGATGACCAAATGCAGCATTGTAGTGCTATTGCTAGAAGGTCTCTTGTGCAAAAGAAAGAAGATCCGGGCGCTTTGACTATTCCATGTACCATCGGGTTGTTACACTTTGCTAAAGCACTTTGTGATCTAGGTGCAAGAATAAATGACATGCCTATCTCTATTTACAAGAAATTGGGTTTGGGTGACCAAAAGCCTACAACGATGCGGTTACTCATGGCTGATCAAACGGTGAAGAGGCCTATTGGGATAATCTTGATGTATTAGTGAAGGTGGAGTCATTTATATTTTCGGCTGACTTTGTGATTATTGACTATGAGGTGGATTTCTAGGTGGCCATTATTCTTAGGAGACCATTCCTTCTATTGCTGGCCTTGGTTGACATGGAAAAAGGGCAGATGAAGTATCGGTTAAACAATGAAAAAGCGATCTTCAACATTTGTAGGTCCATGAGGCAGAGTAGTGAGCTCCTAACGGTATCTGCAATATCCTACAGGGTTGCGAGTACGTCTGAGGTACAAATCAAAGAGCGCCTTGGTGTTCAGGCTCTAGCGGCGGTGATCATAAATTTTGAGAGTGATGGTATTGAAGAGTATGGGTCTTTAGTTGTGGCACTTGGTCGAGGTGATTTTCATTTCAAACCTAAGAAATTTGAGTTAGATATGAAGCATCGCGAGTCTCCACCCGCGAAACCATCTATTGAGGAGGCCCCAAAATTATAGCTTAAGGCTCTACCACCTCATCTGAGGTATGTATTCTTCGGAAAAGATGACACTTTGCCGGTAATTATTGCATCGGATTTGAATGTGCAACAAGTAGAGTGGTTGGTGGAAGTTTTGAATAGGTTCAAGAGAGATATTGGGTGGACTATTGCGGATATTATTGGGATCCCTCCGGGTATTTGTTCACACAAAATCCAACTCATGCCCGATCATAAGCCAAGTATTGAGCACTAGAGACATTTGAATCCACCGATGCAAGAGGTAGTTAAGAAGTATATTATTAAGTGGTTGGATGCCGGAGTCATATATTCCATCGCAAATAGTAGTTGGGTATGCCTGTTTAGTGTGTGACTAGAAAGGGGGGAACGACAGTGGTTATAAATGAGAACAACGAGCTTGTTTCCATGAGGCCGGTGACTGGATGGAGAGTGTGTATGGATCAGATGTTAGATAGGCTCGCGGGAAAATGATGATACTGTTTTACTGATGGCTATTCGGGTTACAATAAAATTTCTATTGCACCGGAAGATCAAGAGAAAACCATCTTTACTTGCCTTTATGAGAAGTTCTCATTCAAGAGGATGCCTTTTGGCTTGTGTAATGCACCGACTACTTTTCAGTGATGTATGATGTCGATATTCTCTAACATGGTGGAGGACACGATTAAGGTGTTTATGGATGATTTTTCTGTTGTTGGAGACTCTTTTGATCGTTGTTTGAGTCACTTAGCCGAATTTCTCAAGAGATGTGAAGATTGCAACCTTGTGCTAAATTGGGAGAAAATTCACTTCATGGTTAAATAGGGTATTGTATTGGGCCATCGCATCTCAGAGAAGGTAGTAGAGGTTGATCGAGCAAAAGTAGAGGTTATTTAGAGACTTCCTCCACCCATCTCTGTAAAGGGTGTGAGAAGTTTTCTTGGGCATGCAGGCTTCTATCGGAGACTTATTAAGGATTTCACAAAAATTGCACATCCTCTCTGCAAATTACTTGAGAAGGAATATAAATTTTATTTTGATAAATCTTTTCTGAAGGAATTTTGAGAGTTAAAAGAGAAGTTAGTGTCTGCACCCATTATTATTTCCTCATATTGGAGCAAACCATTTGAGGTGATGTGTGATGCTAGTGGGGTTGCTCTTGGTGTAGTATTGGGACAAAGAGGGATAAAATACTTCACCCCATTTATTATTATAGTAAGTCCCTTAATGAAGCTCAAAAGAACTATATCGTGACTGAACAAGAGCTCCTTGCGGTGGTATTCGCTTTTGAAAGATTTTGCTCCTATTTGTTTGGCACGAGAGTCATAGTGCATACTGATCATTCTGATTTGAGATATTTGATGGCAAATAAGGATGCGAAACCAAGGTTGATTAGATGGGTATTACTGTTGCAAGAGTTTGATTTCGAGGTGGAAGACAGAAAGGGCACCGAAAACCAAGTTGCTGATCACTTGTCAAGATTAGAGGATGAAACTATGCGAGAGTTGGGTGAAAAGGCTTAAATTGATGATAGTTTCCCTGGTGAGCATGTATTGGCCGCTTCTCATGACTTGATTCCATGGTATGCCGATTTTGTGAATTATCTTGCTAGTGATATAGTCCCATCGGACTTGTCTTTTCGTCAGAGGAAAAAATTCATGCAGGATGTGAAAAAGTTCTTTTGGGATGAGTCTTACTTATACCGGAGTTGTGCCGATGGGATTATTCGCCGATGTGTGCCGGAAGTTGAGATGCTAAGTGTTTTGGAGTTATGCCACTCCTCGCCTGTGGGAGGGCATCATAGTGATATCCGAACCGTCCATAAGATTTTACAGTGTGGGTACTATTGGCCGATCATCCACCAAGATGCTCATGAGTTCGCAAATTCATGTGATAGGTGCCAACGAGATAGAGGTATTTTGAGAAGGCAAGAGCTCCCTTGGAATCCCATTCTAGTAATTGAGTTGTTTGATGTCTGGGGCATTGATTTTATGGGCACTTTTGTGAGTTCTCATGGGATGAAGTACATTCTTGTGGCAGTGGATTATGTGTCATAATCGATGGAAGCCATAGTACTTGCAAGCAATAAAGGGAAGAGTGTCACCGCGTTCTTGAAAAAGAACATATTTTCCAGATTTGGCACCCCTAGGGCCATTATTAGTGATGGGGGATCCCACTTTTGCAACAAGTTGTTCAAAGGGTTATTGGAGAAATATGGGGTTCGCCACAATCTAGCCACTTCTTACCATCCACAAACTAGTGGGCAATTTGAAGTGTCAAACAGAGAAATCAAGCAAATTCTGGCGAAAATGGTGAATGCTAGTAGAACGGATTGGTTTAGGAGGCTTGATGATGCTCTTTGGGCCTACCGGACAGCATACAAGACTTCCATAGGTATGTCTCCATACCAACTTGTATATGGGAAGGTTTGTCACTTGCCGGTTGAGTTAGAGCACAAGGCCATGTGGGCGATGAAGAAACTGAACATGGATTCTTATGAAGCAGCAGAACAAAGATTAAATGGTTTTAATGAGCTTGATGAGTTTCGCTTGATGGCATATGAAAGTTCTGCCCTCTACAAAGAAAATATGAAGAAGTACCATTACCAAAATTGAGAAGCTCAAATTTGCGGTGGGGACTTGGTGCTTTTGTTCAACTCTAGGTTGCGCTAGTTTCCGGGCAAACTCAAATCTAAATTGACTGGTCCATTCGTGATCACTAAAGTGTTCCCTCATGTTGCGGTTGATTTGGAGAACAAAAAGGGTGTAAGGTTCACTGTTAATGGGCAAATAATCAAGATCTACCTCGGGCATGCGTAAAATGCCAATGAAGTGGTTGAGACATATGATCTTTATGAAGTCTGAGTAATCAAGAGTCTTGCGTCGTGCTGCGACGTTAATCAAGCGATTATTGGGAGGCAACCCAATATGTATCCTCTAGCCAACAATAGGTTTTTCTTGTCTTTGTAGGAATAGTTGCATTTTTTTTCTTGTTTTTACTCAATGTCATGTGTGAATTTTCTTTTATTTCTTTTAGACTGTTGTCTAGAGAGTAGTTTAGGGTCCATGTCTAAAAAGTGTCCAGAAAACACAAAAAGAATGGCTTATTGGGTGCTCAATGTGAAGGGACCAAACCACCAGAAATCTACAAAAATTGGTCTGGTGCACTGATCTATGGACCAATCGATAGGCCGTCGTCCCATTGATAGACCGTCGATGGTGTTCGTGGATCCCAGGTATCTTTTTCAATATTGTTTAAGTTAGGACACAATCGACGGATAAGTTGACAGACCATCGACTGACTTACAGTCTGTCGACGGGGAATCATTAGTTCTCAAAACCCAAGACCCGACCCGACCCGACCGGCTGTATAAAATTATAACCTTTCAGTTACCCTCCTACACCCTTTCAAATTCTCCCCCAACCGTTTCCCTTCCCTTATTCCATTATCTTCCCATTCACTTCCACATTTATTCACTATAAATTCCCTTTCGATTTCCCATTTTCTCAACTTCTCCAAATTCCCTGAACCCTACTCCCCCAATTGCCCATCCAATCCAAGCATTTTTCCAGTCTGTGTTTGAAGGCGGCATTGTTGGTTGTTCTTGCAAAGTCACTCACACATTCTCTCCACTAGAGAGTACAGGTATGTCATTCTCATTTGCTCACTGAATTCGCGTTCAATTGCCAAATATCCGAATATCTTGTATGTGGGTCTTCACTTAGGGACAACTTTAAATGATTAACTTGTTAAAATTGGGTTTCATGTCCCTTAGAATGATAGAAAGTGAATGGGTTGGCTGTGCTAACTGTCTATATGAACTCTGAATGTTGTTTGATTTGTTGTTTTTCGACTTAGGACTTGATATTCTCTTAAAATCTAGGATAGAAATTTGCAAAATCGTAGCCCTGGGAATGACGATTTTTTTTTGCTGATAGTTCTTGTATGTTTTGTGTGTTGGTAGATTCTTGATCTTGTCCATTTGAGTTTGCAAAGAATGTCTACAAATCTTGTCTCTGACCGACAGCACGAGACCCCGTCTACGGACCGTCGGTCAATCGACGGACCGTCTATGGGGTTCATCAATTACTGCACCCTGTCTTTTCCTAACTCTGGGACGACGGAAGTGGACTACGGTCCGTCGATTAGTCGACGGCCCGTTCTGCACGTCCGTCATTTCTGTCTGAAATTATGCTTTGGGTGTTTGAGGAAAATTGTTCTAAGTGTCCGACGACGGAAATGGATTACAGTCTGTCGATTAATCGATGGGCCGTCCTGCACGTCACTCGTTTCTAACTGAAAATTCTACTCAAAGATGACTTTTAAAATTTAGCTAAGTGTCCATCGACGGACACCATCGATGGGCCATCAATAGTGCCCGTCTACTGAGTCTGTAGTTCTGCACTAACATTGTGTTCTGTGTTTTTCGATTTTGTTCTGCTTCTATTGAGTGTGTTGGATGATTACAATAAAAGTAATAACTCTCTTTTGCAGGTAACAATAGCCCCCAAGCCGGATATTGTCTATTCCATAGCATATTCCAAGTCTGTGGCACCTTCACGCCAGATTATTGGCTTGTCGTATGACGAGCGTGATCTTGAATACGTGCCACCAGCCACCCTGACACTGGCACCAGCTGCTAGGGCCACTCGGGGTACGCCCAAAAAGGTGGCGTTCGGCGTAGTCACTTCCTCCCAGTATGATGAGGACCGCATACCGACCGGCACATGTATGGGTCTGCCTCGGGTTCTGAGGGAGCGTATGGCTCCGAGGAGTCTTCCAGTTCTGAGTCAGCCCACTCTATAGGGTGGAATGAGGCCACTGCCTCAGGTTCCAGATCCCAGGGAGCTACTGTTCCTGATGCACCTGCACACCATGCCTCGTCTGATGAGGCCCAGAGTTCGGAGTCTGCTCTGGTACCCCGACATGAGGAACCTGCACCGGTTGTTGATCAGCCTAACCGGTGGTGCGTAGAGGGGTAGTACCAGATCTACAGGGATGACAAGTTGCTCAATGATAAGGGGGTCATGACTCGGACTCTGACAGTTGAGAGGAGCGTTCTTAAAGGGACTCTACACATTATCCCTCCGATACATGACCTATTCACCCACCACCAACTCGAGTGGATGGCTAGGTGTGTGGGACTTTACAGTGAGGAGTTGGTGCGGGAGTTCGATGCCTCTTACGTATCAACTCTCTGGGCACTACTAAAAAAAGGCCAAAAAGAGACCTCATGAGGTCTCTTTTCGGGAAAAAGAGACCGAAAAAGAGACCTCAACGCTAGGTCACTAAAATGCAGGTCACTTTTTTAAAGACACCTCATGAGGTCGCCAAACGGAGACCTCACGAGGTCACCAACAAATTGTCAGATTTTTTTAAAAAATAGACCTCATGATGTCACTATTGTATTATTTAATTTAATTTTATATTTTTTAAGAGACCTCATTAGGTCGCTAAGATATTATTTAATTTAATTTTATATTATTTTAAAGGAGAGACCTCATAAGGTCTCTTTTCTGGTAAAAAACTGGCAGCTAATTATTATTTCTGCGGCTTCTCATCACCTGTCATTTTAATTCAGTACCCAAATCAAGCTCAAAGAGCTTCCAAAAATCAATTGAAGCAATACATTTACTAAATATTCTCTTATCAACTCAATTGCAACTCACTTCAACATAATTATATATTAAACAAAAACATGATATCCATAAGTTATATAATACATTGCAATGTTATCATGTATTCACAAAACAAATAATTCCCATCACAAAATTGTTAACAAAATTATCCATAAGTTAACTTAGATTATCTATCACAAGTCTAAACTTCACTAATGTGGTAGTGTGTTTGCCACATAATCATCACTTTCTTCATCACTACTAGACTCATGTGTCATATTTCTTTGTTGACCATACATCTAAGTCTAATTAGTTTAGTTTTAACTTAATGTAACACTATAGTCACAAATTTAACTTATTAACCAACTTAACAACTTTCTAAGTCTAATTAGTTTATTTTTAACTTAATTTCTTATACTATAGTAACAAGTTTAACTTACCAAACAACTTAACAACTTTCTAAGTCTAATTAGTTTAGTTTTGACTTAATTCCAATACTATAGTAACCAATGTAAGTTATTAACCAACTTAACAACTTTGTAAGTCTAACTAGTTTATTTTTAACTTAATTTCTTATACTATAGTAACAAGTTTAACTTACCAAACAACTTAACAAATTTCTTAGTTTAATTAGTTTAGTTTTACCTTAATACTAACACGATAGTCACAAATTTAACTTATTAACCAACTTAACAAATTTCTAAGTCTAATTAGTCTAGTTTTAACTAAATTCTAATACTATAGTAACAAGTTTAACTTATTGACCAACTTAACAAATTTCTAAATCTAATTAGTTTAGTTTTAACTTAATTCAAACACTATAGTCACAAATTTAACTTATTAACCAACTTAACAAATTTTTAAGTCTAATTAGTTTAGTTTTGACTTAATTCCAACACTATAGTAACCAATGTAACTTATTAACCAACTTAACAACTTTCTAAGTCTAACTAGTTTATTTTTAACTTAATTTCTTATACTATTGTAACAAGTTTAACTTACCAAATAACTTAACAAATTTCTAAGTTTAATTAGTTTAGTTTTACCTTAATACTAACACGATAGTTACAAATTTAACAAATAATTATTTCTAAAATTTAAAGCTAAGTGTCAACACTAGATGGACACAAAATTGATTTTCAAAAGAAAATCAATTTTGTCATCAGTAGGATCAAGTAGTGTTGGTACTTATGCTTAACAAATAATTATTTCTAAAATTTAAAGCTAAGTGTCAACACTAGATGGACACAAATTGATTTTCAAATAAAAACAATTTTGTCATCAATAGGATCAACTAGTGTTGGTTCTTAAGCTTAACAAATAATTATTTCTAAATTTAAAGCTAAGTGTCAACACATATTTAAAGCTAAGTATCAATATTAGATGGGTACAACACATATTATAGAAAACAATTGTACTTCAACTTTATTAAATTTAGAATTACCATACCTTATCTCCTACTTTGATTAAATTAAAGAAGTAGTATAATCTTGTATCAACTTTTTTAGATTTTGAGCTTCCTTAGTGGCCTAGCAAGAAAAAAGGGAAAAAAGGTAACACTAGAAAATAGAGTTTGAACTCTAATGGTGAAAATCCAGTATTTGATCCCATGAACTAACTTATTTTCAAAGAAAATCATGTACCCTATTAAAACTTTATGTTTATTGGCAGTGGAATCAAAATTGAAGAGGTAATTACAAATTATTATTGATTGGTAAACTTTTTCAATATCTATTTGACACAAATTCTTTTAAAAATTTCAAAGATAATCACATTGGGAATGATCAAATTACTAATACAACAGGGTAACATTCAATCTACTTGCTACTTTTTAATTATTTTGAGCACTTAGAATTACGAAAACCAACTAGTTTGTTCAAAAAATTCACCTGGAGTCAAAGGGATGGGAACGCCGACCCACTGCTGCTGCACGACCCAACGGAGATGGAGGCAGCGCGACCTCCACCTGCTGAGGCCCGACTGCAAATGGCGCGCAGAGATGGAGGCGGCTGACTTTCTCGTTAGAAGAAGATGAAGGCGGAGATGGAGGCTGCGCCCGACTTCGCGTCTACAGATGGAGAAGATGAAGGCGGAGAGAGGACGATG
Organism: Solanum sitiens; assembly: GCA_016801875.1. Classification (NCBI taxonomy): domain Eukaryota; kingdom Viridiplantae; phylum Streptophyta; class Magnoliopsida; order Solanales; family Solanaceae; genus Solanum; species Solanum sitiens. The sequence goes on from JABWTJ010000024.1 coordinate 3,659,843, forward strand.
AGACTTCATGTCTGGCGGAGAGAGGACGATGAGAGAGAGAGGGGGACGATGAGAAAGAGAGAGGGGAGAAAGAGATAGATAAATTTGGCTAGGGTTTTCATATTTTTGTTTAAGAGACCTCATGAGGTCTCTCATATTTAAGTCTTTAATTAAATTACATTATTATTTTTAATTTAACAAGTACAGACCTCGTGAGGTCTCTAATTTTATGAGAATCAGACTAAAAATTTGAAAATTTGAAATAAGTCAGTTGTAGGAAAAAATAAATTCATTAAATTGACCTCACGAGGTCTCTCCTACTTTAAGAAAAAATTAAAAAAATATTAATTCAAATAGCGACCTCATGAGGTCTCTTATTATAGACCTATTTTTGAGGTCTCCTTTTCTAGGTCTCTTTTTGGCCTTTTTTTAGTAGTGGGGGTTCCTTGGATAGGCGGGCTAACCCCGCTAAACAGGCACCACTCACTGAGGTTCACGTCCATGGCTGCTCGGTGGGAATCCTTTTGCCTGCCATTCGGCGGTTTTTATATGGTGCAGATACTGATGCCAACAGGATCCCTCTCACCCCCAAGTTTGACTACAGGTGGTACGTGGTCAAGCAGGGCCATTTCCAGCGTTACAAGGATCTGAGAGAGACCACCAAGAGGTGGATCGCCCAGCACATATCTGTAGACCGTGAGGGCGCAGACTGGGTGCTGCACACCAAAGGCCTTATCAAGAAGGCCAACCTCACATTTGCAGCCAAGTTTATTTGGCTTCTAGTCCGCCACCGCCTATCCCCGGCAGCAATGCCAAAATTTGATACGCTCAAATTACACTTCTTTAAAGAAGTATAAGCGTTCGTATCAAGTAAAGAACCCAACAAGTAGGTTGGGGTCGATCCCACAAGGAAAATGATTTAGACTTAACTTCAATATACAATTACGTCTATTTAGTCAAGTCCTTTCCTAAAACAGTTAATTAAAAGGGGGGGGGGGGGGTTGTGAAACAAAAGTGTTCAATTATTTCTAAGTAAAATAAGTAGGAAGATTTAAAACTATGATGTTTTCAAGTGATGAGAAAAATTAGGGTGTAAGTGTTCCCCATAGTTTCATAACACGGTCATCCTAGCTATAACAATTCTTTCCTAGTATCTTGCATGCAAAGTGATAAGTTATGTATCTATAAATCCTTTGTCCGGCATTTAGAGAATTTCACCTTATAACTTGGTCCGGCTACGTGTGTTTAAGTTTCTAACCCTTATCTATACTTCATATTAAGCATCATATTCGATGTATGACTTAGTTACTACTTCGCACCAATCGAAACTAGCCTATTAGATAGTGTCCACTAAATCTATGTCGATAATTCTTTTCCTATTAACTACCCCCTTGGTCCGACAAGTAGAAACAGGGCAAGTTTTAAAGCGTGCACTCGTTAAAATACTTCTAGACGGAAGAATTATCAATACATGCAAGAATCTATTCTAGAATTATTATTTAGCTAGTTTTACCTTGTTAATCACCCATGGTTCCCACAACCCTAGTTGTGGATTTAGTTACCCATTCTTAGAATTACACAATTCATGGTTGATAAACAATAATTCATTTACTTACTTTGACAAGTTTGAAGAAAATCCAGAAATAACACTTGAAATGCAAAAATTCAATTAATAATCAATTTCGGAAACTTGAATAAATTGTCCAATTGAAAAATCAAATCTCCAAGAACAAAAGGACAAAAAATAATAAAAAGTCTAACCCCAAAACCAAGGTTTTTAACCGTATTTATAATAACAAAGTCCTAATTTAAAAGGAGTTCAAAACAGGAAATTTTGTCCCAAAACGCGTCTTCAATAGACGACTCCACTGACGGTCCGTCAGTCTATAGTTAGTATCTTCTTCAAGACTCCAAATTGCACCTTTTCTAATCCAATAGAAGGACCAACAGCACGGTCCGTCGATGCACTTACGGTCCGTCGATACATATCGTCGTTCCATACTTAGATTTTCTCCAACACCGGGTACTGGGGCAGTCTCTGATCACATCGACGATTTGCCAGCACGGTCCGTCGATCAGTTGATGGACCGTCGATCCTTCCATTGCCCTAGACTTGGTAAGAATTCCCCGATTTACTTCCAGATGCTCAACCTTCAGTCGACGGCCACTACCTACGGTCCGTCGATGAGACGACGGGACGTCGATGGCTTCGTGGGTGGTCACTTCTGCACTGATTTCTGCACAGTCTTGTACACTTCCGTTTTGGACAACTTTCCTGCAAAACACAGATAAAACACATTAAAATTACATCAAAAAGGCCCTAGACACACACTAAACATAAGGAAAAATCATTGAAAGTACTGCGAAACCACGGTACATCAATGCTCTTCCTCATTCCTAGAGTAAATGAGGATATTATCAATAAAGACGATAACAAACAAGTCGAGTACTACTTGAACACTCTGTTCATCAAATCCATGAAAGTTGCAGTAGCATTGGTTAGTCCAAACGACATAACTACAAATTCATAATGACCATACCGAGTTCTAAAGGCTATTTACCAAATGTCACATTCTCTGACTCTAAGCTGATGATAACCCGATCTGAGGTCTATCTTTAAGAAATGACTAGCACCCTGAAGTTGGTCAAATACGTCAACAATCCTGGGGATGGGGTACTTATTCTTGATTGTGACCTTGTTCAACTATCTATAGTAAATGCATTCTGAGAGAACCATCTTTCTTCTTTACGGACAACACTGGTGCACCCCATGGTGAAATACTAGGTGTGATGAAAGCCTTATCTAGAAGGTCTTTCAACTGCTCCTTCAATTCCTTAAGCTCTCTTGGAGCCATTCTGTAAGGAGGAATAGAAATAGGCTGGGTATATGGAATGAGATCAATTCCAAAGTCGATTTCTATTTCAAGAGGGACTCCGGGAAGATCTTCTGGAAATACTTCTAGAAACTGACAGACTACTGGAACTGAATCAAGAGTTGGGGTTTCAGAGCTAGAATCCTTAACCCAAACTACATGATAGAGATAACCCTTTGACATCATCTTTCTGGCCTTAAGGAAAGAAATAAATAGACCCATAGGTTCTAAGCTACTACCCTTCCATTCTAAGATTGGTTCGTCTAGAAACTGAAAATAAACAATCCTAGTTCTGCAATTGACTAAGGCATAACATGAGTGTAACCAATCCATGCCTAGAATGACATCGAAGTCTACCATTTCTAACTCTACAAGATCTGCTGAGGTGACTTTCTGAGAGACTGTGACAGGGCAATTTCTGTATACCCGTCTAGTTATAACTGGGTCACCACCTGGAGTAGAGACTGAGAAGGGTTCTGAATGAGTTTTTGGACTAATACTGAATTGGACTACTATGTAAGGAGTTCCAAAAGAAAGAGTATCCTCTGGATCTAACAATGCATAAATATAAAGGTCAAATACTCGTAATGTACCAATGACTACATCAGGAGAACCTTCCTGATCTTGGCGAGCTAGAAGAGGATATAACCTATTATGGAGCTCACCGCCACTTGTACCAGATGAGTTACCCTTCTTAGTCATGCGACTTGCTCGTGCTGATGAAGTTTTAGACTGAGCTCTACCATTACCACTTCCTTGACCCTGTCTAGAAGGACAATCCCTCAACCTGTGACCGGACTGACCGCACCTGAAGCATCCTTCTTTTCCTGCGAGACACTATCCCGGATAGTTCTTAACACACTTAGGGTAAGTGGGGCAAGTCTTGGTGCCTGAAACACTTCCCTGAGACTTAGATCCTAGTGCTCTAACCTTCTGGTCATACATGTTCTTAGAGGATGGAACACTAGCTGATGAAGGGGCTGGAGCTAAAAACTTATGTTGACTCTGCGAGCGCTTTCCACCACACGATTTCTGCTTAGAATAGTCATAGTTCCCAGTCCTAGCCTTCTTATTCTCCTTGGCCTATTGCCTAAGCTTATCACCCTCAACCTGCTGAGCATGAGTCATAATCCTAGAGATGTTCATGTCTCCAAGTAACATAGCATTTCTACACTCAGTTTTCACCAAATCTGACACTCCACACAAGAACTTATTCATCTGAGCCCTCGAGTTAGCAACCATGTGAGGAGCATACCCGGAGAGTTGGTTAAACTTCAACCCATACTCTTGGACCATCATGTTTCCATGCCTCAAGTTCATGAATTCCTGGGCCTTTGCTTCTCTCAACTCTATTAGGAAAAACCCATCGAGAAAAGTCTCACTAAAACAATCCAAAGTGATAGGTGTTGCATCTGTACCCCTATTTTCCTTCCACTAACTGTACCAGATATTAGCGATATCCATCAACTGGTATGATGCCAACTCAACCCGGTCATTCCTAGTGACTTGAATTACCTCAAAGATCTTGTTGATCTCATCCAAGAAATTCTAAGGATCCTTATTAGTCTGCGATCCGAAGAACTCAGATAAGTTCATCCTAAGAAAGTCATGGACCCATGCTGGTACTGATCCACCATTTTCATTCACAGGAGCATAAACCCGATTGTTCTGTTTGGTAATACTCTGAGCCAACATCTGTATGGCATTCCTGAACTCAACATAGGAGACTTCTTGATCTGGGACTAGAGGATCTACGTTTGCATTCCTTTGCATTCGCATTCCTAGCGGTAGCTCTATGAGGAGACATGATGTGAAACGTAGAACGTCAAGTTAGAATGGAATAAGATCATACCTTACGCATGATAAGAGTAACAATAAAGTGAACTTTTCCTAAAACACTTCATAGCCTCCCTCTCATTATACGTGGTGAACTTTACACCCATTAAAAGGACTCTACTTAGTGCGGCTTTTAATAAATCCTAGGACACTTAAACCTAGTGATTACCATGTTTTTTCATGTCGTGAGCTACCCCCGAGACGTGGACACGGAACCTAGGACCACAAATTATCCCAAATTGAACCTGCTTGCATGATCATGACATACTAAAAAATATAAATGGATGCGGAAGCTAAATCATAATTTAATCTGAAAAGATGGGGAATACCCATATTCTATAACTAAGATATTTGAAAACAATGAGTTTAATACAAAGGAAATATTAACTCAATACTAAGCTGAATCTAACTATGTTTGAAAATAGCCGCTAAACTGGACTAGAAATACTGGGACAAGCTCCAGCTAAATCTAGCAAAAACTGAAACTAAATGACTAAAAGACTGAAATGAAACTTATGACTGTAGTCCTCGGAGAATGAGGACTCACCAGTGAATCTGCTGAACTGGAGATCGGAAATAGATCTATGCATGATCTGAATGCTGAGAACCTGAACCTACATCACGAGAAGATATAGCGCACGTATGCGTGTGTACTTGAAAGGTACTGAGCATGTAGGATAGAATACGGCTGAAATAAAACATAACTGAACAAGCTCAAATCAAGTATAAGAATCTGAACATGATATAATGAATGTTAAGTTAACTTGTTGCATTGACCAATTTATAACATGCTGAAACTGAATACTGAATATACTGATAAATGGTCAATGAAATAGAGTCTGATTGATCTGTGGGAGCTAATAAAAACTGATAATAAAACCATATGAGCTAAATGTGGATTCTGATGTATACGCCCGATCGAGAGGACCCAATATACCCTGCAAAAGGTATAAAGGCATGCTGGCGTGATCACTAAACTGATGCCCACAGAGGGGACTTACAACCTACTTTGCTAGTAGTTTTGGGACTTTTGGGTACGCTGAACCCTAGTCCTACTCGGTATTACGCTACTCCCATTGATTTATGTAGTTAACTGATTATGTCTGAATTTTCTGTAAATACTGGATAGCTCAAAACTGAACATGCAAACTTGGAATGCAACATTTAATCTGATAATGATGCATTAAAAACTGAAGCATGTATATACTTGCATAACTGCAATGTCTGACCTAGCATGTATAATTCAAGAACTAAATAAATACAAAGCTAGGGTTGTGAAATTCATGCGATAAAGAGAATAATAACTTTACAATCTGATTTGGAACATATATTTAATTAATTCATGAAGTTCTATCAAGGTTCTTGAAACTCTAGGTTTAATCATGAAAAAAGAATCAAGAACTGACTGAAAACTAGGGACCAATGGGTGAAAGGAACCTACTAGTGAAATCCCACATACTTGGTGATGAACTTCACAAAAAAATACATAGTTTTTAGGGCTGGAACTGCTAGAACCTTGCTGCATTCTTGAACTAGGGTTTGTGACCCTTTTTCTTCTTTCTTGCTTCTAGTTTTTAAGTTTTGATTAATGATTTGACTTAGGTAAGATTTAGTTATGTTTCTAGGCTTAAACTGACTAAAATCTGATGATTTAGGGTCAAAATGACATATCTTAGAGTTTAAACGAAATTGGAAAAGACCAAAAGACCCCTGGGTAGGTTTATGTCAGACCAAACGATGGCCTGGACAGAAGGTCTGTCGTTTATTCGACGGTCCGTCATTTGGTCCGTAGGTTGGGTCTGTTCAACAGGCCATTACTAAAACGGTCATAACTTTTTACTCGGAGCTCTGATTTTAGCAAGGTTGGTGTCTATGGAAAGCTAATTCAATTATCTCTATTTTGGTATGTCATGGGCCACCTAATTCATTAGGTGATAAGTGTTATGATCATTTGAATTTGACCCAACTACATTTCCCCCTGACTGTCTGCTAATTCCCATGTACAGTCAGAACTACGGACCGTGGGTCCACCTATAGACCGTGGGTCCACCTAAAGACTGTGCTGGTCAACCGTGGTTATTGTCAGAGAGTGGGTGAATGGGGTGTCGATCGATGGTCATTGACTACGGACTGTAGGTCCGTACGTCGATCAGGAATTAACCAAATTTTCCTGGGCTTAGACTTAGGGGGGTTTTTGACCCCATTGACGGATGTGCAGGAAGGATCATGGGTCAAGCTACCGTCCGTCGATGGCCACGTTGGTTGCACCTGCAGGTTTTTTGAAAAACTGGTTTTTGGTCTATTTTGGATACAAGGTTTTACATTATCTCCCCCTTGGGAACATTCGTTCTCGAATGAAGATTAAACTAGCAGAAATAAAGGGAGAGAGCTGCAAACTCTACTACTAAACATTGAGAACTGAGTTTCTCACTGAATTGAGTTCCGAGAACATGCAAATACGCTTAAAATGCAAGTACAAACTGAGGGAACATGATTCTAAGACTTAATTCACGCATGAATAACTGGAAAACTAAAGAGGAACCATTACCTCAAGCTGGAGTGGAATCGAAAGGAAAGAGGTGAGGATACTTGGCTTTCATGGTTGCTTCTGCTTTCCAAGTAGCTCCGTCTACGGACTGACTCATCCACAAAACTTTCATTGAAGCGACTTCATTGTTTCTCAACCTTCTAACCTGGCGGTCAAGAATGTCAACTGGTACATCCTTATAAGAAAGACTATCTTTCACCGTTACACTCTCTAATGGCACTATAGAGGCTGGGTCACCCACACACTTCTTCAAGAGTGATATACGGAAGACTGGATACACTGCTGCTAGTTTTGTTGGCAACTCTAACTCATATGCCACCTTTCCAATCCTTTTCAAGATCTTGTAAGGGCCTACATATCTAGGACTGATCTTCCTTTTCTTTCCAAATCTCATCACCACTTTCATAGGTGACACTTTAAGGAAAACCCAATCATTAACTTGGAACTCTAGTTCCCTCCTCCTTACATCTACATAAGATTTCTGACGACTCTGGGCTTTCTTAAGTCTATCTCTAATGAGTTGCACTTTCTCCATAGCATAAAGGACTGAATCTGGCCCTATCAAAGCTTCTTCACCTACTTCAAATCAACCAATAGGAGATCTACATCTACGCCCATACAAAGCCTCATAAGGGGCCATCTGAATGTTGGAATGGTAGCTATTGTTGTAGGATAACTCAATCAGAGGAAGATGATCATCCCAACTACCTTTGAAATCGATCAAACAAGCTCTCAACATATCCTCTAGGGTCTGAATGGTACGCTCTGCCTGTCCATCCGTATGCGGATGAAATGCTGTGCTAAGGTTAACTTGAGTACCAAGACCCTTCTGAAATGATTTCCATATATAAGAGGTATACTGAGGACCTCTATCTGAGATGATAGATAAAGGCACCACATGCAACCTCACAATTTCATTAATGTAAAGCTTGGCATTCTCCTCCGCCGAATCTGTAGTCTTGACCGCCAAAAAGCGAGAAGACTTAGTCATCCTATCGACTATCACCCAAATGGAGTCATGTTGCTTGCGAGTACGTGGTAACCCTGTGATGAAATCCATATTGATCACTTCCCGCTTCCAAGTAGGAATGTCGATATCTTGAGTCATACCCCCTGGTTTATGATGTTTTACCTTGACTTGCTAGCAATTGAGGCACTTACTCACAAAATATGCTATATACCTCTTCATGCCATTCCACTAATAGATTTCCCGCAGATCGCGGTACATCTTAGTGGTACCTGGATGAATAGAATACCTGGAGTTATGGGCTTCTGAAAGAATATGCTATCTCAACTTGCCCACATCAAGAACACACAATCTACCCTAGTAGCGAAGTACACCATCTCCCCCTTGGGAGAAAACCTCCACTCTCTGATTGTGGACTGCACCCTTAAGTTCAAACAAGATTGGATGTTTTGCTTTTCCTTAACCTCCACTACCAAAGAATATTCTTCCCCATTCTGAACTGTTACACCATTGTACTATATGCTCATAAGGCGAACACCTAAGCGAGCAAGCCTGTGAACATCTTTCACTAGCTCCTTCCTTTCTTCCTCAACATGGGCTACACTACCCATAGATAATCTGCTAAGAGCATCTACTACTACATTCGCCTTACTAGGATGATAATGCACACTCATATCATAATCCTTAAGGAACTCAAGCCATCTTTTCTCGTGAAGATTCAACTCTTTCTGGGTGAACACATACTGAAGGATCTTATGATCAGTGAACACATTTAAAGGAACTCCATACAAGTACTGTCTCAAGATCTTGAGTGCAAACACCATTGCTTCAAGCTCGAGGTCATGAGTTGGATAGTTCTTCTCATGTACATTAAGTTGTCTAGAAGCATAAGTTATAAGCTTATCTCGCGACATCAACACAATACCTAGGCCAACTCTGGATGCATCACAATAGATCACATAACCATCTGAACCCTCTGCTAGAGTCAACATAGGAGCTGTAGACAATCTAGTCTTCAATTCTGCAAAGCTTTTCTCACAATCATCTGACCATTGAAACTTGACAATCTTCTGAGTCAACCTAGTCAATGGTGAGTCTATGGATGAAAATCCTTCCACGAACCTTCTGTCGTAACTCGCTAGACCTAGGAATGTTCTGATATCTATAGCAGAGGTAGGTCTGGGAAATTTTTTCACTTCTTCTATCTTCTGCGAATCCACTCGGATCCCCTCGCTACATACAATGTGACCATGGAAATCAACGGATTGCAACCAGAACTCACATTTGCTGAACTTAGTAAATAACTGGCGATCTTTGAGAGTCTTCAGAACAACTCTCAAATAACTTGCATGTTCTTCCTCATTCCTAGAGTAAATAAGTATATCATTAATAAAGACGATAATGAACAAGTTCAAGTACTGCTTGAACCTTTTATTCATCAAATAAATGAAAGCTACATGAGCATTAGTTAGTCGAAATGACATAACTACAAATTCATTATAACCATACCGAGTTCTGAAGGCTGTTTTTGGAATGTCACTATCTCTGACTCTAAGCTAATAATAACTCGGTCTGAGGTCTATCTTTGAGAAATGACTAGCACCCTGAAGTTGGTCAAACAAGTCATCAATCCTGGGGATGGGGTACTTATTCTTGATTGTGACCTTGTTCAACTGTCTATAGTCAATGCACATTCTGAGAGAACCATCTTTCTTCTTTACGAACAACACTGGTGCAGCCCGTGGTGAAATACTAGATCTGATCAAACCCTTATCTAGAAGGTCTTTCAATAGCTTCTTTAATTCCTTAATCTATGCTGGACCTATTCTGTAAGGAAGAATAGAAATAGGTTGGGTATCTGGAAGAAGATCAATTCCAAAGTCAGTTTTCCTTCCGGGAGGGACTCTAGGAAGATCTTCTGGAAATACTTCTGGAAACTCATAGACTACTGGAACTGAGTCAAGAGTTGGGGTTTCAGAGTTAGAATTCTTAACCCGAACTAGATGATAGAGATAACCCTTAGAGATCATCTTTCTGGCCTTAAGGTAAGAAATAAATTGACCCATAGGCGCTAAACTACTACCATTCCATTCTAAGATTGGTTCGTCTGGAAACTCAAAAGGAACAATCCTAGATCTACAATCGACTGAGACATAACATGAATGTAACCAATCCATGCCTAGAATAACATCGAAGTATACTATTTCTAACTCTACAAGATATGCTGAGGTCACTTTCTGAGAGACTGTGATAGGTCAATTTCTGTAAACCCGTCTAGCTATAACTAGGTCACCGAGTGGAGTAGAGACATAGAAATGTTCAGAGAGAGTTTCTGGACTGACATTGAATTGGACTGCTCTTTATTGAGTTTCAAAAGAAAGAGTAGCCCCTGGATCTAACAATGCATAAATATCAAGGTCAAAGACTCGTAACGTACCAGTGATTACATCAGGAGAACCTTCCTGATCCTGGCGAGCCTGAAGAGCATACAACCTGTTCTAGCGCTGAACGCCACCTGTACCAGATGAGTTACCCTGCTGATTTGGGCGACTTGCTGGTGCTGATGAAGTTGTAGACTGATCTCTACCATTACCACTTCTTTGACCCTGTCAAGAAGGACAATCCCTCAACCTGTGACCATACTGATCGCACCTAAAACATCCTTCTTTTCCTGCGAGACACTCGCCAGGATGGTTCATACCACACTTAGGGCAATTGGGGTAAGTCTTGGTGCCTGAAACACTTCCATGAGACTTAGATCCTGGTGCTCTAACCTTCTGGTCATACCTGTTCTTGGAGGATGGAAAACTAGCTGATGAAAGGGGCTGGAGCTGAAAACTTCTGCTGACGCTGCGAGCGATTTCCACCACCCAATTTCTGCTGAGAATAGTCATAGTTCCCAGTCCTAGACTTCTTATTCTCCTTGGCATGTTCCCTAAGCTTATCACCCTCAACCTACTTAGCATGATTCACAAGCGTAGAGATGTTCATATCTCCAAGTAACATCGCATTTCTACACTCATTTTGCACCAAATGTGACACTCCATACAAGAAATTATTCATATGTGACCTGGAGTCATCAACCATGTGAGGATCATACCTGGAGAGTTGGTTAAACTTCAGCTCATACTCTTGGACCATCATGTTTCTCTTCCTCAAGTTCATGAATTCCCGGGCCTTTCCTTCTCTCAACTCTATTGGGAAAAACCTATCTAGAAAAGTCTCACTAAAACAATCCCAAGTGATAGAAGCTGCATCTGTACCCCTATTTTCCTTCCACTGAGTGTACCAGATATGAAACATACTTCAACTGGTATGATGCCAACTCAACCCGATCATTCCCAATGACTTGCATTACCTCAAAGATCTTCTTGATCTCATCCAAGAAATTTTGAGAATCTACATTGGTCTGTAATATGAAGAACTCATCAGATTCATCCTAAAAAAGTCATGGACCCTTGCTACTGCTAATCCACCCTTTTCATTCACAGGAGCATGAACCCGATTGTTTTGGTTGGTCATACTCTGAGCCAACATCTGTATAATATTCCTCAACTCAGCATTGGAGACTACTTGATCTGGGACTGGAGGAGCTGCATTTGCATTCCTTGCATTTGCATTTCTAGCGTTAGATCTACGAGGAGGCATGATCTGAAACATAGAACGTCAAGTTAGAATGGAATAAGATCATACCTTACGCATTATAAGAGTAACAAGAAAGTGAAGTTTTCCTAAAGCACTTCATAGCATCCCTCTCATTAGATGTGGTGCATTTCACACCTATGAAAAGGACTCTACATAGTGCGGCTTTTCAGACATCCTAGGACACTTAAACATAGTGCTCTGATACCAAGTTTTGTCACGCCTCGAGCTATCCCCGAGAGGCGAACACAAAACCTAGGACCACGAATGATTCCAAGCTAACCCTGCTGGCATTATCATGAGCATACTAAAAAATATAAACTGATACGGAAGCTAAATCATAATTTAATCTAAAAAGATGGGGAATACCCATATTCTATGACTAAGATATTTGAAAACAATGAGTTTAATACAAAGTAAATATTAACTCAATACTAAGCTGAATCTAACTATGTCTCAAAATAGCCTCTTAACTGGACTAGAAATACTGGGACAAGCTCCAGCTAAATCTATCAAAAATTGAAACTAAATGACTAAAAGACTAAAATTAAACTCATGACTGTTGTCCTCGGAGAATGAGGACTCACCACTGAATCTGCTAAACTGGAGATCGGAAAACGATCTATGTGTGATTTGAATACTAAGAACCTGAACCTACATCACGAGAAGATGTAGCGCACGTATGCGTCTGTACTTGGAAGGTACTGAGCATGTAGGATAGAATACGGCTGAAATAAAATATAACTGAACAAGCACAAATCAAGTATAGAAATCTAAACATGATATACTGAATGCTAAGTAAACTGGATGCAGTGACCAATTTATAACATGCTTAAACTGAATACTGAATATACTGATAAATGGTCAATGCAATTGAGTCTGACTGAACTTTTGGAGCTACTAATAACCGATAATAAAACCACATGAGCTAAATGTAGAGTCCGATGTATACGCCCCATCAAGAGGACCCAATATACCCTGTCAAAGGTATAAAGGCATGCTGACGTGATCACTAAACTGATTCCCACACAGGGGACTTACAACCTACATGGCTAGAAGTTCTGGGACTATTAGGTACCTGAACCCTAGTCCAACTCAGTATTACGCTACTCCCATTGATTTATGTAGTTAACTGATTATGTCTGAATTTTTTATAAATAATGGATAGCTCAAAACTGAACATGCAAACTGGGAATGCAACATTTAATCTGATAATGAAGCATTAAAATTGAAGCAGGTATAATTGCATAACTGAAATATCTGACCTATCATGTGTAATTCAAGAACTAAAGAACTACAAAGGTAGGATTGTGAAATTCATGCCATAAACTGAATAATAACTTTACCATCTAATTTGGAACATATATTTAATAAATTCATGAAGTTTTATCAAAGTTCTAGAAACCCTAGGTTTAATCATGATAAGAGAATGAAGAACTGAATGAAAACTAGGGACCCAATGGGCGAAAGGAACCCACTAGTGAAATCCCACATACCTGGTGATGAACTTCAGGAAAAAATACTTACGTATCGGGGCTGGAACTGCTGGAACCTTGCTGCATTCCTGAACTAGGGTTCTTGACCTTTTTTCTCCTTTCTTGCTTCTAATTTTTTAAGTTTTGATTAATGATTTGACTTAGGTAGGTTTTAGTTATGTTTCTAGGCTTAAAGTGACTAAATCTGATGATTTAGGGTCAAAACCATGTATCTTAGAGTTTAAACGAAGTGGGAAAAGACCAAAAGACCCCTGGGTGAGTTGTTGTTGGACCAAACGATGACCTGGACAGACGGTCCGTCGTTTGGTCCGTAGGTTGGGTCTTTTCGGAAGGCCTTTACTAAAACGGGCATAACTTTTTACTCGGATCTCTGATTTGAGCAAAGTCAATGGATATGGAAAGCTAATTCATTTATCTATATTTTGGTATGTCATGGGCCACCTAATGCATTTTATTCTAAGAGTTATGATCATTTGAAGTTGACCAAACTGCTTTTTCCCCCTAACTGTCAGCTAATTACCACCTACGGTCAGACCTACGGACCTTGGGTCCACCTACAGACCATGCTGGTCAACTGTGGTTCTTGTCAAAGAGTGGGTGAATAGGGTGTCAATCGACGGTGACAGAATATGAACCGTAGTCTGAGCTAATGAGTGTAGGTCCGTCCGTCGATAAGTACTTAACCAAATTTTCCTGGGCTGAGAATTTGGGGGTTTCTGACCCCATTGACGGATGTGCAGGGCGGACTGTGGGTCAGTCTACAGTATATCGATGGACACGTTGGTTGCACCTGCAGGTTTTTCAGAAAAATTGGTATTTGGTCTGTTTTGGATACGGAGTGCTACATGTTGAGATGTTAAGTTATGATATAGTTATACCTTGTCAAGAGTTGTTATGGTTGAATAGAGTCATCTTTGGAACAATGAGCTACTTTATGTGTAAGACCCCCAAAATGAGTTAGGTCTCTAGAGTCTAAAATATTTGTCTTAAGGGTCTAAGGTCCTACAATGGTTTAAAATATGTTATTGAGGCAGTGTGTAAAGTATGCGGTGATTTGGAAGTCAAACGTCAAGGGACGACCAAGACTTTCGACGACTAGTCACCAAAAGGACCTTAGATAATTTTATGTGCTTTTGAGTGTGTCATGGGATTATGAAGTCTTAAAATGAGTTATAATGATGTTTATAGGAAGTATATGGATTTTCATGAAGTTTAAAGGTCAAACTTCCAAGAACGTCTAAGACGTTCTAAAGTTAGCCTTTGAGACGTTCATGTGTGTCTTGAGTGTGCCTTGTATGTTTGGATGTCTTTTACGTGTTAATTTTCGGTGAAACTTGCATGGAAGGTCTTCAACATGTTAGGGTGTATATTCACATTGGAAACATGCGGGTACAACTTCCCAAGGGCCCCATAAAAGGACCCACAAGAAGAACCCAAAGGCGGTCGAGACCCTGCGATTGACCTACTGGGCGTCGATGGTGGTCCTTGGTGCAGGCTGTGTCAAGCTGCCTGCGCATTGTATCATTAAAGGGGTGAATGGGAAATTCACCCCACGTGCTAAACTGACCCTACATTGTTTATTTGGTGATTTTTGGGTGTATTTAAGTGATCAAAAACGTGATCAACCAATTCCCAATCCAATCCACACAAATTAGACTTTCCCTCCTAAAGTATTCTCTCTACAACCTCCATTGAAGGTGAAGCTCAATAACAGCTTGGAGGTTGAATTCCCATGGATTCTTCATCAAGTTTTAGAAGTTTTATTCTAGATAAAGGTATGGTGATCCTTCATTTCTAGTTATCCGTCCATCTAGAGAGTTAATCTCAAAGTTTCAAAAGATATTTCATGATCAAACTTCTCCTTCTTAAATCTAGCCGTGGGTTATTTCTAAAAAAGCTTTTAATGGCTTAACCATGATGAATTGATGATAATTTATTGGTTTTAACGTGAATTTTAATCCAATTGCATTGTTAACCCATGACCCTTCCGGAACTCGATTTAGCCCTTGCATGGGCATTGTCATCGTGACTTGTTATTGGTTGAATTTGGTTCAATTACGTTGAATTTCTCATGTCTACTGTTATTTATGTATATTGATGGTGAATTGTTGATGAATGATCCATGTGGATCAATGTATGAAGATTTGAACATGACAAGGTTATGACTCTATGTGTTCATTGTAACATTGATCTTTAAATGTATAAAAGTGGAATTAGATTATGTAAAGATGCTTGTAGCTACTTCCTTAGGTTAATATCATGGTTTAATTGTGGGTATAAATCTTGTATGACCATATTAAAGAAGGCTTGGTATGAATTTATCTAGGTTCTTCTAGTCTATCATGTAGTAACTTGTGATCTTGACGTTAGGATGGTTGTTATGTTACTGAATTATGGTGAATTGTCTTAGCTACTGCATATATGTCTACGGTGATGATAATTAAGTTAATTGATCCAATATGAATAGATAAAAATTGAATTGGTAAAGATTGATTTAGGTCCTTCTAGCCTATAGACTTGATAGAGTAATGCATATATTGTGATCTATATTCTAGGGTGGATGAAGCATGATTTAGCTATGATGTTCTATATCTTTAGCTACTGCCCTAAAAGTATATTATTTATGCAATATGATTGATGAAAAAGGCTAGGGAAATTAGTTGATGATCTATAACTCTCTACCTTCTAGTATATATATGATGTATGGTATTAGATTTTAGTATGATCTTGTAGCGACTTGTACATGGTTTCTTTCATGATTAAATGTATATTTAGCTACTGCCCTATAATGTATTGATGATGAAACATGTGTATTGATCAATGATGATGAAAGGTTGATGAATTGGTAGGAATGGCTCTTCCTCTCTACTTTTCTATATTATTGTAGTTGATGAAGCCTTGTATGGCATTGTGTGGTATGGTCCACTTATGGTGGCGGTGTTTACTTTATTGTCAATATATGTGTGTTGACTATGGCCTTGAAGGAAAATTGATGAATAAATGAGTGTGTGGTTATGATGATCACCTTATGTGTAACTTGTGCCTAGTCTTCTAATCTTGTTGTGAATCTAGGTTATGTTACTATTGTTATGAGCATGTGAATGATTATGCTAGGGTTATGTGTAGGTGCTGCAATTAATGAAGTATTAAAGAATAATTACCCCTACCTATGTACCCATATGTGAATGCATGAATAGCAAAAGTTAGGAGTTTTAAGTGTAATATGAAGTTGGCTTGTCTCCTATGCTATTAGGTGTTGTGTGGTCTATGTTTGGTTATGTATTCTGGTCATAAGAGGGTGGATGCCTCAATGTGTTGTTGATAGCCATTATGTGACCATGTTGACCAATTCACACACACCCTCACTCTACATGCATGCTTGCAAGTAGTATAGGTCATGGTGTCTACATGAAAGGTAGTTCTCATATTAACTAATGGCCACTTTTATGAAGGCTAAGCTTAAGTACATGAAAGTATGTTATGTATCCCTTAAATAGTTTGAGTTGATAGGTGTACTAGTATGGGCAAAGGGTATGGGACCTTGTCTATGAATTGCACATGTGTACCTTGATAAGATAGTTCCTAGGTTTGGTTTCTATGTACATGGAAATGAATGTATGGGCATATTATGAATATGACTTATATTATATTGTAACACCCCTTAAATTACATGACCTATACTAGAGACAAAAATGTCAAGTAATAATGATTTTAGGTCTAAATAAGTGTAATAACTTGTTTGAGATGTTTCAAAGCCATATCATTAAAGAAAGGCCTTAACGTTCGGAAACTAGCGAAATTTAACTAGTTGATGTCCCTTTGTATGAGAAAGGTTTCGGAAGGTCAAATGAAGTCTCAAACTTGTAAAAATACTTTGGATAGGTAGAGTGTAGTATATAGAGTCTAAACATATGATAAAGACACCCTAAGGACCACAGGAAGGGTCCTTGGGAAAGACCCCTAACATGGGTAGGCAGGCTGCCAAAGCAGCCTGCGAAAGTCAAGAATCGATGGCTACAGTGCAAATCACAGCCAAAACGGACCTCACTGCCTCAAATTATTTTTGGTATATAAAATGTGTGTTGGCCCCGCGATGTGGAGAAACTTCCCAGATATCATAAAAGTTGTATTTTGGGTGTTTTGATTTCACAAATAAACCAATTTAAGTAAGGGATCTTTTGGGTAATTTAATGGGTGACTATATAATGTATTAGGGTCAGTTTTACCTCAATGTTATCACTCAAATCAAGTCCCACAAGTTGAAATAGAAAATCTCTCTCTCTCTCTCTCCCAAATTTTCTCCTACTCCAAAAGTCCATTGAAGACCAAAAGAGCTTTGAGAAGAAGATCAAGCCTTCATGTTTTTCAAACTAATTTGTGGCTTTCTAACCTATAAGGTATGGTTTATTTCACTATTGGGATTCCTTTCCCCAAGAGGTCCTTCAAAAGATGATTTCTAAATCCCCCAAAACAAGGGTTTTCTCCTCACATAAGTCTTTGTAAAACGAAATTGTGAATCAAAACGGCTTTCCTTGATAGGTTATTTCCCTTGCAACGCAGGGAGAGGAAAATTCAAGAACTCATCAACCTTCGTCAAGGGGGTATGAGCCTAAAAGATTATAGCCTCAAATTCACTCAACTATCAAAGCATGCTACTATTATGGTTACGGATTCTAGGGCCAAGATGAACAAATTTGTCATGAGGATCCCCGATCTTGTGTTTAATTAATGTAGGTCTGCTATGTTGATTCCTAGCATGGACATCTCTTGCCTCATGGTTCATGCCGAACAAATTGAGGAGCAAAAGCTTAAGCAAGTTGGTAGGGAGTTGGAAAAGGTGAGAACCAAAGAGGGAAATTCTTCTAAGAATAGGTATGAGGTCCAAGACAAACAAAGGTACAAGAAGAGGT
The DNA here is from genome assembly GCA_016801875.1 of Solanum sitiens. Taxonomy (NCBI): domain Eukaryota; kingdom Viridiplantae; phylum Streptophyta; class Magnoliopsida; order Solanales; family Solanaceae; genus Solanum; species Solanum sitiens. The sequence continues at coordinate 3,678,094 of JABWTJ010000024.1, forward strand.
TTTCTAATGAAGGATCCTCTAGTTCTCCAAGGGCTAACAAGATTAAGGTGCCTACTTCCAAGTCCCAAGAGGCAAAACGTGGTCATTCTTATGATGATAGACCTCTTTGTTCTAAATATGGTAGAAGGCATGATGGCAAGTGTCTTGTGGGCACGGGTAATTGCTATAATTATGGGAAGAGTGGCCACATGAAGAAATATTGTCCTATTATGAAGACTTAAGGAGGGGAAAATTCTTAATCTCAAGCAAGTGCTCCAAACCCTAACGCTCTTAAGTAGAGTCACTTCTATGCTCTCCAATCCCGAAGTGATCAAGAGAGCTCACCGGACGTGGTCACCGGTATGTTAAAATTATTTTCCTTTGATGTATATGCTTTGTTGGATCCGGGAGCTACGTTGTCATTTGTGACCCCTGTTTTAGATATGAAATTTGATATACTACCCGACATCTTAGATGATCCTTTGTCGGTTTATACCCCGGTGGGTGATTCCGTAGTGGTAAAAAGAGTATATAAATGGTGTCCTATTTCCTTACCCAACAGAGTTATGTTGGTTGACTTGATAGAACTTGATATGCTAGATTTCGATATTATTTTGGTAATGGATTGATTGTATGCGTGTTTTGCCTCTATTGATTGTAGGTCAAGGGTGGTAAAATTCCAATTTCCGAATGACCCCATTTTAGAGTGGAAGGGACGAAACTTGAATCCTTGGGGTAAAATCATTTCGTGTCTAAAAGCTTGCAAGTCAATTGCAATGGGTTGTATCTATAACATAGTAAGAGTCATGGATCTTGAATACCAGGTCCCTCCAAAGAGTCGGTACCCGTGGTAAGGGAGTTTCTGGAGGTCTTTCCCGACGATCTTTCCGGAATCCCTCCTGAACGGGAGATTGGCTTTGGTATAGATCTATTACTAGATACACAACCTATTTCGATCAACTCAAAGATTTGCTAGAAAAGGTTTTATTCAACCAAGCATATCTCCATGGGTTGCCCCAGTAATGTTTGTTAAGAAGAAGGATGGGTCTTTGAGAATGTGTTTTGATTATCGTCTATTAAACAAATTCACTTTAAAGAATAAGTACCCACTCCCTAGGATTGATGACTTGTTTGATCAACTCCAAGGAGCGAGTTACTTTTCAAAGATTGACTTGAGATTGTGTTATCACCAACTTAGGGCGAGGGAGGTTGATATTCCAAAAACGGCATTTTTAACAAGATATGGTAATTTTGAATTCCTTGTTATGTCGTTTGGTTTAACAAATGCCCCAGCGGCTTTCATGGACCTCATGAATCGAGTTTTTATAAAGTATCTTGATTTGTTTGTGATTGTCTTCATTGATGACATTTTGATATACTCTAGGAGTGATAATGATCATATGAGACATTTGAGGATAGTTTTGCAAGTTCTAAAGGTTAACCAACTTTTTACTAAGTTTAGAAAGTGTGAGTTTTGGTTGAGGTCGGTAGCATTTCATGGGCACATTGTCTCTAGTGAAGGGGTAGAGGTTTATCCAAGGAAGACGAAAGTGGTAAAAAGTTGGTCGAGACCTTTGAGTCCTACCGACATCTTAAATTTTAGGGTTGGCCGGTTACTGTAGGAGGTTTTCTCGAGGGAATTTTGTCTACCGCAACTCCATTAACGATATTAACCCAAAATAAGCCTAAATTCGAATGGTCAGAATCGTGTGAAAAGAGTTTCAAATTATTGAAAGATAGACTCACCTCCATTCCGGTACTGACCTTACCTGAGGGTACCGAAGGCTTTGTGATTTATTTTGATGCCTCCCGAGTGGGTCTAGGATGTGTTCTCATCCAACAAGGCAAAGTCATACTGTATGCCTCTAAACAACTCAAACCACATGAGAAAAATTATCCAACACATGACCTTGAGCTTGAGGCCATGGTATTTGCGTTGAAAATTTAGAGACACTATCATTATGGGGTGCATGTATATATATTCACCGTTCTCAAAAGTCTTCAATATGTATTCATCCAAAAAGACTTGAATCTACGCCAAAGGAGATGGTTAGATCTTTTAAAGGATTATGACATGAGTGTCCTTTACCATCCCGTAAAATCTAATGTTGTGGCGGACATTTTGGGTCAAGTGTCTATGGGTAGTGTGGATCATGTTAAAGATCACAAAAAGGAACTAGTCAAGGATGCTCATAGTTTGGCCCATTTGGGTGTTCGACTAGAATAATAGTCAAAGGGTGGTTTTATGGTTTGTCATAACTCCGAGTCATCTTTAGCGGTGGATGAGAAGTCTAAGAAACATTTTAATCCCCTATTGATGGATTCGAAAGAGTCGGTCCTTAACAAAAATAATGAATCTTTCTCCCAAGGGGAGTATGGGCTACATAGGTACCAAGGGAGGTTATATGTGCCGGATGTTGATGGTTTAAGGGATAAAATCTTGGATATGGCTCATGTATCCCGATACTTAATCCATCCGGGGGCCTCAAAGATGTATCATAACTTGCGTGACATCTACTGGTGGAATGGAATGAAAAAAGAGGTAACTATGTTTGTGTCGAGGTGTCCAAATTGCCAACAAGTCAAAGCCGAGCATCAAGGCTTGGGTGGCCTCACCCAAGATATTGATATTGCCACTTGGAATTGGGAAGATGTCAACATGGATTTTGTAGGTTTGCCTTGAACACATCGACAACATGACTCCATTTGCGTTATAGTGGATAGGTTGACCTAGTTATCCTATTTCCTTTTGGTAAAGGTTTCTTACTCGGCGTAGAAGTATGATAAATTGTATGTTTATTAGATTGTGAAATTACATGTCCCCATTCTCGATCATTTCGGATAGAGGATCCCAATTCACTTCACACTTTTGGAGATCTTTCCAAAGTTGACTTGGTACGCAAGTAAAGCTTTGCACCGCTTTCCACCATCAAATGAATGGACAAGCGGAGTTCACAATCCAAATTCTAGAAGATATGTTAAGGTTCTTGTTTGATTGATTTCAAGGTCAATTGGGATGATAATCTACCTTTAATCGAATTCTCCTACAACAATAGCTACCATGGAAGTATCGGTATGGTACATTTTGAAGTACTATATGGTAGTGGGTGCCGGTCCCCGAATGGATGGTTTGAAGTGGGTGAATTTGCTCTTCTTTGTCCCAAATTAGTGTATGAGGCCACCGAGAAGGTTCGACTCATAAGGTTGAGGTTGAAAATGGCTTTTAGTTGGCAAAAGTCTTATGACGACAATAGAAAGAGGGACCTTGAATTCGAAGTAGGAGATTGGGTCTATTTGAAAATTTCACCTATGAAAAGGGTGATGAGGTTTGTAAAGAAGGGTAAACTTAGTCCCCCTTATGTGGTGCCGTATGAAATTTTGAAGAGGATCGGGAGTGTTCCCTATGAGATGATGTTGCCAAATGAGTTGGCCATGATTCATCCGGTATTCCATGTTTCTATGCTTAAATAGTGTATTGGTGATCCAGTTTCCATTCTCCCTCTAGAAGGATTAGGGGTAAAGGAGGACCTTTCTTATGAAGAGGTCCCGGTTGAGATCTTGGATCGTCAAATTAAGAAATTGAGGAATAAGGAGATTGCCTCCTTAAAAGTATGGAGAAACCACCTTGTTGAGGGTGTAACATGGGAGGTCGAGGCCGACATGAAGATGCGCTATCCTCATCTCTTTCCCCCTACTCTTATCCAAACTTAAGGTTAGTAAGTTTCCTCTTAAATGAGTTATATGCAAAATGTTGAACTTATCAAGTTTATCTTGTATGTGCATATTCTTGTAAAAGTCCATGCCTAAATTGAGTTTTTGTGATATATGGCTCTCATGATTAACTTGTTCTTAAATATGTAGTGGTCTATATTGCTTTCATGAGAAGTGTTTTGGGCATAATTTGATGTTGTGTTGATAAGAAATTAGTATGTCAACTTTTAATGTTCATATTAAGCTCATAATTGAAATGGAGAAGGTATTACCTCCTTATTGTATATGAAAAGATGAGCTAGTGTTATGGTAAGTTGTGAACTAAGTTACTATTTGTTGATGCTATGTTTATATGTTGAAACGATTTGAAATTTCCACCAATGAGCTGTGAGTCATTATGTTATTGGTTGTTGGTTGGCTGGTAGTGTTGAGTCATTTTCCTTTTTCCCAATAGAAGGTTTAAGGTGTCATTCGTGGATGAATGTTCCTACGGGGGGGGGGGGGATATTGTAACACCCCTTAAATTCCATGACCTATACTAGAGCCTAAAATGTCTAGTAATAACTATTTTAGGTCTAAATAAGTGTAAATAACTTGTTTGAGAAGTTTCGGAGTCATAGCATTAAAGAAAGGTCTTAACGTCCGGAAACTAGCGATATTTAACTAGTTGACGTCCCTATGTTTGGGAAAGGTTACGGAGGGTCAAATGAAGTCTAAAATTTGTAAAAAGACTTGTATATGTATAGTGTAGTATAGAGAGTCTTAACGTACGATAACTACACCCCAAGGACCATCGCAAGGGTCGTTGGAAAGGACCCCAACATGGGTAGGCAGGCTGCCAAAGCAGCCAACGAAAGTCAAGAATCGGTGGGCTACTGTGCGACGCACAGCCAACACGGACCTCATTATTTTTGGGAAATAAAATGTGTGATGTCCCCATGACGCAGAGACACTTGGCTTACATCATAAAAGTTGTATTTTGGCTAATTTAATGGGTAACTATATAATGTATTAGGTTCAGTATTAGGTCAATTTATCACTCAAATCAAGTCTCACAAGTTGAAATCAAAAATCTCTCTCTCTCTCTCTCTCTCTCTCTCCCAAATTATCTCCTCCATTGAAAACCAAAAGAACCCCAAGAAGAAGATCAAGCCTTCAAGTTTTTCAACCTAATTTCGTGGCTTTATCATCTATAAGGTATGGTTTGTTTCACTCTTGGGATTCCTTTCTCCAAGAGGTCCTTCAAAAGATGATTTCTAAATCCCCAAAAACAAGGGTTTTCTTCTCACATGGGTCTTATTTCTAAAACGAAATTGAGAATCAATTGTGATGAAATACCATGAATTAATGTTGTTTAAGTATGAATTAAAGGTTAAATGATGAATTCCTATGAGTTTTCCCTTGACCCATTTGTTTCCCCTAAATTCCTAATTCGTTGGATTGATCAAGATGAATTGTTGAGGCTAATGAACATGTCTCTTATTTACTTTGATTTTAGTTATGTTAATACTTCATGAATTGCCCTATTTTCATATGTTGGTTGTGAGTTGTTGACTATTAAAGTATGAAGTCCCATGAAGGGCAATGAGGTATGATCTTGATTCTCCTTTGATCTCAATTATGCAAGGTGAAATCTACTTATGTGATAATGATGCTATAGCAAATTGTGTTGTTGTGATGTTGGTGACAATGATCCCTCATCCCTAACCCTAGATATATGAATTGGCTATGAAGTATGTAATTATGTTATGATGTGATCATTATATGATTGAATGTAGTTCTAATGATTATAATGTTGTGTCTAAAGTGAAAGGATAATTCTCACTTGTGATCACCTATAAGCTATTATGATAAGATGTTTACTTAACGTTCTAAAGGAGACTAATGTGAACTTGTACAATGTTATATGATGATTACTAAAGGGAATAATTGTTTTGCATCGAAAGGGCATGTAAATGAGATGGAGGTATTACGTTAGTAAGTCCGGCCTCCCATATGGGTTTCTTCACGACTATTAGTGTGGATTCCCAAGATATGTGTTTTCTCATGAGATGGAAACCTTCACGATTAGTAGTCAAGGTTTCCAGAAACAATATCCTTCTCCCTTAACTATGTGCCCACATAGGACTCTAGATTAGTGGATCCACCTAGAAAAGCTATGTACGAATTGTTGCACCTTAGGCAAGTGTTAACACTCTCTTTTCGGTGTGGAGGTAGAACATCGGATTCCATGTAGGTTATGGTACTTATTTCCGTAAAGTAAAGGTATGAACAAGTTATGTATGTGAACTTCTATTAGGGTTGTCTTAAAGGTTACTACATAGTGTGAGGGAGGGTATGTGACTTCTCTTTCACATTGCACATGTGGGATCCTATAGGATGATACTAGTAGTGTTCTATTGTGATTATGATTATATTTATGATTGCGTTGATAAGCTATGACTAGTGTTGATATATGAAGCATGTTATATATGAGAATATGTTGTAAGTATGATTGGGTTGCTTAATGTGATACTTAACTTTGGATAGGGTTATGAGGATTTATTCTTGGCATTGCACAAATGTTGCTTGAGTTACTTATATGTTGATATGATTATGATGTTCCTTATACGTGTACATTGGATTGTTGGTCATTGTGCATAGTTTTGACTAAATTGTGCCTTTTCTAATGCATTGATGATTTTTATGCATAGGGACCATACTTAGTACATGTGGTTTGTACTAACCCATATTTCTTACTTTTCCCAAACATTGTAGGTTCGGGACGTTTAAGTATCATTAAGGCTAAAGCATGAAGGCTTGGACTAGAATCTCCAAGTTTTTGTATGCCCTCTAGTTCGAGGATGCTACCACACACTCTATCTTAGTAGTACTTGTGTTGTCTAGTAGACATTCACTTCTTTCCTATTGTTGAAGATATTGATGTAAGACCTATGTGGCAATTATGGATTTGTATAAAGGCTTTGCCCGGATTGTTTGACTTCGCTATAGATGGTTGATATGAGACAAAGTATTAGACTAAATTCCTATGCGTTTTTATGATCTATTGGGTGAAGGCTACATATGCTTCCTATGTAGAGGTCTATGAAAACCTCTTTGCTATATAAGCAAAAAGTTTTAATTTTTTCCACAATTTTGACTTATGATTTGCTATGATGAATTCTAAGAGGCATGTCTTAGTCATTTTTTTGGATGACGACGCTGGCAACGACTAGGGTGTACTTTGGGTCGTTACAAACTTGGTACTAGATCATGAGGTTAAATCTTCTTAGGATTGATGTCGCACTAAACCACGTCTATGTAGGGTCTTATTCATAATTGTGAAGCGCGCCACACTTATGAATGACAAACTATGTGATGTTTAGGAACTTTCACTCTCTTGTTATTCCTTATTCGTGACTAAGAGTCTTAACTATATCTAGTCCTTTCTTCTAATACTTTATTTGTGCTTATAGGCAATGAATACAAGAAGGAACAATGCTCGAAGGGCCGTAGAGGAGAATTTGAATGAGGCAGTTCCCCCTCACGCTCCTCAAAACCCTCACGTTCCTATAGAAGAATGGGCTATGTCTATTGTTGAGATAAGGTCGACCATTCATAGCTTGACTCAAGTATTGGCTACAAAACTTGGTAAGGGTACAAGGGTGCAAGCGAAACCCAATGCTAATACCACCTCTTGATGGATTAGGGACTTCACAAGGATGAATCCCCATACTTTCTATGGTTATAAGGTGGAGGAGGACCCCCAAGGGTTCATTGACGAAGTGTTCAAGGTTCTTGATGCTATAGGTGTTTCTTATCAAGAATGGCGGAACTAGCCGCCTACCAACTCAAAGATGTGGCTCAAGTGTTTTATGATCAATGGAAGGATGACATGCCGGTTATAGATGGTCGGATTAATTGGGGAGCTTTTAAAACGGATTTCCTTCATAGATTATTTCCCTTGTAACTAAGGGAGAGGAAAATGCAAGAATTCATCAAACTTTGTCAAGGGGGTATGAGCATGAAGGAGTATATCTCAAATTCACTCAATTATCAAAGCATGCTCCTACTATGGTTGCGGATTCTAGGGCCAAGATGAACACATTTATCATGGGGATATCCGACCTTGTGTTTAATGAATGTAGGTCGGCTATGTTGATTCCTAGCATGAACATCTCTCATCTCATGTTTCATGCCGAACAAATTGAGGAGAAAAAGCTTAAGCAAGTTGGTACGGAGTTGACGAAGGTGAGAACGGAAGAGGGAAATTTTTCTAAGAATAGGTATGAGGTCCAAGACAAACCAAGGTACAAGAAGAGGTTTTCTAATCAAAGATCTTCTAGTGCTCCAAGGGACAACAGGAGTAAGGTGCCTACTCCAAAGCCCCAAGAGGGAAAAGGTGGTCGCTCTTATGTTAATAGACCTCTTTGTCTAAATGTGGTAGAAGGCATGATGGCAAGTGTCTTGTCGGCACGATTAATTGCTATAATTATGGGAAGAGTGGCCATATGAAGAAAGATTTCCCTATGATGAAGACTCAAGGAGGATAAAATGCTCAATCTCAAGCAAGTGCTCCAAACCCTGACGCTCCTATGAAGAGTCGCGTCTAATCTCTCCAATCCCGAAGTGATCAAGAGAGCTCACTGGACGTGGTCACCGGTATGTTAAAATTATTTTCCTTTGTTATATATGATTTTTCGGATTCAGGAGCTATGTTGTCATTTGTGACCCCTCTTGGAGCCATGAATTTTGTTATACTATCCGACATCTTTGAAGAGCCTTTCTCGGTTTCTACCCCGGTGGGTGATTCCGTAGTGGCAAAAAGAATCTATAAAGGGTGTCCTATTTCTTACCCAATAGAGTTATGTTGGTTGACTTGATAGAACTTTATATGCTACATTTTGATATTTTATTGGGAATGGATAGGTTGTATGGGTTTTTTGCCTCTATTGATTGTAGGTGAAGGGTGGTCAAATTCCAATTTCCGAATGAACCTTTTTTAGAGAAGAAGGGAGGAAACTCGAATCCTAGGGGTAAGATCATTTCGTGTCTAAAATCTTGCAAGTTAATTGGAAGGGGTTGTCTATATCTCATAGTAAGAGTCATGGATCTTGAATCCGAGGTCCCTCCCATAGAGTTAGTACCCGTGGTAAGGGAGTTTCTGGAGGTCTTTCCCGACGATCTTTCTGGAATCCCTCCTGAACGGGATATTGACTTCGGTACAGATCTATTACCAGATAAACAACCTATTTCGATCCCTCCTTACTGGATGACCCCAACCGAGTTAAAAGAACTAAAGGCTCAACTCAAAAATTTGCTAGATAAGGTTTTATTCAACCAAGCATATCTCCATGGGTTGCCCCGGTAATGTTTGTTAAGAAGAAGGATGGGTCTTTGAGAATGTGTTTTGATTATCGTCTATTAAACAAAGTGACTATAAAGAATAAGTACCCATTCCCTAGGATTGATGACTTATTTGATCAACTCCAAGGAGCGAGTTACTTTTCAAAGATTGACTTGAGATTGTGTTATCACCAACTTAGGGCGAGGGAGGTTGATATTCCAAAAATGGCATTTGGTACAAGGTATGGTCATTTTGAATGCCTTGTTATGTCGTTTGGTCTAACAAATGCCCCAACGACTTTCATGGACCACATGAATCGAGTTTTTAGAAAGTATCTTGATTTGTTTGTGATTGTCTTCATTGATGACATTTTGATATACTCTAGGAGTGAAAATGATCATATGAGACATTTGAGGATAGTTTTGCAAGTTCTCAAGGATAACCAACTTTTTGATAAGTTTAGCAAGTTTGAGTTTTGGTTGAGGTCGATTGCTTTTCTTGGGCACATTGTCTCTAGTGAAGGGGTAGAGGTTGATCCAAGGATGACGGAAGTGGTCAAAATTTGTTGATACCTTTTAGTCCTACAGACATCCAAAGATTTCTAGGGTTGGCCGATACTATATAAGGTTTGTCGAGGGATTTTCATCTATCACATCCCCATTAACGATCTTAACACAAAAGAAGTCTAAATTTGAATGATCTGAATCGTGTGAAAAGAGTTTCCAATTATTGAAAGATAGATTCACCTCCGCTCCGGTATAGACCTTACCAGAGGGTACTGAAGGCTTTGTGATTTATTGTGATGACTCCTCAGTGGGTTTAGGATGTGTGCTCATGTAACAAGGCAAAGTTATAGAGTATGCCTCGAGATAACTCAAGCCACATGAGAAGAATTATCCAACTCATGACCTTGAGCTTGCGGCCGTGGTATTTGCGTTGAAAATTTGGAGACACTATCTTTATGGGGTGCATGTAGATGTATTCATTGATCACAAAAGTCTTCAATATTTTTTCACCCCAAAAGAGTTGAATCTACGCCAAAGGAGATGGTTAGAGCTTTTAAAGTATTATGATTGTCACATCCGGGGAGCACCCCCTAGAAGTAACGTGGCGTACTTGACCTCTCGGAGTTCTTATACAAGCCCATAGTTATCATTTATCGCATTGACATAGTTAATTTAGCGGAAAATTTAAAACTTTTCATAGCACATCATATGGTAGAAACTTCATCTTATATATAGATAAAACATAAGTCATAATACATATATAGACCTTAAGTCTCTTTGCCATCTTAGACTCCACAACATTAGAGTACATTAGGAACACGACCCATAACACACATTACATAACTATACAATATTTAAAGACTTCACAATAAAGACATAAGTAGAAGATCCTTGAACTTTAAGGATTCCTTTCATTGAGCTTGGAAATCATCTAGCAATATCTTCACCATTCAAGACATCCTTTAAGCATCCATAACCTACACTTTGTGTAAAAAGTAGAGAAGAATGGGATTAGCACAAGAATGTACTAAGTATGGCAACCATGCAAAAACATGCATTTAAAAGGGACATTTTCTTGAAAATCATACTTCATGCTTTTGAGTAAATCTTCATAAAACCTTTAACCAATAGTATTTATATCATTCACATACATCATATAAACATATTCAAACACAAAACATTACATAAGATCACATATAGAATTTATGACATTTTTGTGTCACATTAGAGTGAGCTCTCTTTTCCTTAATAGTGAGCTTTATTTCCATTTATTCACTAACTTCCCAAGTAACCCTCTAATGATACTTGGTGCAATGCATCACCTTAAGGCCATAAGGAAATATACATATCATCTACAAAATCCAACACATATCATCATAGAAGTATAGTACAATTTAGACATATTTAAACCAATACCATAGGACAGTTACAGTATCTACATTTAGCTTGCACATATACCAACTTCACTTCACATTCATGCATTATAAAACCTTACTCACAATCCTATTCTAAGCCTACTAGTGCAATGTATATGTGAAGCCCCATAACCTCACACATACTTAGTAAACCTATCATAAGACCACAAGCCTTACCATCCAATTCATACATCAACAAGTAAGTGAATATAACTTCATTCATGTCAATACAAGACCTTTACCATGTAGTCAATAATATCAACATCATACATATAGACTCATACCAGGCACATCTTCATAACAAGTAGACCAATACTACACTGTTATGCATAAATACAAAATCATAATCATATACATTAGGTCATTTCTCTAGGACATCCTAAGGAAATACTTTTGAAATGTCTAGATGGATTCATTACTTCCACCTATCCTAAGTAACCTCCCTTAATTCATCCTAGTTAGGATCCTAGTCATTTACTTCCATTGTCCATTTTACTTTAGTGAAACTATAGCCTTAACCGACACTAAGACCATGGGTGCTAAACATGGAATTTGGTGTTGTAGAGCCTTACACCAATGGAAGGTGTTCCTACCTAGCCAAGGTAGAACATTAACATATATCCTAGCATCCAAAGTGAATTCACTTTGCTAGATCCTATGTGGCAATCATAGTTTATGGAACTAAGAGATAGGTAGTTCCCTCTACATGTCATTGGATAATTGGGGCCTCATCTCATGAGAAAACATGGGTGATCCCTTCCTCAAAGGGAAGTCAACACCTCATGTGGGTACATAGGTTAATATTCCTCAAAGGGAAGTCAACATTCTACAAGGGACAGATGGTGAATCTTTCCTCAAGGGAAAGTCAACACTCTCAATGTCAAGTTCACTCGGTACTAAGCTAAGTCCCCTTTTATTGAAAAGCCATTATTAGATTTTTCATAAAACATAGGCTTATAATATTTTATTCTCATATGCTTATAGCATACTCAAGCACATATCTAGTTTTAGAGTAATCTAGGGCACCCCTATCAAGGCCCCTCTACTTACTAGACCATCATACAAGCGTGTGAGTGTATACATAGATGTGAACAAACCTTTCACATAACACCTTGAAGCCACACATGACAATACATTCATTTCATGCACATAGAAACCAAACCTAGGAACTATCCTATAAAGGTACACATGTGCAATGTATAGACAAGGTCCCATACCCTTTCCCATACTAGTACACCTATCAAGTCATCCTAGCTAAGGAAACACATATCATACTTTCATAAACATCATCTTAACATATATAGTAGTACACACTAGTGAATATGAGAACTACCTTTCATTTAGACTCCATGACCTATACTACTTGTAACATGCATGTAAAGTGAGTGTGTGTGTACATTGGTCATCATGATCATATAATGGAAATCAACAACACACTGAGGCAGCCACCCTCTTAGACCATAATACTCTTTCAAGCATAGACCACACATCACACAATAGCATAGGAGACAAGTCAACTTCATAGAACACTTTAAGACTCCTAACATTAGGTATTCACACATTCACATAGGGGTACATGGGTAGGGGTCATCAATCATTAACACTTAACCCATGGAAGCACCTACACATGCTCTTGCATAGGCATTCACATGCTCATAACAATAGTAACACAATCTAGGTTCACAAATATATTAGAAGACTAGGCACAAGTTACACATAAGGTGATCATCATAATCACTCATTCATAGAATCATCAATTTGCCTTCAAGGCCAAGGTCAACACATATATAATGACATAAAGTAAACACCGCCACCATAAGTGGACCATACCACACAATGTCATACAAGGCTTTATGAACTACATTAATATAGAAAAGTAGAGGAGATAAACGTTCTTACCAATTTCTCACCCTTTTATCATCATTTACCAATAAACCTTGTTTATAAACAATTATTATATAAGGAAGTTGCTAAATGTACTTTAATAATCAAAGAAACCATGTACAAGTCGTCACAAGAGCATGATTCAACTAGTGCACTATATCCCATATATGGTAGAAAGTAGAGAGTCATAGATCACTCATTAATATACTTTACTTTGTTTATCATGATTAACATTAATAATATACAAATAATACCAACCTACAGTTGTAGCTATAGCCATAGAAATCAAGACTAAATCATGCTTCATCTACCCTAAATGGATATCACATTATATTCATAGTGTTAGCAACTTTAAGGTTAAAACATGTATATCAATCCTTATCAAGGTTCTTTTGGTTTGATCATTAAGGGTTTATACCCATAATTCATTCATAACATCAACCTAAAACAAGAGCTATAATAATCTTCACCTAATTGATTTCAACATTAAATCATTAAAATGGCAACATTACAGTGAATCATAAGTTACCCCTTAATAGCTTAGAAGCACATAGATCAATTAGTACCAAGCTTTCTTTAATTTGATCATACCATATTTGTATTCACAATTCAACCAACTGATCATCCTAAGGCAGTAGCTAAAAGAAACACAACATAATCGAAATTCACTTTTATTCATTAAAAGGCCAATGTTACAGTGAATCATAGAAACCTAAGCTTAACATGTTCAAATCTTAATACATTGATCCACATTGATCCTCATCCTCAATTCAACATTAATCCACGTAAATAACAGTAGATATAACCACTTCAACGTAATAGAATCACAATTCAACCGATAACAAGTCAAGATCACAAAATCCATGCAATGACTAAATCAAGTTTGGAAGGGACATGGGTTCATCATGAAATTGGAGTCAAATTCACATTAAAACCACTGTATTAACTTCAATTCATCATGATTTAATCGTTCAAAATATTTTTAGATGGAACCCATGGATAGATTGAAGAAGAAGGTGTTTGATCATATTTTTCTCTTTGAAAACTTTGAGATTAACTCTCTAGATGGAAGGATAACTAGAGATGAAGATCACCATACCTTATTATTCATGAAAACCTCTAAAACTTGATGAATCATATATGTAAATCCGAGCTCCCAGCTGTTCTTGAGCTTGACCAAAAATGGTGGATTCTAGGGAGAATATTTTTGGAGGGAAAGGTTCAATTTGTGTGAGTTGGTTTGGGAATGGGTTTATCACGTTTTTGATCACTTAAATACACCAAAAAATAACCAAATTAATCATGTGGGGTCAGGTTAGCACGTGGGGTGAATTTCCCATTCACCCGTTTAATGAAACAGTGTACAGGCAGCAGGCTGCAGGCCACCATCGACGGGCCGTGCATTGGCTTCCGTCGATTGGTCCTTGGACAATTTTTGTGTTGAGACCTGCCCAAGATAAGTACCAATAGACGAGACCTCACCGATGGGCCGTTGTTTGACCAACTGGCCGTCGTTTGGTCCATCGATTGACACTGCCAAGGCAGTGTCTCGACCAGCCTTGTGTCCTTCTTGTGGGCCCTTTTGCGGGGCTCTTTAGAAGTCGTACCCAGACGTTTCCAACTTAAATACAACCCTTAACAAGTTGTAGACATTCCACATAAGTTTCACGAAAAACAAACACCTGCAACACGTCCAAACATGCAAGGCCCCATCAAAATACACACATGCATGTCTCGAGGCTATCTTTCAAACGTCTTGGACGTTCTTGGATGTTTAACGTCCAAACTTCTTGAAACTCCATATAATACCATTTAACATCATTATAACTCATTTTAAGACTCATTAGACTCATTTAATACAATTTTAAGCATGCATAGACACATGATACACATAGGTGACTAGTCGTCGAACGTTTTGGTCGACCCTTGACGTTTGACTTCCAAATCACCTCAAACTTTGCACACTGCCTCTTAACCATATTTTGAGACATTTAAGCACTTTAGAACGTTAAGACAAACATGTTAGGCTCTAGACACCCTATCTCCTTTTGGGGGTCTTACAATATCCCCCACTTGGGAACATTCGTCCTCTAATGACACTTAGAACATTTTAGTCACAACAAGAACTTCAATGCATCATAGAGGAGTTCATCACATTTATAACATCATCACATAGAAGTTGATGCACCAAAATGACGAGGAACACAACTTCACATTATTTAGCACTCAATGGACACAAGCAAGCAAAACTTTGATTCACTCACTCTTTAATGCATCAATCAAGAGTCTCTTTTCATGTTCATAGGAGGAACATCCTTCTCCTAATCATAACATGGTCATTACAATCCATTTTATTAAGAGTTCATCATGTATGGACACACATAGGCAGATTATAACAATACTCAAAAGCAAGTAGGCACTCATACTTCCATGCTATAGTCTCGAGTTAATTGAATCAACAAGGATCTTTATTAGTTTGACCTAGTGTGATGAAGGTCATACTCAACCAAACCATGCTTAGTTGTGTTCATACAGGAATGTCCCTTTTCTCAACACACTTACTTGTATCATGAGTTCACATCTTAGCAAAGTACAAGGTCGATTTTCTTTTAAAAGGAGAAACTATCAACTTTTAAACCAAGACATGCTCATGTTTTCTTCCTAGTGAAGTCCAAATGGTAAGTCACACCAAATACATCACAACAAATAGGAAGCCACTTCACAAAATTTCAAATTCTAACATAGCACTAGCCTTTACAGTAAGTCTCATTTGGGATAAACAATACAAATTATAGGCACACACATGAACACTTAGCTAAACATGCTTTCACTTTTCAAGAGTGAGCCTACAATCATGCTTTACAAACCATACAAGTCACAAAATTTTCGAGAGACTCAACATAGTTCATTTTAAAGAGAATCAATTATTCATTATAAGGCTAAACATTACACCTCACAAGTGATTACAACCAAGTTCTTATTTTATCTCATGAAGTCAAATGTACCATTGGCATGTTAGGATGTACAATACTCATGAGAAAACATGTATTTAATCAAAATTTCCATTCATGCACTTTGGAATCTTAAAAAATTCCTTTAAGGTAATGTCAATAAATACATACCAAACATATAAAGTTCATCCAATTCATACTTTATTCAAGACTTTATTCATGAACAACCTCACCAAGACTTCATTAAATTCAAGATCAAGCAAAAATATAAGGTCAAGGTAAACAATACCTATAACCTTACTGTTCCATCACCATCCCCCACTTAGGGTAAACCCAATTAAGAGCAACTTAACCCAACCTTAAAAGGATCTTAACTTAACGACATTCATATCTCAACAATTACAAGTGATGACTACTTAGAAGGAATTTAAAGTAAGTCAACTTAGTAACACCAACGTAGTCGATCAAAACCTTATCGTTTTAAGCAAGTAATCAAGTTAGATCATACCATTAAACCACATAAAGTTTTCATACATTCAATAGACACCAAGGTCACACAATATCAGGGAAAAAAACAAGGAGACTTAGCCATAAAATTTCATCTTTTTTTCCTAGAACATTACAATAAGGTGACTTCTAGGTCACTAAAATCCACATCAACACCCTACCAAGTCATGCATACTACCTTTACACATAGGATAAAGTATATAAAAATGACTCCAATCCATATTAGGTAATCATGAATGTTCACACATCCCAACTAAGGCAACATTATAAACATCATGCACATGTTCAAAGGGAAATAATGAACACCTTAAAACACATATTCTTAAGGTTGCACGCTTTCATAGGTAGTCCCTAAGAATTTCAAGTTCAAATCATATCATTAGACTACAAACATATAAAACCATATAGTAACACAACTTTTCAAAAGAAACTCATGTCAACCATAACAACTTCTAGCATGCTTTAACCATATTATGACACACATTCTTCAACATGACTCGCTATTTGACATAAATCTCATACATAGCCATAAATGGCATCATATCATCAAGACATGTCAAAATTCACCTTCAAACATATTCATTCAACCATAAAACCAAGTTAAGCATTAACTCACCTTTTATCCCTCAAGCATAGAGATACAATCTCATCCAAGCAATCACATCTAAAAGACCACCGGACAAGAAAACATAACAGAGATATCTTATAGAGTTAAGTTCTATGACACGATATCAGAATGATTAATAACGGAAACTCTATCATCCTATAGCCTCTCGTACCATTTGATATGTCGCGACTCACCACCAATGCTACGAGACTCTACTAGACATGGCAATATTAGATTTTTAGTAACCAAAAACCACTTTATAAACCTCATGCTCTGATACCACGTTTGTCATTTCCGGGGAGCATGGCGTACTTGACCTATCTGAGGTCTTATACAAGTCCATAGTTATGATTCATCGCATTGACATAGTAAATTTAGCGGAAAATTTAAAACTTTTCATAGCGTATCATATGCTAGAAACTTCATCTCATATATAGATAAAACATAAGTCATAATACATATATAGACCTTAAGTCTCTTTGCCATCTTAGACTCAACAACATTAGAGTACATTAGGGACACGGGCCATAAGACACATTACATAACAATATAATATTTAAAGAATTTACAATAAAGACATAAGTAGGAGATCCTTGAACTTTAAGGATTCCTTTCATTGAGCTTGGAAATCATCTAGCAAGCTCTTCACCATTCAAGACATCCTTTAAGCATCCATAACCTACACTTTGTGTAAAAAGTGGAGAAGAATGGGATCAGCACAAGAATGTACTAAGTATGGCAACCATGCAAAAAACATGCATCTAAAAGGGACATTTTCTTGAAAATCATACTTCATGCTTTTGTGTAAATTTTCATAAAAACTTTAAGCAATAGCATTTATATCAATCACATACATCATATAAACATATTCAAAGACCAAACATTACATAAGATCACATATAGAATTTATGATATTTTTGAGTCACATTATAGTGAGCTCTCTTTCCCTTAACAGTGCGCTTTATTTCCTTTTATTCACTAACTTCCCAGGTAACCCTCTAATGATACTTGGTGCAATGCATCACCTTAAGGCCACAAGGAAACATACATATCATCTACAAAATCCAACACATATCATCATAGAAGTATAGTACAACTTAGACATATTTAAACCAATACCATAGGACAATTACAGTAACTACCTTTAACTTGAACATATACCAACTTCACTTTACATTCATGCATTATAAAACCTTACTCACAATCCTATTCTAAGACTACTAGTGCAATGGTTATGTGAAGCCCCATAACCTCACACATACTTAGTAAGCCTATCATAAGACCACAAGCCTTACCATCCAATTCATACATCAACAAGTAAGTGAATATAACTTCATTCATGTCAATAAAAGACCTTTACCATGTAGTCAATAATATCAACATCATACATATAGAATCATACCATGAACATCTTCATAACAAGTAGACCAATACTACAATGTTATGCATAAAGACAGAATAATAATCATATACATTAGGTCACCCCTCTAGGACTTCCTAAGGAGCTACTTGTGAAATGTCTAGATGGATTCATTACTTCCACCTATCCTAAGTAACCTCCCTTAATTTATCCTAGTTAGGATCCTAGTCATTTACATCCATTGTCCATTTTACATTAGGGACACTATAGCCTTAACCGACACTAAGACCATGGGTGATAAACATGGCATTTGGTGTTGTAGAGCCTCACACCAATGGAAGATGTTCCTACCTAGCCAAGGTAGAACATTAACATATATCCTAGCATCCTAAGTGAATTCACTTCGCTAGATCCTATGTGGCAAGCATAGTTTATGGAACTAAGAGATAGGTAGTTCCCTCTACATATCATTGGACAATTGGGGCCTCATCTCATGAGAAAACATGGGTGATCCCTTCCTCAAAGGGAAGTCAACACCTTATGTGGGTCCATAGGTGAATATTCCTCAAAGGGAAGTCAACATTCTATAAGGTACAAATGGTGAATCTTTCCTCAAGGGAAAGTCAACACCTCTCAATGTCAAGTTCACTCGGTGCTAAGCTAATTTCCCTTTTATTGAAAAGCCATTATTAGATTTTTCATAAAACATAGGCTTAGAATTTTTTATTCTCATATGCTTATAGCATACTCAAGCACCTATTCAGTTTTAGAGTAATCTAGGGCACCCCTATCAAGGTCCCTCTACTTACTAGACCATCATACAAGCGTGTGAGTGTATACATAGATGTGAACAAATCTTTCACATAACACCTTAAAACCAGACATGACGATACATTCATTTCATGCACATAGAAACCAAACCTAGGAACTATTCTATCAAGGTACACATGTTCAATGTATAGACAAGGTACCATACCCTTTCCCATACTAGTACACCTATCAAGTCATCCTAGCTAAGGAAACCCATATCATACTTTCATAAACACACACTAGTGAATATGAGAACTACCTTTTATTTAGACACCACGACCTATACCACTTGTAACATGCATGTAAAGTGATTGTGTGTGTATATTGGTCAACATGGTCACATAATGGATATCAACAACACATTGAGGCAGCCACCCTCTTAGACCATAATACTCTTTCAAGCATAGACCACACATCACACAATAGCATAGGAGACAAGTGAACTTCATAGAACACTTTAAGACTCCTAACATTAGCTACTCACACATTCACATAGGGGTACCTGGGTAGGGGTCATCAATCATTAACACTTAACCCATGGAAGCACCTACACATGCTCTTACATAGCCATTCACATGCTCATAACAATAGTAACACAACCTAGGTTCACAAATATATTAGAAGACTAGGCACAAGTTACACATAAGGTGATCATCATAATCACTCATTCATATAATCATCAATTTGGCTTCAAGGCCATGGTCAACACATATATAATGACATAAAGTAAACACCGCCACCATAAGTGGACCATACCACACAATGTCATACAAGGCTTTATGAACTACATTAATATAGAAAAGTAGAGTAGATAAGCGTTGTTACCAATTTCTCACCGTTTTATCATCATTGACCAATACACCTTGTTTATAAACAATTAATATATAGGGAAGTTTTTAAATGTACTTTAATAATCAAAGAAACCATGTACAAGTCGTCACAAGAGCATGATTCAACTAGTGCACTATATCCCATATATGGTAGAAAGTAGAGAGTCATAGATCACTCATTACTATACTTTACTTTGTTTCTCATGATTAACATTAATAATATACCAATAATATCAACCTACAACATTAGCTATAGCCATAGAAATCAAGACTAAATCATGCTTCATCTACCCTAAATTGATATCACATTATGTTCATAGCATTAGCAACATTAAGGTTAAAACATGTAGATCAATCCTTATAAAGGTTCTATTGATTTGATCATTAATGGTTTATACCCATAATTCATTCATAACATCAACCTAAAACAGTAGCTATAATAATCTTCATCTAATTGATTTCAACATTAAATCATTAAAATGGCAACGTTACAGTGAATCATAAGTCACCCTTTAATAGCTTAGAAGCACATAGATCAATTAGTACCAAGCTTTCTTTAATTTTATCATACCATATTTGTATTTACAATCCAACCAACTGATGATCCTAAGGCAGTAGCTACAAGAAACACACCATAATCGAAATTCAATTTTATTCATTAAAAGGCCAATTTTACAGTGAATCATAGAAACCTAAGCTAAACATGTTCAAATCTTCATAAATTGATCCATATGGATCCTTCATCCTCAATTCAACATTAATACACGTAAATAACAGTAGATATAACCACTTCAACGTAATAGAATCACAATTCAATCGATAACAAGTCAAGATCACAAAGCCGATGCAAGGACTAAATCAAGTTTGGAAGGGACATGGGTTCATCATGTAATTGGAGTCAAATTCACGTTAAAACCACTGTATTAACTTCAATTCATCATGATTTAATCGTTCAAAACATTTTTATAAGGAACCCATGGATAGATTGAAGAAGAAGGTGTTTTATCATATTTTTCTCTTTGAAATCTTTGAGATTAACTCTCTAGATTGAAGGATAACTAGATATGAAGATCACCATACCTTATTATTCATGAAAACCTCTAAAATGTAATGAATCATACATGGAAATCCGAGCTCCCAGTTGTTCTTGAGCTTGACCAACAATGGTGGTGTCTAGGGAGAATATTTTTGGAGGGAAAGGTTCAATTTGTGTGAATTGCTTTGGGAATAGGTTGATCACGTTTTTTATCACTTAAATACACCAAAAAATAACCAAATAAATCATGTGGGGTAAGGTTAGCACGTGGGGTGAATTTCCCATTCACCCCTTTAATGAAACAGTGCACAGGCAGCAGGGTGCAGGCCACCATCGACGGAACCATCTACTGGCCGTTGGTCAGTAGACGGGTCGTGCATTGGCTTCCGTCGATTGGTCGTTGGACAATTTTTGTGTTAAGACCTTCCCAATATAAGTACCAATCAACGAGACCTCACCAATGGCCGTTGGTTGACCAACTGGCCGTCGTTTGGTCTGTCGATTGACACTGCCAAGGCAGTGTCTCGACCATCCTTGTGTCCTTCTTGTGGGCCCTTTTGCGGGGCCCTTTAGAAGTCGTACCTGGACGTTTCCAACTTAAATACAACCCTTAAACAGTTTTATACATTCCACATAAGTTTCACCCAAAACAAATACCTGCAACACGTCCAAACATGCAAGGCCCCATCAAGACACACACATGCATGTCTCGAGGCTATCTTTCGAACGTCTTGGATGTTTGACGTCCAAAATTCTCAAAACTCCATATAATACCATTTAACATCTTTATAGCTTATTTTAAGACACTTTAGACGCATTTAATACAATTTTAAGCATGCATAGATACATGAGGAACATAGGTGACTAGTCATCGAACGGTTTGGTCGACCCTTGACGTTTGACTTCCAAATAACCTCAAACTTTGCACAATGACTCTTAAACATATTTTGAGACATTTTAGGACTTTATAATGTTAATAAAAACATGTTAGGCTCTAGAAATACTATATCTTTTTGGGGGTCTTACAATGATATGAGTGTCCATTACCATCCTGGTTAAGCTAATGTTGTGGTGGACGCTTTGTGTCGAGTGTCTATGGGTATTGTGGCTCATATTAATGATGACAAAAAGTAACTACTCAAGTATAATCATAGGTTGGCCCGTTTGGGTGTTCGACTAGAAGAATTGTCGAAGGATGGTTTAATGGTTCGCCATAACTCCAAGACGTCTTTATTGGTGGATGTGAAGTCTAAGCAAAATCTTGATCCCCTATTGATAGAGGTCAAAGAGTCGTTCCTTAACAAGAATAATGAATATTTCTCCCATGGGGAGGATGGGGTACTTTGGTACCAATGGAGGTTATGTGTGCCGGATGTTGAAGGTTTCAAGGATAAAATCATGGATGAGTCTCGTGGCTCCCGATACTCCATCCATCCGAGGGCCACCAAGATGTATCATGACTTGCGTGACATCTATTGGTAGAATGAAATGAAAAGTTAGGTAGATAAGTTTGTGTCGAGGAGTCCAAATTGCTGATAAGTCAAAGCCGAGCATTAAGGCGCAGGTGGCCGAACCCAAGATATTGATATTCCCACTTAAGTGGGAAGATGTCAACATGTACTTTGTGGTAGGTTTGCCTCGAACACGTCAACAACATGACTCCATTTGGGTCATAGTGGATAAGATGACCAAGTCAGCCCATTTCTTTTCCTTAAACATTTCTTCCTCGGCGGATGAGTATGCTAAATCGTATGTTAGAGAGTTTGTAAAGTTAAATGGGGCCCCATTGTCGATAATTTTGGATAGAGGAGAGCAATTCACTTCACACTTCAGGAGATCTTTCGAAAGTGGACTTGGTACGCAAGTAAAGATTAGCACCGCTTTCCACCCTCACACAGATGGACAGACGGAGCGCACCATCCGAACTCTAGAAGATTAAGGTCTTGTGTGATTGATTTCAAGGGCAATTGGGATGATTATCTACCCTTAATCAAATTCTTCTACAATAATAGCTACCATGCAAGTAACGATATGGCACATTTTGAAGCACTTAATGGTAGAAGGTGTCGTTCCCCGATTGGATGGTTTGAAATGGGTGAGTTTGCTCTTCTTTGTCTAGAATTAGTGTATGAGGCCACCGAGAAGGTTTGACTCATAAGGGAGAGGTTGAAAATGGCTTTTAGTCGAAAATAGTCTTATGCCTACAATAGAAAGAGGGACCTTGAATTCGAAGTAGGAGATTGGGTCTATTTGAAAATTTCACCGATGAAAGGGGTGATGAGGTTTGGAAAGAGGGGTAAACTTAGTCCCCGTTATGTGAGGCCGTATGAGATTTTGAAGAGGATCGGAAGTGTTGCCTATGAGTTGTAGTTGCCAAATGAGTTGGCCATGATTCACACGGTATAATATGTTTCTATGCTTAAAAAGTGTATTGGTGATCCGGTTTCCATTCTACCTCTAGAACGCTTAGTGGTAAAAGAGGACCTTTCTTATGAAGAGGTCCCTGGTGAGATCTTGGATCGTCAAATTAAGAAATTGGGAATAAGGAGGTTGCCTCTGTAAAGTGTTATGGAGGAACCACCTTGTATAGGGTGCAACATGAGAGGCCGAGGCCGATATAAAGACCCGCTATCCTCATCTCTTCCCCCCCTACTCCTATCCAAAGTGAAGGTTAGTAACTTTCCTCTGAAATTAGTTATATGCAAAATGTTGAACTTATCATGTTTATCTAGTATGTGCATATTCTTGTAGAAATTCATGCCTAAATTGAGTTTTTGTGATACATGGCCTTCATGATTAACTTGCTCTTATATATGTAGTGGGCTATATTGCTTTCATGGGAAGTGTTTTAGGCATGTTTTGATGTTGTGTTTATAAGAAATCAGTATGTCAACATTTAATGTTCATATTAAGCTCATAATTTAAATGGAGAAGGTAGTACCTCCTTATGTGATATGAAAAGATGAGCTAGTGTTATGGTAAGTTGTGAATTAAGTTCCTATTTGTTGATGCTATGTTTATATGTTCAAACGAGTTGAAATTTCAACCAATGAGGTGTGACTCATTATGTTATTGGTTGTTGGTTGGCTGCTAGTCTTGAGTCTTTTTCCTTTTCCCTATAGAAGTTTTAAGGTGTGATTCGGGGACGAAAGTTCCTAAGGAGTGGGGAGGGATATTGTAACACCCCTTAAATTTCATGACCTATATTAGAGCCTAAAATGTCTAGTGATAAAGATTTTAGGTCTAAATAATTGTAAATAACTTGTTTGAGAAGTTTCGGAGCCATAACATTAAAGAAAGGTCATACCGTCCGGAAACTTGCGAAATTTAACTAGTTGACGTCCCTATGTTTGGGAAAGGTTTCGGAGGTCCAAATGAATTCTAAAACTTTTAAAAAGACTTTGTATAGGTAGAGTGTAGTATAGAGAGTCTTAACGTACGATAAGGACACCCCAACGAACACCGGAATTGTTCTTGGGAAGGACCCCAACATGGGTTGGCATGCTGCCAAAATAGCCTGCGAATGTCAAGAATCGGTGGGATACTGTGCGACGCACAGCCAACACGGACCTCACTGCCTCAAATTATTTTTTGGGAAGTAAAATACTTGTTGTCCCCATGACGCGGCGACACTTCCCAGATATCGTAAAAGTCTTATTTTTGGTGTTTTGATTTCACAAATAAACTCATTTAAGTGAGGGGTCTTTTGGGTAATTTAATGGGTGACTATATAACGTGTTAGGGTCAGTTTTAGGTCAATTTTATCACTCAAATCAAATCTCACAAGTTGAAATAAAAAATCTCTCTCTCTCCCAAATTCTCTCGTGCTCCAAAACTCTATTGAAGACCAAAAGAGCTCTAAGAAGAAGATCAAGCCTTCAAGTTTTTCAACCTAATTTTATGGCTTTAACATCTATAAGGTATGGTTTCTTTCACTGTTGGGATTCCTTTCCCCAAGAGGTCCTCCAAAAGATGATTTCTAAATCCCACAAAACAAGGGTTTTCCCTCACATGGGTCTTCATTCTAAAATGAAATTGTGAATCAATTGTGATGAAATATGATGAATTAATGCTAAGTATGAATTAAAGGTTAATTGATGAATTCCTATGAGTTTTCCCTTTACCCATGTCTTTCCCCTAAATCCCTAATTTCTTAGATTGATTAAGGTGAATTGTTGAGGGTGATGAACATGTCTCTTGTTAACTATGATTTTAGTTGTGTTAATACTTCATGAATTGCCCTATTTTGATATGTTGGTTATGATTTCTTGGGTATTGAAGTATTAAGTCCCATGAAGGGCAATGAGGTATGATCTTCATTCTCCTTTGATCTCAATTATGCAAGGTGAAATCTACTTATGTGATAATGATGCTATAGCTAATTATGTTGTTGTGATGTTGGTGACAAGGATCCCTCATCCCTAAACCTAGATCTATGAACTAGCTATGAATTATGTAATTATGTTATGATGTGATCATTATATGATTGAATGTAGTTCTCATGATTATAATGTTGTGTCTAAAGTGAAAGGATAGTTCTAATTTTTGATCACCTATGAGATATTAGGATAAGATGTTTACTTAAAGGTCTAAAAGAGACTAATGTGAACTTGTACGATGTTATATAATAATAAAGGGAATAATTTCTTAGCACCGAAAGGTCATGTAAATGAGATGGAGGTTTCACGTTAGCAAGTCTGGCCTCCCACATGGGTTTCTTCACGACTAGTAGTGTCGATTCCCAATATATGTGTTGTCTCATGAGATGGAAACCTTCACGATTAGTAGTCAAGGTTTCTAGAAACAATATCCTTGTCCCTTAACTATGTGCCCACATATGACTCTAGCTTAGTGAATCCACCTAGAATAGCTATGTACGAATGGTTGAACCTTAGGCAAGTGTTAACCCTGTCTTTTCGGTGTTGAGGTAGAACATCGGATTCCATGTAGCTCACATGGTCTCATGTCAGTTATGGTACTTATTTCCCTAAAGTAAAGGTATGAACAAGTTATGTATGTGAACTTCTATTAGGGTTGTCTTAAAGGTTACTACATAGTGTGAGGGAGGGTGTGTGACTTCTCTTACACATTGAAAATATGGGATCGTATAGGATAATTCTAGTAGTTTTCTATTGTGATTATGATTATATTTATGATTATGTTGATAACCTATGACTAGTGTTGATATATGAAGCATGTTATATGTAACAACCCTAAAAATAGATATGCTAAGTAATGCTTAATGTGCCAAGAATGCCTACGATTAGACCAGGGTTCACACGGATTGATGCGCGTTGAACTAGACCTTGGAACCCTTGCTACAACCAAGCCAACCAACTTGGGGAGTTAATTGAGCTTGGAAAGGTTGGGACCAACCATGTAGGGCTCTCGAATACGAAGATATACTCGAATGAGTCTTTACCGGACTTAAGAGAGGAAAGCTTAAGTTTTGAGGGTCTAGGGGTAAAATGGTCTTTTGCCAGGCTAAGGGTAATATCGTAATTACCCTAAATACATATGTAATTATTTAATTAATAAAGTGGAGGGGCAATTTGGGGAGAGAGAGCCGAAATTGATCTCTTGAAGTGAAGTCTTGCTCCACCCGGGTTCGAACCTAGGTGGAAGCAATGATTTAACTTGTTTTTATTTAAATGGATAAATTAATTTAATTAATTAATAAATATTAGCTGATTTAAGAAAAAGAAAAATCAGATTTTTTATTTAAAGGTTTAACAAAGAGTCCTAGTTTGACTAATTCCCCAACTAAAACTCCTAATTTTAAACCACTCTCTCTCACTATCTCTCTCTCTCACATTTCACTATCTCTCTCACGTTTTCTATTTGCCAAAACAAGTTCAAAAACAGAAAAATATTGAAGTTCTTCACACTTGAAGAACTCACACCAAAAATCTAAGAAAAACAACGTAAATCCATTACTTTAAGCAAAGGGGGGGAGTCTTCCGTCGATTAGTGTTGAAGTGTTGAACTTGGACTGATTTTGGAGAGGATTTTGGGCAGCAATTTCGTGGTTGAACAAGAAAAATAAAGGTATGGGTTTTCTTACTCTTGGTCCCATTCCCAAGAGACCCCTAGGATTCAGTCGATTCTAATCCAAAAACTAGGATTGTTTCCCCGTTTCATGTCCCTGTCACTAGCTCCTATTGATGGTTGTAGGTTGGTATGTCTGCTGGTAGATATTAGGCATGAAATGTGTTTTTTCGTGATGAATATGTTCATGAATGTGTATTTGGAATCGTACGAATGATAACCTATGCTTTCCGAAAATATGTGTTTATGTGTGTGCAATGTGTAGTCGTGACTTTGAACATGGATTGAAGTATGAAAATGACTTGTTTTATGGTTGTATTTCACGTGCACAAACATGTATTAATCGTGATGTTCATATGAAGTATAATGTGGCTGATTTTAGTGAAAAACTATTAGCTAAATGATTCACGAAATGCCCTAAGAATTAACTCTAAATGTTGATGAAAAGAAGCTGGAAAATGTATCTCAAATTTCCAGCACATTGTTGGTTAATTTCAGCCAAGTAAAGTTCTTTAATAAGCTATGAAAAATAAAGAAAAATAAGTGAGGTCACTAAGGATCGAACCCGTGACCTCACCATGTTAAAAATTAGTGAAATAAGGTGAGAAAAAAGGAAATGTGGAGAGTGGGGATTGAAACCCCAACCTCTTGAATGAATGAGAGAGTTAGGAGAAAAATAAAGGAGAAAAATAAATGTGGAGAGTGAGGATTGAACCCCCAACCTCTTGAATGGATGAGAGAGTTAGGAGAAAAATAAAGGAGAAAAATAAATGTGGAGAGTGGGGATTGAACCCCCAACCTCTTGAATGGATGAGAAAGTTAGGACAAAAATAAAGGAGAAAAATAAATGTGGAGAGTGGGTATTAAACCCCCAACCTCTTGAATGAATGAGAGAGTTAAGAGAAAAATAAAGGAGAAAATAAATGTGGAGAGTGGGGATTGAACCCACAACCTCTTGGATAGGTGAGAAAGTTAAGAGATAAATTAAAATAAAAATAATGAGCTTGTGGGGGATTGAACCCACAACCTCCTTGACTTAAACGAAAAAAAGAGAGGAGAAAAAAGAAAGGAAATATTATGGGGTTGATGGGAATCGAACTAGGGTCTCCCAAATCTGAAAAATGCAATTATCAAGTTTAAAATAAGATTAAGTGTTGTCCAAGGGATTCAAACTTGGGTTCCCATGCCCAAATTCCGTATTGATACATAAGTCATACGTGAATTAAAAGTTCAAGAATAATGCCACCTACTTAGATCGAAATCGAGATCTTGGCAAACATACAAGATACATAAGTCTTGTACTACATAATCTTAGGAAGATATGAGTCACTTAACGAACTATGAATGAAGCCTCATGGCTTGTATGTATAGACCCATAACTCTAGCATACGTTTAAAATTAAGTGAACCTAAGATGTATGAAATGAAATGATGAAACCCTAGAAGGGTTAAGTAAGAGTGTGAAACACACTAAATGGCCAAGTGCATTGATATATGATGAAATGAACAATAAAATGATGAAATGAACAATGATATGATGAAATGAACAATGAAATGATGAAATGACGAAATGAACAATGAAATGATGAAATGAACAATGAAATGATGAAATGAGAAATGAAATGATGAAACTCTAGAAGGGTTAAGTAAGAGTGTGGAACACACTAAATGGCCAAGTGCATTGGCATATGATAAAATCAACAGTGAAATGATGAAATGAACAATGAAATGATGAAATGAACAATGATATGATGAAATGAACAATGATATGATGAAATGAACAATGATATGATGAAATGAACAATGAAATGATGAAATGACGAAATGAACAATGAAATGATGAAATGAACAATGAAATGATGAAATGAGAAATGAAATGATGAAACCCTAGAAGGGTTAAGTAAGAGTGTGAAACACACTAAATGGCCAAGTGCATTGGCATATGATAAAATCAACAGTGAAATGATGAAATGAACAATGAAATGATGAAATGAACAATGATATGATGAAATGAACAATGAAATGATGAAATGAAAAATGATATGATGAAATGAACAATGAAATGACGAAATGAACAATGAAATGATGAAATGAACAATGAAATGATGAAATGAGAAATGAAATGATGAAACCCTAGAAGGGTTAAGTAAAAGTGAGAAACACACTAAATGACCAAGTGCATTGGTATATGATGAGATGAACAATGAAATGATGAAATGAACAATGAAATAATGAAACCCTAGAAGGGTTAAGTAAGGGTGTGAAACACACCAAATGGCCAAGTGCATTGGCATATGATGAAATGAACATTCACGTAATAAGAGGTGAATAACTATGAAAAGCAAAGGTGCTAATGATGATGAATGTGGTGACAACATGATATGAGGCTAATGTAAATGATGAGAGCAATCTCAAATGAGCCTAAGTAAATGTTACCAATACGTACTCACCTATGAGAGTGTAAGATAATGAAGAGACCAGTTTCTATGAACACTCTAATGAGAGTATTGAGCTTAACACACTCAATACGAATGATGAGATGAGAAATCATCTAATGAGCTATGATGTCCTCGTACTAGAAGCCAGCTTCCATGACGTATGAGATGAATATAATGGAACTCTATACTGAGCACCGATAGACTAGCTATGAGCGGTGATGCCTTCTTTCGGGAAGGGCAGAGGTTCACGTAACTCTCATGAGATGAGACTGTCCGGCTTGCCGGGTGTGGGTCTCCTTATATCTCCTAGTCTTCGAACCTATACTGCCAATATAGTGATCTGGCGGGGTTAAATTCCCATGTACGCTAGCATGTTTTTGGGTCACTTTGGCCGGTGATTCCACCTCTTTTCGGTGTGGGGGAGACACTGGATTTCATGATGCTCACATGATCTATGTCGGTTAAAGTTAAAGTTCCCAATGAATGAATGGGGCCAGCCTCAAATGATGCACATAATGAAATGAATGATACCAAAGGTGTTAGGATAGGATAATCAAAAGGTGAGTTAGATTCAAGTAATGACATTAGGTCATTCTTGGTCATTGCACAACGAACCTAATGAAAGTCTTAAACTACATCTTAGATATAGCTGGTGTTTACACTGGCGTATGAATGAAATGAAATGGAGTACGTATGAATGAATGAAGCAGACTCTGTGTTTGCTAATGGAGATTCCCTAGTTGAGGTACCATCTGTTGAGCCCTCATTTCTGGGATGTCTTAATGTCAAGTCCATGATTCCAAGGTCTCATGGCATATGAATGAATTATATGAAAGAAGTTATGTGCTACATGCAAAATGTACTG
This sequence comes from Solanum sitiens, assembly GCA_016801875.1. NCBI lineage: Eukaryota > Viridiplantae > Streptophyta > Magnoliopsida > Solanales > Solanaceae > Solanum > Solanum sitiens. The sequence continues at coordinate 3,708,366 of JABWTJ010000024.1, forward strand.
TATGTTATATGATATGTGCTATGTGTAAATGTTATGTGCTGTGTGCAAATGTGAAAAGTATGATGACATATGTTATTCTCATGGCATAACTTTCCTATTCCAAATCTGGAAAGCTCACTGACTTTCCTAATCCAAATTTGGAAAGCTCATTGCCTTTCCTAATCCAAATTTGGATACTTTCCTAATCTCAATTTGGCAAGTTCACTGACTTGACTTCCAAAAATCATGTTGTTAGGAAAGAGCTATCTTTTCTCATGCATGTCCTTGGTGTGTGGTTGCATATACCCATACTTAGTACAAGTGTGTACTAACCCTATACAAACTCTACTATTTTAGGTGCAGGTGCAGGTGAACGATAGAGCTACAGGTTCATCGTTGCAGTTATCCGGACGTCCAGCATTTATCTGATTTTGGTAGGTCCTCATGCTTTCGAGGATGCTACTGTTTTATATTCTAGCATAGTTTTAGAGTTGAGCTAGTGGAGCATGTTCCAATAGCGTTTCTTTCCTATTTTTATTCAGACTATGTATTGGTGCCATTTTGGCAATTATACACTTAATAAGAATTGAACTATTTCTTTCAGTTGCTTATCTCTTAATGTTAGATGGTTGATGGTGAACAATTACGTATTAATGAGAATGTTTTTATAAGTATGTTAGAAAACAAAAAAATTCAAATTTTCCGCTAAAATTAACCTATGTAAAGTAAGAATGACGTAAGTAGGCTTGTCTGCAACCTCTGAGAGGTTAACGACGCGGGTCTCGTCTGGGGTCTAGATTCCAGTCGTGACATTATATATGAGAATATGTTGTAAGTATGATTGGGTTGCTTAATGTGATACTTAGCTTTTGATAGGGTTATAGGGCTTTATTCTTGGCATTGCACAAGTGTCACTTGAGTTACTTATAAGTTGATATGATTATGATGTTCCTTATATGTGTATATTTAATTGTTGGTCATTGTGCATAGTTTTGACTAAATTGTGCCTTTTCTCATGCATTGACGATTTTAATGCATAGGGACCGTACTTAGTACACGTGGTTTGTACTAACCCATATTTCTTCCCTTTTTCCCAAACATTGTAGGTTCGGCCGTTGAAGTATCATTGAGGCTAAAGCAAGAAGGCTTAGACTAGAATCTCCATGTTTTGGTATGCCCTCTAGTTCGAGGATGCTACCGCACACTCTATCTTAGAAATAATTATGTTGTCTAGTAGAATTTCATTTATTTCCTATTGTTGAAGATATTGATGTAAGCCCTATGTGGCAATTATGGATTTGTATAAGGGAATTTCCCGGATTGTTTGACTTCTCTATAGATTGTTTATATGAGACAAAGTATTAAACTAAATTCCAATGTGTTGTTATGATCTATTGCGAGAAGCCTAGGTATGCTTAATATGTAGAGGTCTAGGTAAACCTCCTTACTATATAAGCAAAAAGTTTTAATTTTTCGGCAATTTTGACTTATGATTTGCTATGACGAATGCTTAGAGGCTTGTCTTAGTCCTCTTCGAGGACGACGACGCTGGTAACGATTAGGGTGTACTTTGGGTCGTACAGATATGATGAAGTACGAATAAGCATAGTGTCTTATTGTGTTTATATGAAAGGATTGCTCATATAGTTATACCTATAAACTTATGCATTGATATATGGACATGTGTGACATTTATGTGTTATGTGAAAAGTTTTCTGACATATAATTACACACACATGTATGGAGATCTATTAAGTAGAGGGTCCTTGAAAGTTGTGCTCAAGAGTACTCTAAAACTAGATAGGGGCTTGATATGCTATTAGCATATGAGGAGTAAATATCCTAAGCCTATATTTTATTAAGTAATGTTAATGAAGGCTTTTAATGAAGGGAACTTATCTTAGCACTGAGTGGACTTCACAATGAGAGGTGTTGGCTTTCCTTGGAGGAAAATTCATCATTTGTTCCTTATAGAGTGTTGACTTCCTTTAGAGGAATATTCACCTATGGTTCCACATGAGGTGGTGGCTTCCATTTGAGGAAGTTTCACCCATGTTTTCTCATGAAATGAGGCTCCAATACTAATGAGAACATAGAGGGTTATGTTTATCTCTTAGTTCCATAAACTATGCTTGCCACATAGGATCTAGCAAGTGAATTCACTTAGTATGCAAGGATATATGTTAATGTTCTACCTTTGCTAGGTAAGAACTGTAATGACCCTCAAGTACACTCTAGAAGTTAAAGCATCCTTGAGTCGTCACACGACAAATGAGACTTCAAGAAGTCTCACTTGAGCCACTCTTACCATTCATTGCATAATAAGCATTCTAAAATGAGTAATAATTTAAAACTTTCTTCACAGACGAAGAACTCTTTCCATAATCAATACACAATCGGAAGACTTTCATTAAAACAGTAAAACTTTACAATATCCCATTGAACCATCTAAACTATGGAGTATACAACACTTGGGACTAAGCACATACAAGATATTAAATAAAGACTAAGACATAAAGAAACATGTGGATATTGTCCTCGAATTGATGAGGACTCACCAATACTTCATATTCAACCCTTAGTAACCTATACATCCTCCATGGCATATCAAGAATTCCAATTCCCTACACTTAAGTCAAAAAGGGAAAATAAGGGGTTAGCACATTAGATGCACTAAGTATGGAAGCCATGCAAAAATCATGAAAAAGAGACATTTAGTAAATAACATTCTTTTCATGAATTTTGATTAAAATATCATACTATAAGCATAAGAACAACATTTAACATCTTAAGAACACATAATGAATCGTTTCAGCGATTATTCACATTTTTAAGAACACTTTCCAACGAACTACTTCAATGTACAGTGGACTCCTTCACATATCCTAATAGACCTTAGTTAACATATAATTCCCTCACTAAAAGCTATCCTATGACTCACTTAAGCAACACAAAGGTGAATGAGTTACATTCATTTGCAATACATGCCTAAATGATCCTTAAGACTACTTAGAATGAGATACATTCATTTACAGTACATCAAGCACATGAACATGAGATCCTCCTACCAAAGGGGATTCTAAGGTTCATTTGAGTGAGTTGTGGAGCTACCGACCATACAATCCCTTTCACACACACTCAAGGGATCATATAGACTACCTAAAATAGAATCATTCTCACTTAATACAATAGCACACATAAATCACGACATTCTCCTTTCAAAGGTTATCAAAAGACCTACTTAAGTAACTCTAGAAGAGAATGTCCATAATTGACCTTTTCAAGAGTACCTAAGTAATTTTTAAGACTTATCTAAGTTTGGATCATGTCTACATAATCTATCCATTTCCTTGACTAGAATCATTATTAAGACTTATATAAGTAAGAGATGAAGTGACCATTCATTTGCCCCATTCATACCTTAACTAGACAACCCCTAACTACTCTACATAAGTACTTATTCTTTTAACATGATTCCTTAAATTAAGTCATTACATTCCTTAGTTCATTTAAGAGACATTCATCACATAATTACATTCAAGTAATGGTCTTGAAGAAAACCTAGGGACTCTCAGTAAAATCTTCAAAGCCTATTGTGCAATGTCTAGATAGCGTCTCATACCACTACCTAAACTTCATAGAACTTCTCCAATACTAGTAGGCATCCCACATGATGAGAATATACAATAACCAACATATACCATGGTAGCAAATCATGGAATCCGGAGTTGTAACCTACTTCGATGGAGGGTGTTCTACTTGCCAATGGTAGAACATGGACACATCCCATGTAGACACATGGTTAAGGAATATGAAGGGCTTACTTTGTGCTCTAGCATCTTCCTTTAACTAGAGATACTTCTCTTACCATACTCACTCGGTTCTAGCCTTTGTTCTCATAGATTAATTCACATAAAGGTTCATACAAAGGGGTTCCATATCAAGTTGATAACCCAATTACATTACCCTACCAAAGAGGTCCCCTAGGTCTTCCTTACAATGGCGTTAAGAAGATCATAATGAGTTTCCTAAGGATTGATATGATTTTGTTCCAGCCAACCAACCTTAAGTCCATCATTCATTACAAGAAGGATACCATTACGTCTTTCGAGATCAAGTTTCATAACCTTACCACTAGGTTTAAGGTTTCACATAAAGGACCTTCTTATCATCATTCAAGGTCTCACATATCATTCATACATTCAAGACTAAGAGGCTTTAGCATCCTAAGTAAAAGACATCTCATATTCACATTCATACATGCATCAAGAAGAGGGACTTAAGTCTACCTAAACAAGACACATCATTACTTCACTTTATCACATATAGCATATCATATTCAAGAAGCACATAGGCACAACCTTCATCATCTTTTAGGTCACCCTACATACTAATATAACATCATCAATATAATCATCATAGACTCATATAGTCAAGTAGGAAAGAATCATGCATCAACTCAAAGACTACACACATGAGTATATAGTCATAGTCTAACATGATCACCTAAATAGCATCAATAGAAGAACCACATACTTTCACATTACTTCACATGTAGGTAGATATGATCAGACTTCACATAATAAACTACACAAATCATCATAATACTTCAAGTAGTGCCGACAAGGCCAGGATCATCATAATACATAAAGTAACGCTAACAAGGCCACATCATTCACATAACACCGCCACCATAAGTGGGACATACCAATCACATATAATCCAAGATCTAAATTACAATAGCTATACATAATATTAAGAGAGTTAGGGTAGCGTACCACCCAATTAATCTATCCACTTCAATCCGAGGATAAATCATCCAATTTGATACCATAAGGCCCTTACACATAGCCATGAACATCAATTCAATACAATAACCATAATACTCAATGAATATAGGTTAATTCAATATAGATTTATTAATCTAATACAACTTATACATCAATTGAATATATTCCTTACATAATTCAATAGCCCATAGAAAACAACACTAGAATCCATAAGCATTAAGTCAATATAAATTCAATAAGATTAACATACAATATATCTAAGATTATTCAATACTCAATTGATCAAATTGAAACAACCTTTAAAACATAAAACCATATTTTATACATAAATCAAAATCCCATAACAATCTACACATGAATTCATTAATATCAAAGCATGATCAATTCAACCTTAGTTTAGTCAAGATTATAGATTTGAGAAGATCAAGGGTTCATGGAGAATTTCATTGGAAAAAAGCAATTGTACATTAATAACATCATATATTAAGGTTTGAAAACGTTTCATGCAAGAAACAAAGACTTAGAGTAGAAATTGGACTTTTTCATCTTTTTGAAATCTTTGAAAATCATTTTTTAAATTGGCTCTAAGGTGATAGAAAGCCTTAGATGAAGAACTCCGATACCTTATTAGTAGAACCCAATTATAATTGAAGAAGAAACACTATTGAAGATCCATCTTCAAGCTCCATCTTCACCTGGAGCTGTCATGGGGTTTTTTTTGAGAAACTTTAGGAGGGAAAAAGTTTTGATCTAAGTGTTGGGGTTTTAATGAGAGTTTAATGACTTATATACTCTTAAAATACCTAGAAACACCTAAAACAACCGTCCTCCTATTTTATAAGACTTGGGGTGAATTTCCAACTTCACCCCTAACATTACAGTGAACCTGCGCAGGAGAACAGGCTCACATATGGATGGCCATCGATAGCCCGTCCCTTGACCAACGAACCATCCTGCTCGTCCGTGGTCTGGGACTGAGGATGGTATTTGTCCTCTCCTATACCACGTATAAGTGCTAATCGACGATACCTCACCAACGGGGCGTCGACTGACCCACTGGGCGTTGATTGCCATCTGTTGGTGGGCTGACTTGGGCAGTCTTGGGCACTCTTGAAGGGTCCTTCCTCAAGGAACCTTGGATGGTCCTTGGGGATGTCGAACCGGATGTTTCTAACCCAAAACATGATTTACACTATCTTAGGACCTCTCACATGAATATCACCCAAAAAAAAACACGTAAAACTCGATGAAACATGCTTAGACACACAAGGTCATTTCGAGGCACATCTTCCGAACGTCATGGACGTTCTTGGATGTTTGACCTCCAAACTTCACAAAAGTTGACACACTACCTATACACACCATATTAACTTATTTAATAACCTCATAATCTCATGAATTACACAAAACACATAAAACACATATAAGGCACAGAAGTGTCTTAGTCATCGAACTACTTGGTCGTCCCTTGATGTTTGATTTCCAATGGACCTAAAATCTTAGACACTGCCTCTATACCATATTATATACCATTTTAGGACCTTATACAATCATTAAAACCATGTTAGGCTGAAGCTTCACCTAAGTCATTTTCTAGATCTTACAAGAACACCATCCATTGGTGTAAGGCTCTACAACACCAAATTCCATGTTTAGCAGCCATGGTCTTAGTATCGGATAAGTCTTATATTCCCTAAAGTAAAATGTCAAATGGAAGTAAATGACTAAGGACCCTAACTAGGATAACCTAAGATAAGTTACTTAGGATAGGTGGAAGTAATGAACCCATCTAGACATTGCACAAGTAGCTCTTTAAGGGAGTTCTAGGAAGGTGGTCTAATGTATGTGCATATGTTATGGTTCTCTTGCATGACATTGTGTTAGAGTCTACATGATGTGATGATATGCATAATTACCTTATGATGAAGGGCTTGCTTGATATGAGTGAAGTTGTCTTCACTTACTTGTTGGTGTATGAAATAGAGTATTAAGTCTTGTGATCTCATGATAGGTTTACTAAGTATGTGTGAGGTTATGGGGCTTCACATGTACATTGAACTAGTAGACTTAGATCGGGGTCATGAGTAAGGTCTTATAATGATTTATGTAAAGTGAAGTGAATAGAGGTGCAAGTTGATGTATCTTACCGTAAAGTCAATAGAGTCTTGACTTATGTGTGTCTATGATGCATTATACGTCTATCATGATATGTGTTGGTTTATGTAGGTTTTATGTATTCTTTATTTGTGGCCCTAAGGTGATGCATTGCACCAAGTATCATAAGGGTTACTTGGGAGGATAAGGAGTTAAAAGAAAATATGTTCACTATAAAAGGGAATTATTTACTGTAAAGTGAAAGGAGCTCACTGTAAAGTGACTCCAAATGTGTCTTAAATTCTATGTGTGATTTTATATGATGTTTGTCCTTTGAATATGCCTATATGAAGTATGTGAATGATATAAATGTTATTGTATCAAGGTTTTATGAAGTTTTCTCAAAAAGGAATGAAGTATGTTTTCAAGAAAAATGTCCCTTTTTAAATGCATGTTTTTGCATGGTTGCCATACTTAGTGCATTCTTGTACTAACACCATTCTTCTCTACTTTTTACACAAATTCTAGATTTTGGATGCTTAAAGGATGTGTCTATAATTGAAGAGCTTTATATGTGATTCCCAAGCTCAAAGAAAGGAATCCTTAAGTCCAAGGATGTCCTAATGTTTAGTGTACTGTAAAGTTTCTTAAATATTGTACTTATGTATTATGTTGTAAGGGACGTGTCCCTAAGGTAATCTTATGATGTTTAGTCTAGGATGGCAAAAAGAGACTAGAATTTAAATATGTACTTATGATATTTTATATATATGAAGTGAAGTTTCTAACATATGATGTGCTTTGAAAAGTTTTCAATTTCCGGTAAATTTATCTATGAAAATGCGATGAATGATGACTATGGGCTTGTATAAAATCTCCTAGATGGGCTTGTATAAAACCTCCTAGAAGTAAAGTAAGCCATATTACTTCTAGGGGGTGCTCCTTGGATGTGAAAAACGTGGCATCAGAGCATGAGGCTTATAAAATTTATTTTATGTTCTAAAAGTCTCATAATGCCACGTCTAGTAGAGTCTCGTATCATTGGTGGTGAGTCGCGAAACATCAAATGATGCGGGAGGCTATAGGACGATAGAGTTTCCCTTCTTCATCATTCTCATATCATGCCATAGAACTTAACTCTATAAGATCTCTCTTTTGTTTTCTAGTCCGGTGGTCTTTTAGATGTTATTGATTGGATGAGATGGTATCTTATATGCTTGAGGGAGAAAATGTGAGTCTAATGCGTATTTTGGTTTTATGGTTTGATGAGTATGTCTGAAGGTGAATTTTTGTTTATTTTGATGATGTGATGCCATTTATGGCTATGTATGAGATTGATGCGAAATAGCACGTTATGGTTGAAAAATGTGTGCCATGATATAGTTAAAGCATGTTAGAATTTATTATGGTTAAAATGATTTTCTTTTGGAATGATGCGTTACTATATGGTTTTACATGATGGTAGCCTAATGATATGATTTAGCTTCAAATGCTTATTGAATACCTATGGAAGCATGCTGCCCTAAGAATATGTGCTTAAAAGTATTCAATGTTTCCTTTTGTATATATGTGGTCCTTTCTAGTTATCTAGCATGGAATGGAGTCCTTTGTATAGACTTTATCTTAGGTGTGAAGGTAGTATGCTTGTCCTTGTAGTGTGATGAGGTGGGTTTTGTTGACCTAGAAGTCACCTTACTATAAAGTTCAAGGAAAAAGAAAAACTGTTATGGCTAGGTATCCTCTGTTGTTTCCCGTAAAGTTGTCATGACCCTTGGTGTCTATGGTAGGGTAAAACCTTATGAGGGTTGGTAGTATGACCTAATTTGATGATTAGGGATAATTTGCCTAGATGATAATGTTTAGAATGCCTTTGAAGCCCTTATAGTAAGTTACTGTAACTTCTTTGTTAGTTTAAAAGTTAAGATCCTCTTGAAGATTAGGTGAAGTTGCTCTTAATTGGGTTTACCCTAAGTGGGGGATGCTGATGGAGTAGTAAGGTTGTAGATATTTTCTACCTTGTCCTTCTATTTTTGCTTGAGCTTGAATCTAATGAATTTTTGGTAAGATTGTTCATGAATGGAGTTTTGCATAAAGTATGAATTGCACGACCTGTATATGTTTGGTATGTATTGATTGACACCATCTCAAGGATATTTTGAAGATTTTAAAGTTCTTGAAAAAGAATTGTGATTAAACACATGTTGTTTCATGTTGATGGTGCATCTTAACATGATAGATGTGCATTTGACTTCATGAGATAAGGTAAGAAACACGGTTTTAGTCACTTTTGATGTGTTAAAATTAGCCTCATAATGAAAGTTGAGTCTCTTTAAAATGAAAAGTGTCGAGTCTCTTGAAAATTATGTGACTTTTATGGATTTTGTAAGCATGATTGTAGGCTCACTATTGCAAATTGATGGCATTATTAGCTAGTGTCCTTGTGTGTGCCTATGATTTGTGTTATTTTTTCCCAAATGATACTTACTGTGAAGGTAATTGCTATGTCAGAAAATTGACATTTTGTGAAATGGCTTCCTATTTGTTATGATGTGCTTGGTGTGATTTACTATTTGAGAAAATACATCAAATTCCCCCTGAACTTGGCACGAAAACTCGCTTTAGTACTTAAACTACACGGATAATTATTTACCCCCCTAATCTCTCTTCAAGTGAATTAAAATACACCCTAATATAATAATACCAGTCTCACAATGGCAAGTGCATTTCACACGCGCCATGTCATCGATACGTCAGCGCCACATCAGCGTCACGTCATTGCCACATCAGCATCCCATTCAACATATTTAAATCTTGATTTTTATTTTTTTTTGTTTCTTTTTATTTACTCACAATTTTAGAAAGTAAAAAAAAATCTCAAAAAATAAGTATTAATATAAGAAAAATAATCTTAAAAAAAATCAAGTGAAAGAGATTCAAAATCTCAAAACCATTCTCTCAAGAACACTCAATTTTTAAGACACAAAATTAAAACAAATAAATAATAACTACTAAAAAATTAATTTGAGATGAAAATTTGTAGAGTTTCATGGAAAATAGCTTCAAGTTCATCATATTCAAACCTTGTCATAAAGACTAATATTAATTTAAAGCAAGAACAAATTGATGACTTTCCAATTTTTTCTTGTTCATCACATTTTTTGAATTTATTGATAGAAATTAAAGGAAATGAGGGTGGGATGGATCCGTCTTGAAAAAGGAGAAAAAATATGAAGAGTATAACAAAGAAAGAGAAGAAGAAGAAAAGTGTGAAGCACCGAGATTGAAAGACAAATAAAGAGGGTAGGAGTGGGGGTTCGTTGGGGGTGGGGTGGGGTCGAAGAAGAAGAAAGGTTAGTGCAAGTGGTGGTTGAGGGCGGGAGGGGTGGATTGGGTGTGAGGAAGATGAAAGGACGGGAGGTGGGGGTGGGGATGGTGGTACTAAAGGTTGGGGGTGGTAGGATATGAAGAAGATGAAGAAAAAAAAATTATTGGATAAAATGAAAATAATTGGGGTCCACTCACTCTTTTTTTCCTTATTTTTTAATCTTTACGCGCCTCATTTTGTTTGACTTGCCATGTCAGCGATTTGGGTGTATTTTAATTCACTTAAAAAGAGATTGGGGGGGTAAATAATTACCCGTGTAGTTTAAGTACTAAAGCGAGTTTTCGCGCCAAGTTCAGGGGGGATTTTATGTATTTTCCCTTACTATTTAGACTTCACTAGGAAGAAAACATGAGCATGCCTTTGTTAAAAAGTTGAAAATTTCTCACTTTAAAAGAAGATTTGCTTGGGTGTGAGCTCATGATACATGAAACTGTATGGAGGAGAAGGACATTCCTCCTTAAGCATGACTAAGCATGGTATGGTTGAGTATGATCCTCATGGAACTAGGTATAACTAATAAAGATCTTTGTTTATTTAATTAACTCAAGTTTATGTGCGTTGAAGTATGAGTGCCTACTAGCTTTTTGAGTGATGTTGAATCTGCCTAAGTATGATTTAAAGAAGGTTGCATGATGAGTTCTTAATGAATTGAAGTGTAATGACCATTTTATGATTAGGATAAGGATGTTCCTCCTATGAACATGGAAGTGCCTAAGTGTTTGATGTGATGAGCATAAGTGACTGAAAGTGTGGCTTGCTTGTGTACATTGAGTGCTATTGGTTTGAAATGGTATTCCTTGTAAGTTGGGTGAATTGACCTCTATGCGATGATGTTATGAACTTTGTGACCTTCTCTATGAGTCATTGAAGTTTTGTTGTGATTAAGTGTTCCAAGTGTCATTCGAGGATAAATGTTCCCAAGTGGGGCATATTGTAAGACCCCCACAATGAGTTACGGTGTCTAGAGTCTAACATGTTTGTATTAAGGGTATAAGGTCCTAAAATGGCTTATAATATGGTATTGAGTCAGTGTGTAAAGTTTTGAGGTTATTTGGAAGTCAAACATCATGGGAAGACCAAGACGTTCAACGACTAGTCGCCAAAGGGGCCTTAGATGCTTTTATGTGTTTTTGAGTGTTTCATGGTATTTTGAAGTTTTAAAATGAGTTATAATGATTTTTATAGGCAGTATATGGAGTTTCATGAAATTTGGAGGTCAAACGTCCAAGAACATCAAAGACGTTCTAAATTTAGCCCTTGAGACGTTCATGTGTGTCTTGAGTGTGGTTTCATGTTTGGATGTCTTTTACGTGTTCATTTTGGCTGAAACTTGCATGGAAGGTCTTCAAAATATTAAGGTGTATATTCACGTTGGAAACGTCCGTATACAACTTCCCAAGGTCCCCGCAAAAGTGCCCACAAGAAGGACCCAAAGGCGGTCGAGACACTACCTTGGCAGTGTTAATCGATTGAACCAAACAATGCCGCATTTTTTGACATAAGGCCCCTTACTGGTTAATTCATCGATCAAGACTTAGCATGAGGAAGGATCATCCAAAGAACAGCCTAAGAGCCAATCGACGGAAGCCGCAGACGGTCCGTCAATGGACCTACTGGGCGTCGATGGTGGTTGTTGGTGCAGGTTGTGTCAAGTTGTTTGCGCACTGTTTCATTAAAGGGGTGAAAGGGAAATTCACCCCACGTGCTAACTGACCCTACATTGTTTATTTGGTGATTTTTGGGTGTATTTAAGTGATAAAAAACGTGATGAACCCTTTCCCAATCCAATTCACACAATTTAGACTTTCCGTCCAAAAATATTATCTCTAGAACTTCCATTGAAGGTGAAACTCAAGAACACCTTGGATCTTGGATTCCCATGGATTCTTCATCATGTTTTAGAAGTTTTATTCTCTATAAAGGTATGGTGATCCTTCATCTCTAGTTATCCTTCCATCTAGAGAGTTAATCTCAAAGTTTCAAAAGAGATTTCGTGATCAAACTTCTCCTTCTTCAATCAAGCCATGGGTTATTTCTAAAAACGTTTTTAAAGTCTTAATCATGATGAATTTATGATAATGTATTGGTTTTAACGTGAATTTTAATCCAATTGCATTGTTAACCCATGTCCCTCACGACACTCGATTTAGCCCTTGCATGGGCATTGTTATCGTGGCTTGTTATTGGTTGAATTGTGATTCTATTACATTGAATTGCTCATGTCTACTGTTATTTATGTATATTGATGGTTAATTGTAGATGAATGATCTATTTTGATCAATGTATGAAGATTTGAACATGACTAGCCTATGACTCTATGTGTTCACTGTAACATTGATCTTTAAATGTATAAAAGTTGAATTCGGTTATGTTAAGATGCTTGTAGCTACTGCTTGCCTTAGGTTATTATCATGGTTGAATAGTGGGTATAAATCTTGTATGAACAAAGTAAAGAGGGCTTGGCATGATTGATCTAGGTTCTTCTAGTCTATCATATAGTAACTTGTGATCTTGACGTTAGGATAGTTGTTATGTGACTCGATTATGGTTCATATATGTGTAATGTGATGATAATTATGTATAATTGATCCAATATGAATATATAACAATTGAATTGGTAAAGATTGATTTAGGTCCTTCTAGCATATAGACTTGATAGAGTAATGTATATGTTGTGATCTATATTCTAGGGTGGATGAAGCATGATTTAGATATGATGTTCTATCTCTTTAGATACTTCCCTAAATGTAGATTATTGATTCAATATGATTGATAAACAAGATTAGGGAAATTAGTTGATGATCTTTAACTCTCTACCTTCTAGTATATATGTGATGTATGGTATTAGATTTTAGTATGATCTTGTAGCGACTTGTACATGGTTTATTTCATGATTAAATGTATATTTAGATACTGCCCTAAAATTTATTGATGATGAAAAAGGTGTATTGATCAATGATGATCAAAGGTTGATGAATTGGTAAGAATGGCTCTTCCTCTCTAGTTTTCTATATTATTGTAGTTGATTAAGCCTTGTATGGTATTGTGTGGTATGGTGCACTTATGGTGGTTTTGTTTACTTTGTTGTCAATATATGTGTGTTGACTATGGACTTGAAGTCAAGTTGATGAATATATGAGTGTGTGGTTATGATGATCACCTTATTTGTAACTTGTGCCTAGTCTTCTACTCTAGTTGTGAATCTAGGTTATGTTACTATTGTTATGAGCATGTGAATGATTATGTTAGGGTTATGTGTAGGTTCTGACATTAATGAGGTATTAAGGATTGATGAACCCTACCTATGTACCCCTATGTGAATGCATGAATAGGAAAAGTTAGGAGTATTAAGTGTAATATGAAGTTGGCTTGTCTCCTATGCTATTAGGTGTTGTGTGCTCTATGCTTGTTCTGTATTGTGGTCATAAGAGGGTGGCTGCCTCAATGTGTTGTTGATAGCCATTATGTAATCATGTTGACTAATGCACACACACCCTCATTCTACATGCATGGTTGCAAGTAGTATAGGTCATGGTGTCTACATGAAAGGTAGTTCTCATATTCACTAATGTCTACTATTATGCATGCTAAGCTTAAGTACATGAAAGTATGTCATGTATCCCTTAACTAGGATGACTTGATAGGTGTACTAGTATGGGCAAAGGGTATGGGACGTTGTCTACGTATTGCACATGTGTACCTTGATAAGATAGTGCCTAGGTTTGGTTTATATGTACATGAAAATGAATGTATGGGCATATTATGAATATGACTTATATGATATGATGAAGTACGAATGTGCATAGTGTCTTAGTGTGTTTATATGAAAGGATTGCTCATATAATTATACCTATAGACTTATGCATTGATATATGAACATGTGTGACATTTATGTGTTATGTGAAAAGTTTGCTCACATATAAGTACACACACATGTATGAAGATGTAGTCAATAGATGGACCTTGAAAGGTGTGCTCAAGAGTACTCTAAAACTAGATAGGTTCTTGAATGTGCTATGAGTATAGGAGGAGTAAATATCCTAAGCCAATGTTTTATTAAGTAAGGTTAATAATGACTTTTAATGAAGGGAACTTATCTTAGCACCGAGTGGACTTGACAATGAGAGGTGCTGGCTTTCTTTGGAGGAAGATTCACCATTTGTTCCTTATAGAGTGTTGACTTCCCTTAGAGGAATATTCTACTATGGTTCCACATGAGGTGGTGGCTTCCCTTTGAGTAAGGTTCACCCATGTTTTCTCATGAAATGAGGCTCCAATGCTAAGGAGTATGTAGAGTTTTATGTATATCTCTTAGTTCCATAAACTATGCTTGCCACATAGGATCTAGCAAGTGAATTCACTTAGTATTCTAGGATATATGTTAATGTTCTTTCTTCGCTAGGTGAGAACACCTTCCATTGGTGTAAGTCTCTACAACACCAAATTCCATGTTTAGGAGCCATGTTCTTTGTGTCGATTAAGCCTTAGCATCCCTAAAGTAAAATAGACAATGGAAGTAAAGGACTAAGGACCCTAACTAGGATAACCTAAGAGAAGATACTTAGGATAGGTGGAAGTAATGAACCCATCTATACATTGCACAAGTATCTCTCTAAGGGAGTTCTTCTAAGGGAGTTCTAGGAAGGTGGTATAATGTATGTGCATATGTTATGGTTATCTTGTATGACATTGTGTTAGTGTCTACATGATGTGATGATATGCATAAGAGTGGTCTTAATGATCTTATGATGAAGGGCTTGCTTGACATGAATGAAGTTGTCTTCACTTACTTGTTGGTGTATGAAATAGAGTGTTAAGTCTTGTGGTCTCAAGATAGGTTTCCTAAGTATGTGTGAGGTTATGGGGCTTCACATGTACATTGAAGTAGTACACTTAGATCGGGGTCATGAGTAAGGTCTTATAATGATTTATGTAAAGTGAAGTGAATAGAGGTGCAAGTTGATGTATATTACTGTAAAACCAATAGAGTCTTGACTTAAGTGTGTCTATGATGCATTATACTTCTATCATGATATGTGTTGGTTTATGTAGGTTGTATGTATGCTTTATTTGTGGCTCTAAGGTGATGCATTGCACCAAGTATCACTAGAGGGTTACTTGGGAGGTTAAGGAGTTAAAATAAAAGATGTTCACTGTAAAAGGGAATTTGTCACTATAAAGTGAAAGGAGCTCAGTGTAAAGTGACCCCAAATGTGGCTTAAATTCTATGTGTTATTTTATATGATGTTTGGCATTCGAATATGTCTATATGAGGTATGTGAATGATATAAATGTTATTGTATCATGGTTTTATGAAGTTTTCTCAAAAAGGCATGAAGTATGATTTTAAGAAAAATGTCCCTTTTTAAATGCATGTTTTTGCATGGTTGTCATACTTAGTGCATTCTTGTAATAACACCATTCTTCTCTACTTTTTACACAAATTGTAGGTTATGGATGCTTAAAGGATGTCTCTATATTTTAAGAGCTTGATATGTGATTCCCAAGCTCAAAGAAAGGAATCCTTAAGTCCAAGGATGTCCTAATGTTTAGTTTACTGTAAAGTTTCATAAATATTGTACTTATGTATTATGTTGTAAGGGTCGTGTCCTTAAGGTACTTTTTTAATTTTCAGTCTAGGAATGTAAAAAGAGCATAGAGTTTAAATATGTACTTATGACATTTTATACATATGAAGCGAAGTTTCTAGCATATGATGTGTTACGAAAAGTTTTAAATTTTCCGTTAAATTTACCTATGACAATGCGATGAATGATGACTATAGGCTTGTATAAAACCTCCTAGAGGTCAAGTCAGCCTTGTTACTTTTAGGGGGTGCTCCTCGGATGTGACAAACGTGGTATCAAAGCATGAGGTTTATAAAAGTGGTTTTAGGTTCTAAAAGTCTGATAATGCCATGTCTAGTAGGGTCTCGTATCATTGTAGGTGTGCCGCGACACATCAAATGATGCGGGAGGCTATAGGACGATAGAGTTTTCCTTCTTCATCATTCTCATATCGTGCCATTGAACTTAACTCTATAAGATCTCTCTTTTGTTTTCTAGTCCGGTGGTCTTTTAGATGTTATTGATTGGATGAGATGGTATCTTATATGCTTGAGGGAGAAAATATGAGTCTAATGCGTATTTTGGTTTTATGGTTTGATGAGTATGTCTGAAGGTGAATTTTTGCTTATTTTGATGATGTGATGCCATTTATGGCTATGTATGAGATTGATGCGAAATAGCATGTTATGGTTGAAAAATGTGTGCCATGATATCGATAAAGCATGTTAGAATTTATTATGGTTAAAATGATTTTCTTTTGGAATGATGTGTTACTATATGGTTTTACATGATGGTAGCCTAATGATATGATTTAGCTTCAAATGCTTATTGAATACCTATGGAAGCATGCTGCCCTAAGAATATGTGCTTAAAAGTATTCAATGTTTCCTTTTGTATATATGTGGTCCTTTCTAGTTCTCTAGCATGGAATGGAGTCCTTTGTATAGACTTTATCTTAGGTGAGAAGGTAGTATGCTTGTCCTTGTAGTGTGATGAGGTGGGTTTTGTTGACCTAGAAGTTACCTTACTATAAAGTTCAAGGAAAAAGAAAAACTGTTATGGCTAGGTATCCTCTGTTGTTTCCCGTAAAGTTGTCATGACCCTTGGTGTCTATGGTAGGGTAAAACCTTATGAGGGTTGGTAGTATGACCTAACTTGATGACTGGGGATAATTTTCCTACGTGAAAATTTTTGGAATGCCTTTGAAGCCCTTATGGTAAGTTACTGTAACTTCTTTGTTGGTTGAAAAGTTAAGATGCTCTTGAAGATTGGGTGAAGTTGATCTTAATTGTGTTTACCCTAAGTGGGGGATTGTAATGGAGTAGTAAGGTTGTAGATATTTTCTACCTTTTCCTTCTATTTTTGCTTGAGGTTGAATCTAATGAATTGTTGGTAAGCCTGTTCATGAATTGAGCTTGGCATAAAGTATGAATTGCATGACCTCTATATGTTTGGTATGTATTGATTGACACCATCTCAAGGATATTTTGAAGATTTTAAAGTTCTTGAAAAAGAATTGTGATTAAACACATGTTTTCTCATGTTGATGGTGCATCTTAACATGCTAGATGTGCATTTGACTTCATTAGATAAGGTAAGAAACATGTTTTTAGTCACTTTTGATGTGTTAAGATTAGCCTCATAATGAAAAGTTGTGTCTCTTTAAAATGAAAAATGTTGAGTCTCTTGAAAATTATGTGACTTTTATAATTTTTTGAAGCATGATCGTAGGCTCACTCTTGAAAAGTGAAGGCATGATTAGCTAGTTCCATTGTGTGTGCCTATGATTTGTGTTATTTTTTCCCAAATGATACTTACTGTGAAGGCGATTGGTATATTAGAAATTGACATTTTATGAAATGGCTTCCTATTTGTTGTGATGTGCTTGGTGTGACTTACCATTTAGACTTCACTAGGAAGAAAACATGAGCATGCCTTGGTTGGGTGTGATATCAAGATAAATGTAAGTGTGTGGAGGAGAAGGAAATTCCTCCTTAACCATGACTAAGCATGATATGGTTGACTATGACCCTCATGGAACTTGGTCTAACTAATAAAGATCTTTGTTGATTCAATTAACTCAAGTCTATGTGCAGTGAAGTATGAGTGCGTACTTGCTTTTTGAGTGATGTTGAATCTTCCTGAGTATGACTTAAAGAAGGTTGCATGATGAGCTCTTAATGAATTGAAATGTATTTACCATGTTATGATTAGGAGAAGGATGTTCCTCCTATGAACATGGGAAGTTCCAAGTGTTTGATGTGATGAGCATAAGTGAGTGAAAGTGTGGCTTGCTTGTGTACATTGAGTGCTATTGGTTTGAAGTGGTGTTCCTTATAAGTTGGGTTCATTGACTTCTATGTGATGCTGTTATGAATGTTGTGACCTGCTTTACGAGGCATTGAAGTCCTTGTTGTGATTAAATGTTTCAAGTGTCATTCGAGGACGAATGTTCCCAAGTGGGGGATATTGTTAGGACCCTAAAAATGAACTAGGATAATCTAGAACCTCACATGTGCCTTAAGATCTTATAACTTTATTATAAGGTGTGCCAGAGCTTGTAATGGTTGGTTTGATGAGGTTTGAGGTCAAACGTCAAAGGATGACCTAGACTTCCGGAAACTAGTTGTTGGTGTGCTAGTGTGCCGTTTTATGTTTGTCTTGTGTTGGTGTTCTGTTTGGAGACTAAAATGATAGGGGGGGTATCCTAATATGTAAATAGTCGTGTTATGGGTCAAAAAGTCCAGGCATGACTCCCCAAGGACCAGCCTAAGGGTCCTTGAGTAGGACCCAAAGGGTGGGGAAATCTGTCAAAGCAATGTCAAACCACGCCCATGATCAGCGCTAGTGGTTGGATTGACACCCCGTTAAAAGGGGGCGTAGCTCCACACTTAGATATGGGTTCTTAGACCCCAAATGAGGGGGTATCTGTCACAAACAACGAAGTGCAGGATGGTTCATCAACTAGACGACACCTGATCGTTTTCACCCGTCGAATGGAGCTGCAACACACTGTCTAGTCACGGCTAGAAAAGGGGTGAATTGAGAAATACACCCAACGTCCCAATTAAATTATTGACGGTTATTTTACCTATTTTTGGGTATTATAAGTTAGATAAGAAATTTAAAAAAAACAATATAGAATTAAATATTCTTCAAATCAAACCTTTTCCTCTCTAAATAAACTCTCTAGAACCTCTATTGAAGACCAAGCTCAAGATCAAGCTAGGGGATGGATTCAAAATGTTTTCTTATACAATTTTTCGTGGTCTTCTCTTATATTAAGGTATTTTAACCCTTTATCCTTAGTTAACCTTTCATGAATGGAGGTCTTTCAAAGGTTTTCCAATGTGATTCTAAGCTCAAAATTCCTATATTTTTATCTAGCCATGAGTTCATTGTCAAACTGATTTCAAAGTCATTCTACTGGTGAATTGATGTTTAAACAATGCCTGTAAGATGAATTTCATTTTTATTCCTTGAAGAACCCATGATCTCTCTAATCCCTCAATTTAGCCTATAATGTGGTTCTTGATTTTGATTTGATGATGATTGAATTGTGATTAGATTGTAATGTATTGTTTTATCCTATTTCTATCTATATAAATTGATTATGAATTGTTGAGAATTGGTCTATGGTGATCACAACTTTGAGAATTTGTAAGTTAACCTAAATTCCTAATTATAGTCTTCGAATTGACATTGTATGGTATGGTCCACTTTTGGTGGTTGTGCTTACATTCTTGTCTATCTATGTATGTATAGTCTTCAATTCTAGTATCATGATTTAGGTGTATTGATAATGTTAACTATATGTGAATGATGTTTAATGAGTTAGGTATAGACTACATGTTTAAGTGTGATAAATACTCTTGTAGAATGACCCCTACCTATGTAATCCCATATGAATGTGTGATCTTATGCATCTTAGGAGTCTTATATTAAAATGTTAAATGTGCTATTGTCTCATATGATGTAATGTGGGTGTGTGGTCTATAGTCCCTAATACTCTATATGTGAGTTGTTCATGACTTGAGGGATAATATATATATGTGTAGTGATCCTTTGGAGGGTGGTTTCCTCAAAGACTCAGTGGTTTCTCTTATGTGATCATGATGACCAATATGTACATACACACATCACATGCATAACTATAAGTGTAATATGTTCATGATTACAAATAAATGAATGAAAGTGAAAAGATGCATCTGGACTGGGATGACTTGAGAGGTGTACTAGTGTAGGTAAGAAAATGGGACTTTACTTATACATGGCACACGTGGACCTTGAGGGAATAGTTCCTAGGGTGGTTTCTTTATATACATACGTTGTGAATGTATGACTAAGATATGAACATGATGTATGCTAGATGATGATAAGTGTATGATTATGAGGGATTGAAAGTAATCCTTGTGCATCTTATTACTATTATTATGATGTAAAGTATATGACTAATGAAGTATTATCATGTGGTGTCCATATGTGTTTATGTGAAAGGCTTCTTTATATATGTAAACATACGCACACATGAATATATGAATGAAGCATGTTAATGATAATCTAGAAAAGTAGAGTCTTTTAGATGGTTTCCTTAATTGTACTCTATACTAGACTATGTTGTTATTATGTGAAAGGATATTATCACATGAAGAGCTTGGATAGATATTCCCATGTTCAAGTTTGACCTTATGATTCAAGGACTTTTACGTCAAGATGTGATCTAAGTTCATATTATAGTATAGATTATTCATTTATGTTGTTAAGGGCGTGTCCCTATTCTATTCTATTTATGTTGAGTCTAAGGTGGCAAGATGAGACTTAGTGGCTAAATTATGTATTTTTGGTTTTATAAATGAAGTGATCTTCTAGCATTATGTTATGCTATGAAAAGTTTTATTTTTTCCACTAAATTTATATGACAATGCGATGAAAGATGTGTATGGTCTTTTATAAGACCTCCGAGAGGTTAAGTATGCCATGTTACTTCTTGGGGGTTCTCCCTGGTCGTGACAATAGATTTTGGTCTTTGAACTCAAAGGTATGATAGTATTCACCCATGAAGCTCTTTCCTCCATAGAGTTTCTAAATTCCCGAATTTAGTAAATTTATATTCCTTTATCAAATTAGGGTTTTATCCTTTCAATTTATGAACTAATTGATTAGTTTATGTATTTTTTTCAAGAATTAAAGTAATTGCATGTTTTTAAGTTGAATGTCCTTGAACCCATGCATGACCTATGGTTTCTAGACAATGATGATATGATGTGGTTTTTGAGAAATAAAAGATGAATTTATGAAGATATGTGTGTTTATTTATGTAATTGATGAAAATGATTTGAGGTTTCTTAGATAGTAAAGCATCAATATTGTCGTTGTTGTGAAAGGATTTTTCACATACTACTCAAAACATGATTGTGAAATGATTTTCTCACATAAAGGATTCATACGGTTGAAAAATTTTCTCACCTAAGATGAATCAAAATTTAGGAGCTATTCTAATTAACTCTAGCTTGTATTGGCTACTTGATGTACTTTCCATGGATGATAAGACAAGTGGCGATTACCCATGTCCCTTCATTGTAAGAAAAGTTAAGACTAATGACTAATTTGTGGGATTTAGGCTTAGCACAATGTGGACAAGTTGTGATTACCCATTTCCTATAAGTTATGTGTCACCATAGGTTTTTCTAAGATAGACATTAGCTAGTGGATCCCCTTGAGCTAGAAGTTTATGGTTCTTACCTTGTCAAGTAAGGACATCTCTTTTCGGTGTGGGATATTTACCGGATTCCATGCTATACCTCACATGGTTTATGTTAGTTAATGCCAAATTTCTAGAATAATGAACTAAGGTTACTTCTTGATGTATCTCAAGAGTTTGTAATGATTTTTAGCTTGTATTGACCATGATTATGACTCATGTTTTCAAATATGTTATTTTAGAATTTTATTTGGTCATTGCAAGTCATATAAAGTCATATGTAGCATTATTTCCTAACTCTTATGCATTTTATATCATACTTGGTACATTCTATGTACTAACACATAATGTTGCCTACATTGTTTCACTAATGTAGGGTCTGATACTCATATTCTGCATACTCGTAGCTAGTGATTAACCTTGTAGATTTTTGCGATTGGTGAGGCCTCAAACTTCGAGGACCCTGACTCTTTATTGCTTTATGTGTTTTCATTTTGAATGGTGTATGTGATTTATGATTTATGTCCCAATTACTCATTTGATGGAATAGATGGCTTGAGACTTAGGTTAGATTTCCGCTAGTTTTGTCAAACTCTTGTGATATAAAACCTGTCTTTTGAATACTTTAAATTATATTATCTTGTATGGTGCATGCTAAGTGACTTGTGTAGGGACTTTCAGCGTCTTATACGTAATTTCACATCTAGGATGTACTTTGGGTCATGACATAATCATAGAGAAATGGCACTCAACTATAACTATTGACTCGATCCTATAACGAAATCCTATTTTTATATATGGTTTAAGATAACTATCCTTGGTAAAAGAGCCTAAAATAAACTTTGAGAAAGCAAATCGTAAACAACATATTATTAAATAGGAAATAATCACACCCTACCTCACACTTAACAACATAGTGTTGTGACACAATGCTGCAAAAATATTGCAGTAGAGTTGACTGACATTTCTCTATGATTGTCACCAGGATCATTGGGAAACTTCACTTCTTTCATTACTCTTTAGTCGTGGGATAGAGTTTAACTTTATAAGTTCTCTCTCCTAATTCTTATCCTATTCTCATTAGGATTTTTCTTTTCGAAGGGTGTATACTAGAAAGAATGTGGAGGATAATGCGGAACAAAGAAGCTCCTCCCCAAGCTTCTCAAGTTCTCGTCAATCCTTTGGCCTAGAACGTTTCTAATGCAAACTTTAGGGATTTTTTTCAAGTATTGGATAAAGCCACGATGGCCTAAGAAAATTGGGAGGTTTTGGTCCTGCAAACTCAAATGTTAATTTTCATCTTCAAGAGTCAGGGACTTCACAAGGATAAATCCTTTAGAGTTTCATGGTTCCAAAGTTGAGGAAGATCCTCAAGAGTTTATTGATGAGCTCTATAACTTGTTCATGATCATGGGAGTTATGCTGGTAAAAAGGAAGAGTTGGACGCTTATCAATAGAAATGTTTGGCTCAAATATGGTATAACCAATGGAAGGAAGAATTATAAAAATATATGGGTCCTCTTGATTGGGAGAAGTTTAAGGCCGCGTTTCATGATAGGTTCTTTCCCCTTGAGATGAGAGAAGCCAAGGTGCTTGAGTTCATTGACCTTCGACAGTACGGTATGAGTGTGATTGGATATGCTCTAAAGTTCACTCAATTGTCTAAGTCTGCTCACAGGATGGTTGCCGATTCAAGGGACAAGATGAGTGATTTTGCTTCAGGTGAGTCCAAAATAGTTGTTAAAGAGTGCCGAACACAATAATCATTCATTATATAGACATCTCTCATCTCATGGTACATGAACAACAAATTGAGTAGGAGATATTCAAGGAAAATTCAGGGGAGGCAAAGAGGGCCAATATTGGTGATGGTTATTATTCTAACATAAGGTACGATGGATAAGGTTATTTAAGATTCTGACAAAAAATTTCCGGTCATCGTTCCCCCAATGCTTCTCCAAAGTCTAACCAAGATAGGGTTACTAACCCTATGCCTAAAGGAGAAAATGGTAGTGCATCTTCATTTCCTAGGCCTAATTGTACTAAGTGTCGAAGGAAGCACGACCGTAAGTTCCTAGCCAGCACGGATGGTTGCTTTGGTTGTAGTAAAAGTGTTCACAAAATCAGGGATGTCCTAATGTTGATGGCTAAAGGAAGAGAGGGCAATAAAGCTACTTGTAACACCCCGTAAATTAGTAGGTTGAACTACAGCCTAAACGTGAGGGTTCAGTCAAGGGTTAAGGTCAAAGGCAAAGTATTTTTAGTGAGGTTCATGACTAGGGGGCCAAGGATGCCTAAAAATCACTTAGACACTGCCTTCCATGACTAAGAGGGTCTTCACGAACCATGGTATCCCCCACGAGTCGTGGTTCCATGCCTGGTTTGTGAGGCATTGTGGTCCAAATCTAGCAAGCCAATGCTTCCCTTCATGAGCTACTTCATGGCTTGTGGTCATTATCACAAACCATGGGAAGGATACTGAGCTTTACTTAGCCTTTTGGGAGTTGTCAAGTTGTAGAAAACTACTTTTCAATGGACCACGGCAACCACCACGGGCCGTGGTGCCCTTGACGTCTTGTGAAGATTTGTGTAACCCCTGGGAAGGGCCTACCTAGTCGAGGGCACTTAAGTCAATTCCTTTTTTATTAGTTAATTAACGTGGTGGATTTTTATTGTGTTATTTCACCTATATAAACTATTTTATGTCATTAAACATCCAATTTACTTCATTATGCCCAAAAACACAAAACAAACCCATAATAGTTCATTTTCTCCAATGTCTCTCTCTCTAGAAGTTCTCAAAGAAGATGAAGAATAAGTGGAGGTTAGGGCTTTAAGAACCAAGGTCTTGCTTCTCAAATTAAGGGGAAAACTCCATTAAGGTATGGTGTATTCTCATCTATGGGTAGTTCCCACTCATAGAGTCCCTTCAAAACCTGGTTTTAAAGATTCCGGTTTCCCCCAAAAATCTAGGGTTTCAATCTAAATCATATGCTCTCTTTCCAAACATTTTCACTTGTTTGTTTATGATTGATTATGGTGGATTATGGTTAAATTGAGGCTTAATTTATGATTTATTTTTAAAATTTCCCCAAGAACCCATGAATCCCCCACTTTATCAAATTGACTTCACGATGTGGGTGTTGTAGTATATTGGCCCAATTAAGTGATTAATGGTTTATAATGGTTTAATTACATGATTTTTGTATGATTATAGATATATACTTGATTAACCTCGAATCCTAGGGATAAATATTAACCTAAGAATCTAGGATGAAATATTAACCTATGATTCTAGGGTGAAAATGATATGGTCAAGGATTATGCCATGAAAGAGGAAAATTAAGGGTTTAGATGTGACCTCCTAAGATTGATGAACTTCTTTATGAATTTCCTTAGAATAGATAGCCTAGATATAAATTACTTATAACTAAAGCTTGTATATATGAATGAATTAAGTATGGCTTATATGATGGATAATGGTTGAGTAGTATTTAGATTAAGTTTTCTTGATGCTATATGACTATAATTGGTTAATAACAAAACATATGGATAGTTTACCTTGATATTTGAGTTTATACAATTACCATTTGAGGTATTTCATGAGATTAATTCTTGTTTTATGAAGATGACTACTAAGCATAAAAGGGGTAAAAGTTAAAATAACGAGTTTTAATATTGAAACTTTAAAAAGATATTATGCATGTTGAATTTTACATATTATTGTACACATTATTTTTCATGCACCGAGCTACCCCCGAGACGCGCACACGGAACCTAGGACCATAAGCGATCCCAGGCTAACCCTGCTGGCATAATCATAAGTATACTAAATATACTAAGCTGATGCGGACGCTAAAACATAATTAAAATGAAAAAAATGGGGAATACCCATATACTATAACTAAGATATTCGAAAACTTACGATTTCAATACAAAGAAAGTATTAACTCAATAATAAGCTGAAACTAACTATGTCTGAAATTATCCTCTAACTGACTAGAAATGCTGAGATAGGCCCCAGCTAAGTCTAGAAAAAACTTATACTAAAGGACTAAAATTACTAAAAATAAACTAATGACTATTGTCCTCGTAGAATGAGGACTCACCACTTATTCTACTGAACTTGAGATCAGGAATCAATTTAAGCGTAATTTGGTTGTAGAGAACTTGAACCTACATCCCCAGAAGATGTAGCGCACATATTCATTAGTAATTGAAAGGTACTGAGCATGTAGGATAGATAAGGGCTTAAATAAAACATAACTAAACAAGCACAAAAGCAAGTAAAATATTCTGAACATGATATAATGAATTCTAAGCTAATAGGATGAAATGACAAAATTTATAACATACTAGGACTGAATACTAACTAAACTATAAATATTGTCAATGAAATAGAATCTAACAGAACTGTGGGCGCTACTAATAACAGATAATAATACCACATGAGCTAAATGTGGATTATGATGTATACACCCCATTAATAGGACCCAATATACCCTGCCAGATGTTTAAATGCATGTTGGTGTGATTACTAAACTTATTCCCATAAAGGGGACTTACAGATGAACCCTTATCCAACTCGGTATGATGCTACTCCCAAAGAATTAAGTCATTAACATATTATGACTAAATTTATATAAATACTTGATAGCTCAAACTGAACATGCAAACTGAGAATGGAACAATTAATCTGATAATGATGCAATATTAACTGAGGCATGTATATTTGAAGTAACTGAAATATATGACCTAGCATGTGTAATTCAAGAACTAAAGAAATACATAGCTAGGGTTCTCAAATTCATGGAAAAATCTAAGTAATAAAATGGTAATCTGATTTGGAACATATAACTAACTAATTCTTGGTAATATGCTAAATTTCTAAAGACCTTAGGACAACTCATGATAAGGGAATAAAGAATATGACTGAAAATTAGGGATCTAATAAATTAAAGGAACCTACTAGTGAAATCCCACATGCGTGGTGATGAAATCCAACGGAGAAATCTTTAGATTTCGGGGATGGAACTGATGGAACCTTGTTGCGTTCTTGAACTAGGGTTCTTGACCTTTTTCTCTTCTCTTATTTTTTAAGTTATGATTAAGAATTGTGACTTAGATAAGTTTTAGTTATGTTTCTAGCCTTAAACTAACTAAAATCTCATTATTTGGGGTTTAAATAAAGTATCATAGGGATTAAATGCAAGGAAATGACCAAAAGACCCCTAAAATAATTATTGTAGGGTCAATCTAAGGAATGGTATGACGGGACGTCATTCAATAGACGGTCTGTCGTTCAATAGATGGTCCATCGTTCATAGACGATCCTTCGTTTAGGTCAGCAGTTTGAGTTTCCTCGACATACCTTCACTAAAATGGGCATAACTTGTTTCTCGAAAGTTGGATGTTAGCAAAATCAGTTGCTATGGAAAGATAATTCAATTATATATCATATAAAAAGGTCATGGAGAACCTAATTCATTTGTGCTAGAAGGTATGACCATTTGAATTTGACCCTATTAGAAAATTCCCCCTACCTAACTACTAACCTCACCTACCATCAGACCTACAGATCCTAGATCGAACGACGGCCCGTGCTGGTCATCTGTAGTTCATGTTAGAGGCTGGGGAACTTGAGTCTCAATCCACAGACAAAGAACACAGACCGTAGTCTAACTTACGGATTGTAGGTCTGTCCGTGGGTCGACACTTTGTCGATATTTCTGGGTTGAGTTTTGGCGGAGCTTCAGTGGAGAACAACGGATGCACAGTACAGGCCGTAGATCAGACTACGGTCCACCGATGGTAACCGTCGATTTCACCTAGAGATTTTTGAAAAGCTGATTTCTTGTCTGTTTTGGATACGGGGTATTAAATTATCTCCCCATTAGGAACATTCATCCTCGAATAAAAACTAAAGTAGCTGAAATCTAGGGAGAGAGCTGCAATCCCTACTACTAAATACTGAAGAATGAATTTGTGACTGAATTGAGTTCCAAGAACATGAAAATATGCTGAAAATGTAAGTATAAACTTAGGGAACATGATTCTAAGACTGAATTCACGCATGAAAGAATAAAAAACTAAAGAGGAACTATTACCTCAAGCTGGAGTGGAATTGGAAGGAAAGATGTGAGGATACTTGGCTTTCATGGCTGCTTTTGCTTCACAAGTAGCTCCATCTACGGACTGACTCCTCCATAGAACCTTGACAGAAGCGACTTCTTTGTTTCTAAACCTTCTAACCTGATGATAACGAATCCCAACTGATACATCCTCATAAGAAAGACTATCTTTCACTGCCTCACTCTCTAATGGCAGTACAGAGGCTGGATCATCCACACACTTCTTCAAGAGCGAGATGTGGAAGAATGGATGCAGTTCTGCTACTTCTGCTGGAAACTCTAACTTATATGACACCTTGGTAACCCTTTTCAAGATCTTGTTAGGGCCTAAATATCTAGGACTGAGCTTCCCTTTCTTGTCAAATCTCGTCACCCCCTTCATAGGTGACACTTTAAGGAAAACCCAATAATTAACTTGGAACTCTAACTCCACTCTCCTCACATTTGCATAAGATTTTTTATTACTTTGGTTGTCTTAAGTCTTTCTCTAATGATTTGCACTTTCTCCACAGCATAAAGGACTGAATCTGGCCCTATCAAAGGTGCTTAACCTACTTCAAACCAACCAACATGAGATCTACATCTATGACCATACAGTGCCTTATAAGGGGTCACCTGAATGCTGGAATTGAAACTATTGTTGTAGGTGAACTCAAGAAGAGAAAGGTGATCTTCCCAAGTTGTAACACTTTGAAAATCCAAGACGTGTGTTAGAGCCTAAAATAAGTTCTATAAGGTCTAGACACTGTTTTAAGGTTCATTTTAATGAATATAAGTCATTTAGGAAGTTTAGAAACCATAACTTCCAAGAACGTCCATGACGTCTGGAAACTAGTTCAAGGAGGTACTAGCGTTCCTTAGCCTATTTGATTAGCTTTTAGAAGTCGAAAAATGATGAAAATTGGTAGAAGGGTGTTGAACATGTATTTAAGTTTATTAGTGGTTGAAACATCCGGGTATGACTCCCCAAGGATGAACCAAGGGCCCTTGAGGAGGAACCTTGCAAGAGTGGGCAAAAGCTGTCAATAGACAGTGTCACCAACGGATGCCAATGATGGGCTGTTGGTGAATCGATGGGGCGTCGATGACACTCTTCGATAGACACTTAACCAAAATCTTGGAAGGTTCATTTGCATAATCTCTAACAAAGACGAAGGATGTGCAGCACGGAAGGTCACAATGGTCATCGATCTACCAACGATCCGTCGATTGTGGTATCGTCTGTGGTCACTATAAAATGCTGCCCATTTTTAATTGGTTCCAAATAATGAATTAAGGGGTTAGGGGGTTAGTTATGGGTTAAGATATGTATAAT
This sequence comes from Solanum sitiens, assembly GCA_016801875.1. Classification (NCBI taxonomy): domain Eukaryota; kingdom Viridiplantae; phylum Streptophyta; class Magnoliopsida; order Solanales; family Solanaceae; genus Solanum; species Solanum sitiens. The sequence goes on from JABWTJ010000024.1 coordinate 3,737,328, forward strand.
TAAGTTTATTAACTCCCAATATAAAGACCCCAACCCCATTATATTAACCTCAGCCCTCATAACTCACAAACGCAAACTCTCTTCCTTCTCTCTTCTTTCTCTCTGTAGTGAAGAACTCCATTGAAAACCAAGCTAGGGGAGGGTTTTAGGGGATGTAGAGGGAAGAATTCAGCACCAATTATTCATCCAACATTAATATATGGGATCTAAATCTCCTTTGAGACTTCTTTCACAAAGGGTGCCTTCAAAGTATTTTCAAAAGTTGAGTTTTCATGTGGGTCTTTCCCAATCTCGAAATTGATGTGATGATTGGAGTTGTTTATGATTTCTTTTGGATATTATGAATATATTAACATGTATTCTAACCTAATTATGATATATCTTGATTGTTTGGTCTAGTTTGTAGAAGATGACCTTCACCACTTAACCCTAGGTTATTATCTTGAAAAGAATTAGGTTTTATTGGTTCAGTTTACTTGGTTATTGGTTGAATTAATACTAGATGATGTTGTTATACTAATCATGAATGAATTCGGTTGAATTGTATTCTTTCATGATACTTCTTGAGAAGTGATCTATGTTATGAAGTATGTGGTGAATTGACCTAAGTATGTTGTCTTAAGCTGTCAACTAGTGATGAATTGTGATGTACTGATTCAAATAGCCTTGTTACTATGTTGGTTATTTTTTTATGATGATACTATACCCTAATTGGGTTGAATTAAGGGTTGATGGTAAGACCTTGATGATTTATGATGAAGGAGACTTGGTAAGTCTAATGATCCCTATTCTTTAGTTCAAATTATGGTTAATTGTGATTAAGTCATGATGTTGTGTTAGAGTATGCCTTGTATTAGGATTGATAGGGTGGTATGATGTTGAATTGAAATGTCTTTAATGGTTGTGAGGTTGATTAATATGTAAATGTTATAAGGATGGTGATGACTACCAATGTACCTTATCATGAATAAATATATATATATGTGTTAACCTCACTTATACGATTTGTAATGAAAGGACTATACTCCTGCAATTCTTATTGAGCTATGATGACTATGATTATACAAGGGCTAGAACTTATGACCTACAATAAGCTATGATGATTAATTAAGACATTAAAGACATTTGAAAAGGGAATTAGCTGAGCACCAAGTGAACTTGACAATGGGAGGTGATGACTTCCCATAGAGGAAGATTCATCCTATAGTTCCACATGTTGTGTTGACTCCCCAATGTGGGATACTCATCCAATGGATTCCCATGAGAGGAGGCCCCAATTTCCAAGTGGTATGTAGAGGGATTATACCTATCTCTTAGTTCTTGAACTATGTTGCCCCAATAGGAAGACTAGCTAGAGGATCCACCAAGAAAGCTACATTTATGTTTCTTTTTACTTTGGTCGGTAGACCACCTTCTATAGGTGTAAGGTTTTACAACAATGGATTCCACATTATCTGATGTGGTTTATATCGGTTAAGGCTAGTGTTCCCTAAACTAAAATGAAGTAATGAAGTATAAACCAACTAGGGTGACATAAGAGGTTTGACTTAGCCTAGGTAGGGATATGGAACTCTACCTATGCCTTTCACTAGTTTGCATTGAGGGAGGCCTTAGAAGATTGATATTATGTATGTATATGATAATGAATGCAAATGATAAAAATATGATGATTTTACATGTAAATGATATTATATGGTGATTGATATTCTTATAAACATGTATTTGATCTATATTGTTAAAGTATGATGTTATGTATCCCTTAAGGCTATGGTATGTGAAGTTGGATATTAGTGATGATTGTTGTTGGGTTATTTGATTGAGTAAGGTTATGGGGCTTTGCTTGGTCATTGCACTTGTTGAATTTTTGAGGATCATGAGTAGTTGTCTTGCTTTATTATGATATGATGAACTCTTGTTCATTCTTGTGATGTTATTCCTTGATGATAGGGTTGTAGTAGATTATGGGTTCAAGTGTATTGATATGCATGTTACGTGGTTTGACTTAAGGAATATGTCTTGTTGGTTGGTATGGTTTGTTTGATTATGCATAAGACCTTCAAAAGGTAAAATAGCATGTTTTAATCAAATGTCCATTTTTAGCATGATTTGATCTTATATGTCCATATTGTCTCATAATTAGTACAGGTGGTGTACTAACCCCATTTTCTCCCTTTATCCCAAACATTTTAGGTTCTGGTCGTTGAAGTCTCTTTGAGATGACTTGAAGAACACTTGGACTTTCTCAATCATCCAAGTGGGTAGGCCCTCAATTGCCGAGGGTGATGCCAATATCGAGCTTATGAAGTTGTTTTAGTTTTAAGACTCTTACGTTCTATCTCTTTTCATTTGTGTACGGATTGTATAAGCCTATATGTGACTCCTTTACATTGATTTATAGGTTATGCCCAAATTGCTAATCTTGTTAGATGATTATGAGATGATAAAATTTTTAAAGACTATATTCTTTCTTAGATATACTTATGTGCAATAAAAGTAGAAGACTATGTAATCATTCTATACGAACTGTCTATGTATACTAGATATGAATATATTATGTGTAAGACCTCTAAAATGACTTAGGTTGTCTAGAGCCTAACATGTTGGTAATGGTGGTCTAAGGTCCTTAATAAGTTTATTATGTGGTTTAGATGCAGTAGCTAAAGTATTAGGTGTGTAGGAAGTCAAACGTCAAGGGATGACTAAGACGTTTGATGACTAAGTCACCTAAACGTCTCTTATGTGATTCTATGTGTTTATGTGTGTTTTATGATGTTTTAATGTTCTTAATTGAGTTAATATAGCATGTATAGGCAGTTTTTAAAGTTTCATGAAGTTTGAAGGTCAAACGACCAAGAACGTCCAAGGCGTTCCAAAGATATGCCTTGAATTGACCTTGTACGTCTAGGCGTGTTTCGTTGAATTTTACGTGTTCGTTTTGGATGAAATTTATGTGATAGGTATTGAACTCATAGAAGATAATGTTTGGGTTGGAAACATCTGGGAAAATTATTCCCAAAGACCATCTAAGGGTCCTTGAGGAAGGACCCAAAACTGTTGGCATGGCAGTCCAAGGCAGACCCCAAACGACGGAGCAGTCGACGGCTCGTAAGCCTGTTGACGCCCCGTCAAAGGGTGTAGTCAATGGGGACTTAACCATGGGAGGTAAATGATCTTTGTCAAGCTACTGTAACCACCGACGGTGGCCAGTGACGGCCCATCGTGGGGAAGACGCCCCGTCGAGGGCAAGTCGTCAGTGAAGGCTGTCTGCGAGCAGGTGTTGCTGCCAAGTTAGGGGTGAAAATGTAAATTCACCCTACTTCCAAATAAGAGTTTAGGAGACTTGTTAAGGGTCTTTTGAGTATTTTAAATGAGTATATAAGTGTTAAACACTTAGATTAATTCATTCTTCCAAAAACAAAATCCCAAAATCCCTTAGAAACCCCAAAGACTGCATTGAAGTCCAAAATCAAGGAAGATCTTGGTTTGACGTTTTGAGTGGAGATTCTTCATCAAAGTGAAGAATTATTTTCATTGAGGTATGACTTTTGATCCTTGAAACTCGTTTCATCAAGGAGCCCAACTTTCAAAGATGTTTTCAAAGTTTTCGAATAGGAATTGTCCAATTTCATAAATCTTCCATGGGTTCTTGCATTAAAGATTTTCAAACGTCTATTATGGATTATATTGATGTTTTATTGATGATTTTAACCTAAATTACCTATGAACCCATGAAATTGATGAACCTAAGATTTTGACTAATTTATGGGTTACTTGATATTGGCTTAATGTTGATGAATTCATGTGTAGTTTCTTATGGGATTTCTATTAATATAAGAATTGTGTTCAATTGTTATAAAATTGATATTCGATTTTTTAATCTATATTTTATTGGGTTAGATTTCATTGATTTCTATAATTGTTTATTGAATTGGTGTTCATGGCCTTGGGTAAGGGTCTTGTGTCATCAAAATTGAGTAAGTTGACTTGAATTGAAGTGGTGATGATCGAATGGAGGTATGATGCCCCATTTTATTTATTTTGATTTTAATTATACTTCAATTAGGTTATGATTGGTTTGGTCCACCTTTGGTGGCGATGTTATGTGAATTGATGTGGCCTTGTCGGCGTTACTTTCTAGTATATTAATGATCATGGCCTTGTCGGCATTACTTGAACTTATATAGCTATTTGTGTAGTTGATTTGATTATGTATAATCATATCGATCTATATGTGGTAGTATGTGCTAGACTATTGATACTATCTAGTTAATTATGTTATGCTTTGACTATGTGTTAAGTGTGTAGTCTTAGAATTGTACATGGTTGTCCTTAATTTGGCTATATGAGTCTACAATGGTTAAGTTGATAATGTTAAGGTTATGAATATGTTGACTTTATAAGGTTAAGGGTTATTCCTAAGAGTCTAAAGGAAGATAGGCTATATGTGATAAATGGAAGTATGTTATTGTCTTGTTTAGGCAGACTTGTGTCTCTTACATGATGCTTATGTGAATATGTAATGTCTTGACTTAGTAATGTTATGCTTTGACTATATGTTAAGTGTGTAGTCTTAGAATTGTACATGGTTGTCCTTAATTTGGCTATATGAGTCTACAATGGTTAAGTTGATAATGTTAAGGTTATGAATATGTTGACTTGATAAGGTTAAGGGTTATTCCTAAGAGTCTAAAGGAAGATAGGCTATATGTGATAAATGGAAGTATGTTGTGTCTTGTTTAGGTAGACTTGTGTCCCTTACTTGATGCTTATGTGAATATGTAATGTCTTGACTTAGTAAACTCGTTTCATCAAGGAGCCCAACTTTCAAAGATGTTTTCAAGGTTTTCAAAGAGGACTTGTCCAATTTCATAAATCTTCCATGGGTTCTTGCATTAAAGGTTTTCAAACGTCTATTATGGATTATATTGATGTTTTATTGATGATTTTAACCTAAATTACCTATGAACCCATGAAATTGATGAACCTAAGATTTTGACTAATTTATGGGTTACTTGATATTGGCTTAATGTTGATGAATTCATGTGTAGTTTCTTATGGGATTTCTATTGATATAAGAATTGTGTTCAATTGTTATAAAATTGATATTTATTTTTTTAATCTATATTGAATTGGGTTAGATTTCATTGATTTCTATAATTGTTTATTGAATTGGTGTTCATGGCCTTGGGTAAGGGTCTTGTGTCATCAAAATTGAGCAAGTTGACTTGAATTGAAGTGTTGATGATCGAATGGAGGTATGCTGCCCCATTTTCTTTATTTTGATGTTAATTATACTTCAATTAGTTTATGATTGGTTTGGTCCACCTTTGGTGGCGATGTTATGTGAATTGATGTGGCCTTGTCGGCGTTACTTTCTAGTATATTAATGATCATGGCCTTGTCGGCATTAGTTTAACTTATATGGCTATTTGTGTAGTTGATTTGATTATGTATAATCATATCTATATATATGTGGAAGTATGTGCTAGACTATTGATACTATCTAGTTAATTATGTTATGCTTTGACTATGTGTTAAGTGTGTAGTCTTAGAATTGTACATGGTTGTCCTTAATTTGGCTATATGAGTCTACAATGGTTAAGTTGATAATGTTAAGGTTATGAATATGTTGACTTGATAAGGTTAAGGGTTATTCCTAAGAGTCTAAAGGAAGATAGGCTATATGTGATAAATGGAAGTATGTTAGTGTCTTGTTTAGGTAGACTTGTGTCCCTTACTTGATGCTTATGTGAATATGTAATGTCTTGACTTAGTAACCTAAAAGGGTCTTAGTCTTGAATAAATGAATATAGGTGAGACCTTTCATGATGATACGAAGTTCATTTATGTGGAACCTTGAACTAAGTGGTAAGGCTATGAATTGTAAAGTGGTTAGTCGTAATGGTATACTTCATGTAATGAGTGATGGACTTAAGGTTGGTTTGCTAGAACGCCATCATATCATACCTTAGGAAAGTCGCAATGAGCTTCTTCTCGCCATAGTGAGATAGCCCAAATGGACCTTGCTTTGGTAGGGTAAATGTGATTGGGTCATGAATATGATATGGGACCCATTTGTATAAATCTTATTGTAAATTGATCATGAGAACTATGGCTATAACCGAGTGAGTATGATAAAGGGAAGTAGTTCTAGTTAAATATGAGACTAGAATACAAAGAAGCCCTTCATATTCCTTAACCATGTGCCTACATGGGATTTCTATGTTCTACCATTGGCAAGTAGAACACCTCAAAGAAGTAGGATAGAACTTCGGATTCCATGCTTTTCTACCATGGTCTATGTCGGCTAGGTCGTGGTATGGGATGCTACTTAGACATTGCACAATAGACTTTGATGGTGTTATTTGGAGTTCCTAGGTCTTGTCTAAGACCATTAGTTTAATGTATTTATGTATTGTATGAGTCTCTTAATGAATTAATGGATTAATGACCTAATTAACTAATGACTTACGTTGTGGAGTATGTAAGTGAATAAGTACCTAATCTAGAGTGGCTTATAGGTTCTTTAGTTAAATTGTGAAGAGGGCATAAATGATAATCTCTTCATAGCTTATCTTTGAAAGTCTTGAGGATGACTCTAGTTAGGGAAGATGTTTTGTGTTGTTGACATGATCTAAGTCTTAGGTAATCTTAAGGACTATTTAGGTAATCTTGAAGAGGTCAATCATGAACGTTATCTTCTTTTTTTACTTAAGTAGGTCTTGTGATAGCCTTTGGAAGGAGAGTGTCCTATCATCTATGTGTTGGTGTGTTTAGTGAGAATGATTCTATCCTAAGGAGTCTATTGGATCTCTTGAGTGAGTGTGTAAGAGATTGTATGGGGGGTTGCTTCACAACAAACTCAAGTGAGACTTAGAGTCACCTTTGGTAGAAGAATCTTACCTTGATGTTTAAGATGCTTTGTATGTGTGTATTTGTCTCATTATGAGTAATCTTAAGGGTCGTTTAGTCACATCTAGAGAGGGTGTATGGGAGGTCTCTCTTTGTTTGACATAAGTGAATCTTAGGATGACTTTAAGTGAGGAAATTACATGCTAGAAGTCGTTAAAAGGAGAAGTTAAAGCATTTCACTATAACAGTGAATAATTCACTGTACAGTGAATATAGTTCACTGTAAAGTGATCTTAGAAAAATTGATATTTTTGGTTAAATGTTATCTTATGTGTTTCTATGTTGATAATTGATCTTGTTATGATTAAAACATGATTTATAAAATGAAAAGATGCATATTTCCAATAAAGTCCGTTTTCATGATTTTTATGCATAATGCCATACTTAGTACATGTGGTTGTACTAACTCCATGTTTTATTTTCTATCTGTAGTTCTTAATAGGTGAAGAGCTTTGGGAGGACGACTTGGACAAGGAGATCGTCCAAGAAGAGTTGAAGTATGTCCTCATTTGAATCGAGGACATATATGTCATTTTATATTTCTTTTATGAAGTTTTGTAATAGACTATTAGTAGTATATTTTCAATTCGTATGGGCCGTGTCCCAAGTATTGTCGTGTCTTAAGATGATGATTGAGACTTAGTGTTTTTCCTATTTCTACATATATGAAAGAGTTCAAAGACTTCTATATTGTTTTACGAAAAGTTTTAATTCGGCACTACTTTTCATTATGTATATGCGATGAACGATATGGGAGGCTTGTATGAGACCTCTGAGAGGTCGAATACACCGGTCACAATACAAGATTACATCCTACCTTCTAGGGTGTGGTTTAGGGATGTGACAAGCTTGGTATGAGAGCATAGGTTAATGCAAGTAGTCTTAGGTATCAAAACGTCTTGAAAAGTCACGTCTAGTAGAGTCTTGACCATCGGTGTGAGTCGCGACACATCTATGGGCGAGAGGCTATAGGACTATAGTGTTTCCCTTCATTTCTACTCGTATGTTTGTGCGGTAGAGTTATGTTATGAGTATCCTTCTAAATGAGTTTCCTTGTGTTTGTAGGAGATGAATACTAGAAGGATGGCCGCTAGAAGGATTGAAGAGGGAAGGGTTGATTAGGAAGTTCCTCCTCATGTTGAACAAGTTGAGCAAGTGCTTCAAGATGGGAAAGGTTTCCAAGGTGCTCAAGTGCCTCCTCAAGGTGATCATACCCCTAATGTGGAAGGAGGTGATGAGGTGCCAGAGTTGTCTAATAGGATGATTCGAGAGGCTTTGCTTGCTTTAGCCAGAGCCGTAACGTCTCAAGCTAACTTGAACATGGTGCCTAGGGGTAATGCTATGGAGAGCACTATGTCATCTAGGTTGAGATACTTTGTGAGGTTGAATCCTCCAATCGTTCTTGGTTCTAAGGTGAATGAGGATCCCTAAGAATTTCTTGATGGTGTGTACAAAGTATTGAGTGCTATGGGGGTTACATCTAGGGAGAAGGCGGAGTTGGATTCTTATCAATTGAGAGATGTGTCTCCAATTTGGTACACTCAATGGAAGGACAATAGGCCGGTGGAGTCGGGTCCTATTGAGTAGGAAGAATTCAAGGAAGCTTTTCTTAGCAAGTACTTTCCCTGTGAGAGGAGGGAAGAGAAGGTAGAAGAGTTTATCAATCTCAAACAAGGCACTATGAGTGTTGAGGAATACTCTTTGAAGTTCTTAACTTTGTCTAGGTATGCACCTTCCCTAGTGTCTAATCCAAGGGATGAAATGAGTCGCTTTTTGACGGGTGTAGCCGACTTAGTGAGGGAGGAATGCCATACGGTATGTTGCATGATGATATGACTTTGGCTAGACTCATGGTGTATGCACAATCAATTAAAGAGTCTAAACTTAGGAGGATGTCAAGGAACTTGAAAAGGAGTGTTGCTAATGATCAAGTGCAACCTAGGTTCAAAAAGAGGGCTCAAACACAAGATGGACCTAGTGTTCCTAAGAAGGAGTTTGAGAAAGGAGGTGGTTCTAGCAATGAAAAACCTACATTTGCCACTTGTTGTAAGAGACATTATGGTGAGTGTCTAGTGGGTACGGTAAATTTCTTTGGATGTTGAAAAGATGGGCACAAAGTGAGAGATTGTCCAACCATTGCTTCTAGGAAGGAGGGTAAGAAGGTTGAGCCTAGTGTTCCAAAGGAAGATGCTCCAACTAAGAGGCGTTTCTATGCTCTCCGGAATAGATTTGGGAAGCCGGGTGATGGTTATGATGATGTTTGTAAGTTCTTGTTTCTCTTTTGATAGTATGAGTTCCTTCTAAGTGGGGGAGTATGGTTAGAATTGTGCTAGAAGTGTTGCATGTGCATGATGTTTAGGAGTTTGGTTGAAATTGAATTTCATTAACTTCTTGCATTGTGTGTTTTATTGAGCTTTGAGAATGTTATAAGATGTGTTTATATGAGGTTATCTTGCATATTAGCTTGTCTATATAATGAATTGCATAAGAGTTGCATGTTTGAAAAATTTAGTGAAATCACAGTAGCTTGAAAAATGTTTACTGTAAATTTTTGGCAAAATTGACTAATCGATTCTTTGGTCTAAAATCGTTGTTATGTGATTATAACAGATGTATATAAGTATGATAATGAATATAAAATGAGTTTTTACGATTCGTAATGAAGCATGTGAGTTTTGTAGCATAATGAGTTATAGAATTGTATTCTAGTTTCTTGTTGTGTAGTGATTGTCTTGAACTTGTGAAATTTATGTTTTATTCTTGGTTATGTATTGTATGGTTTGTTTATGTGCTGTTTAGTTGATTCTCTAATCTTGTAAATTTTCGGAGAGTGGCAAGTGTAATTCGAGGACGAATGTTGTCCAAGTGGGGGTGAATGTAAGACCTCGAAAATGACTTAGGTTATATAGAGCCTAACATGTTGGTAATGGTGGTCTAAGGTCCTTAATAAGTTTATTATGTGGTTTAGAGGCATTATCTAAAGTATTAGGTGTGTTGGAAGTCAAACGTCAAGGGATGAGTAAGACGTTTGACGACTAAGTCACCTAAACGTCTCTTATGTGGTTCTATGTGTTTATGTGCGTTTCATGATGTTTTAAGGTTCTTAATTAAGTTAATATAGCATTTATAGGCAGTTTTTAATGTTTCATGAAGTTTGAAGGTCAAACGACCAAGAACGTCCAAGGCGTTAGAAAGATATGCCTTGAATTGACCTTGTACGGCTAGGAGTGTTTCGTCCTGTTTTACATGTTCGTTTTGGATGAAATTTATGTGAGAGGTGTTAACTCATAGACTATCATGTTTGGGTTGGAAACGTACGGGAAAATTATCCCCAAGGATCATCTAATGGTCCTTGATGAAGGACCCAAAACTGTTGGCACGGCAGTCCCAGGCAGACCCCAAACGACGGAGCAGTCGACGGCTCGTAGGCCTGTTGACGCCTCGTCAAAGGGTGTCGTCTATGGGGACTTAACCATTGGAGGGAAAGGAGATTTGTCAAGCTAATGTAACCACCGACGGTGGACAGTGACGACCCGTCGTGGGTACGACGCCCCGTCGAGGGCAAGTCGTCACTGAAGGCTGTCTGCGCGTAGGTGTTGCTACCAAGTTAGGGGTGAAAATGTAAATTCACCCCACTTCCAAAAAAGAGTTTAGGCGACTTGTTAAGGGTCTTTTGGGTATTTTAAATGAGTATATAAGTGTTGAACACTTAGATTAATTCATTCTTCCTAAAACAAAATCCCAAAATCCTTAGAAATCCCAAAGACTCCATTGAAGTCCAAAATCAATGACGTTTTGAGTGGAGATTCTTCATAAAAGTGAAGAATTACCTTCATTGAGGTATGGATTTTGATCCTTGAAACTCGTTTCATGAAGGAGCCCAACTTTCAAAGATGTTTTCAAAGTTTTCAAAGAGGAATTGTCCAATTTCATAATTCTTACATGGGTTCTTGCATAACAGGTTTTCAAATGTCTATTCTGGATTAGATTGATGTTGTAGTGATGATATTAACCTAAATTACCTATGAACCCATGAAATTGATGAACCTAAGATTTTGACTAAATTATGGACTACTTGATATTGGCTTAATGTTGATGAATTCATGTGTAGTTTCTTATGGACTTTCTATTGAAGTAAGAATTGTGTTCAATTGTTATCAAATTGATATTGGATTGTTGAATCTTTATTGAATTGGGTTAGATTTCATTGATTTCTATAATTGTGTATCGAATTAGTATTCATGGCCTTGGGTAAGGGTCTTGTGTCATCAAATTGAGTAAGTTGACTTGAATTGAAGTGTTGATGATTGAATGGAGGTATGCTGCCCCATTTTCTTTATTTTGATGTTAATTATACTTCAATTAGGTTATGATTGGTTTGGTCCACCTTTTGTGGCGGTGTTATGTGAATTGATGTGGCCTTGTCGGCGTTACTTTCTAGTATATTAACGATCATGGCCTTGTCGGCATTACTTGAACTTATATGGCTATTTGTGTAGTTGATTTGATTATGTATAATCATATCTATCTATATGTGGAAGTATGTGCTAGACTATTGATTCTATCAAGTTAATCATGTTATGCTTTGACAATGTGTTAAAAGTGTAGTCTTAGAATTGTACATGATTGTCCTTAATTTGGCTATATGAGTCTACAATGGTTAAGTTGATAATGTTAAGGTAATGAATATGTTTACTAGATAAGTTTAAGGGTTATTCCTAAGAGTCTAAACGAAGATAGGCTATATGTGATAAATGGAAGTATGTTGTGTCTTGTTTAGGTAGACTTGTGTCCCTTACTTGATGCTTATGTGAATATGTGATGTCTTGACGTAGTAACCTAAAAGGGTCTTAGTCTTGAATAAATGAATATAAGTGAGACCTTGCATGATGATACGAAGGTCATTTATGTGGAACTTTGAACTAGGTGGTAAGGTTATGAATTGTGAAGTAGTTAGCCGTAATGGTATCCTTCATGTAATGAGTGATGGACTTAAGGTTTGTTGGCTGGAACGGCATCATATCATACCTTAGGAAAGTCGCGATGAGCTTCTTGTCGCCATAGTGAGATAGCCCAAATGGACCTTGCTTTGGTAGGGTAAATGTGATTGGGTCATGAACATGATATGGGACCCATTTGTATGAACCTTAATGTAAATTAATCATGAGAACTACGGATAGCACCGAATGAGTATGGTAAAGGAAAGTAGTTCTAGTTAAGTATGAGACTAGAATACAAAGAAGTCCTTCATATTCCTTAGCCATGTGCCTAAATGGGATTTCTATGTTCTACCATTGGCAAGTAGAACACCTCATCGAAGTAGGATAGAACTTCGGATTCCATGATTTGCTACCATGGTCTATGTCGGCTATTGCCTATTCTCATCATATGGAATACCTATTAGCATTAGAGAAGTTTATGAGGTTTAGGTGGTGGTATGGGATGCTACTTAGACATTGAACAATAGACTTTGATGGTGTTATTTGGAGTTCCTAGGTCTTGTCTAAGACCATTACTTGAATATCCTTATGTATTGTATGAGTCTCTTAATGAATTAATGGATTAATGACCTAATTAACTAATGACTTACGTTATGGAGTATGTAAGTGAATAAGTACCTAATCTAGAGTGGCTTATAGATTCTTTAGTTAAATTGTGAAGAGGGCATAAAGGATGATCTCTTCATAGCTTATCTTTGGAAGTCTTGAGGATTACTCTAGTTAGCGAAGATGTTTGGTCTTGTTGACATGATCTAAACCTTTAGGTAATCTCAAGAACTATTTAGGTAATCTTGCAGAGGTCAATCATCGACGTTATCTTCTTGATTTACTTAAGAAGGTCTTGTGATAGACTTTGGAAGGAGAGTTTCCTATCATCTATGTGTTGGTGTGTTTAGTGAAAATGATTCTAGCCTAGGGAGTCTATTGGATCTCTTGAGTGTTTGTGTAAGAGATTGTATGGGCGGTTGCTTCACAACTCAATCAAGTGAGACTTAGAGTCACCTTTGGTAGAAGAATCTTACCTTGATGTTTAAGATGCTTTGTATGTGTGTATGTGTCTCATTATGAGTAATCTTAAGAGTCGTTTAGCCACATCTAGAGAGGGTGTATGGGTGGTCTCTCTTTGTGTGACTTAAGTGAATCTTAGGATGACTTTCTGTGAGAAAATTACATGTTAGAAGTCGTTAAAAGGAGAAGTTAAAGGATTTCACTATAACAGTGAATAATTCATTGTACAGTGAATATAGTTCACTGTAAAGTGATCTTAGAAAAATTGATATTTTTGATTAAATGTTATCTTATGTGTTTCTATGTTGATAATTGATCTTGTTATGATGAAAACATGATTTATAAAATGAAAAGATGCATATTTCCAATAAAGTCCATTTTCATCATTTTTATGCATAATGACATACTTAGTACATGTGGCTTTACAAATTCCATGCTTTATTTTCTATCTATAGTTCTTAATAGGTGAAGAGCTTTGGGGGGAAGACTTCGACAAGAAGATCGTTCAAGAAGAGTTGAAGTATGTCCTCATTTGACTCGAGGACATATATGTCATTTTATGTTTCTTTTATGAAGTTTTGTGATAGACTATTAGTAGTATGTTTTCAATTCGTATGGGTCGTGTCCCAAGTATTGTCGTGTATTAAGATGATGATTGAGACTTAGAGTTTTTCCAATTTCTACATATATGAAAGAGTTTAAAGACTTCTATATTGTTTTACGAAAAGTTTTAATTCGGCACTACTTTTCGTTATGTATATGCGATGAACCATACGAGAGGCTTATATGATACCTATGATAGATTGAATACACCGGTCGCAATCCAAGATTGCATCCTATCTTCTAGGGTGTGGTTTTGGGATGTGACATTATGTATATGTAGAGGTCTATGTAGACCTCCACGTAGAAGTAATCCAAAAGTTTTAAATTTTCCATATTTTTGACCTATGAAGGTAATGATGCATGTGAAGAGGCTAGTCTTAGTCCTCAAAGTGAAAAAAGACGCCGGTTACGTCTAGGGGGTGCTCCTCGGATGTGACACAATTACGATTGAAATCGATCACACAAGGTCTTAACATATCATTTAAGTTTTGAATGGTACACTCTGCCTGTCCATCTGTCTGTGGATAAAATGTTGGGCGAAGGTTAACCTTAATACGAAGACCCTTCTGAAATGACTTACAAAAATGAGAGGTAAATTGAGGACCTCTATCTGAGATGATAGACAAAGGAACCCATGCAACCTCACAATTTCATTCATGTAAAGCTTGGCATAGTCCTCCTCTGAATCTGTAGTATTGACCACCAAAAAGCAAGAATACTTAGTCATCCTTGAAACTATTACCCAAATGGAGTCATGTTATCTGCGAGTACGATGTAACCCTCTAATGAAATCCATATTGATCACATCCCACTTCCAAGAAGGAATGTCTATCTCTTGAGTCATACCTTCTGGTTTCTAATGTTCTACCTTGACTTGCTGGCAATTGGGGAGTACTCACAAAATCTCCACCAATAGACTTCCCATAGATCGCGGTTCATCTTAGTGGCACCTGGATGAATAGAATATCTAGAGTTATGGGCTTCTGCAAAAATATGTTGTCTCAACTCACCCACATTTGGAACACATAATCTACCCTGGTAACACAGTACACCATCTCAACCTACGGAGAAAACCTCCACTCTATGATTATGGACCGCAACCTTAAGTTTACGCAAGATAGGATCACTGTTTTTCTTTTCCTTAACCTCCACTACCAAAGAATATTCTTCCCCGTTGTGAACTATTACACCAATGTCTGATATGCTCATAAGGCGAACTTCCAAGCGAGCAAGTTTGTGAACATCCTTCACTAGTTCCTTCCTTTCTTCCTAAACATGGGCTACACTACCCATACATAATATGCTAAGAGCATCTACTACTATATTCGCCTTACCAGAATGGTAATGCACACTAATATCATAATACTTAAGGAACTCAAGCCATACCCTCTGGCGAAGATTCAACTATTTCTGGGTGAACACAAATTGGAGGCTCTTATGGTCAGTGAACACATCTACATGAACACCATACAAGTAGTGTTTCCAGATCTTGAGTGTAAACACCACTGCTTCAAGCTCGAGGTCATGAGTTAGATAGGTCTTCTCATGCACCTTCAGCTTTCTAGAAGCATAAGCTATAACCTTATCTCGCTACATCAACACACAACCTAGGTCAACTCTAGATGCATCACAATAGATCACATAATCATTTGAACCCTCTGGTAGAGTCAAGACAGGAGTTATAGTCAATCTAGTTTTCAATTATGCAAAGCTTTTCTCATAATCCTATGACCATTGAAAGTTGATCATCTAATGAGTCGACCTAGTCAATGGTGAGGCTATGGATGAAAATTATTCCACGAACCTTCTATAATAACCCGCTAGACCTAAGAAAATTCTGATATATGTAGCAGAGGTAGGTTTGCTCCACTATTTCACTGCTTCTATCTTTTGCGAATCCACTCAGATCCCCTCGCTAGATACAATTGGACCAAGGAAAGCAACAGATTGCAACTAAAACTCACATTTTCTACACTTAGCGAATAACTGGCGATCTTTGAGAGTCTGCACAACAACTCTCAAATGACTCGCACATTCTTCCTCATCCCTAAAGTGGATGGGGATATCATCAATAAAGACAATAACGAGCAAGTTGAAGTACTATTTGAACACTCTGTTCGTCAAATCCATGAAATTTGTAGGAGCATTTGTTAGTCCAAATAACATAACTACAAATTCAGAATAACCATACCGAGTCCTGAAGGCTGTCTACGGAATGTCACTATCTGTGACTCTAAGCTGATGATAACCTAATCTGTGGTCGATCTTCGACAAATGGCTAGCACCCTGAAGTTGGTCAAACAAGTCATTAATCTTGGGGATGGAATACTTATTCTTGATTGTGAGCTTGTTCAACTGTCTATAGTCAATGCAAATTCTACCAGAACCATCTTTCTTCTTTACTAACAATACTGGTGCACCCCATGAAGAAATACTACGTCTGATGAAGCCCTTATCTAGAAGGTCGTTCAACTGCTCTTTTAATTTCTTAAGCTATGCTAGAGCCATTTTGTAAGGAGGAATATAATTAGGTTGGGTATCTGGAAGGATATCAATTCCAAAGTCAATTTTCCTTTTGGGAGGAACTCCGGGAAGATCTTCTGGGAACACTTCTAGAAACTCATTGACTACTACAACCGACTCAAGAGTTGGGGTTTCAGAGTTAGAATTCTTAACAGGAACTAGATGATAGAGATAACCCTTACTAATCATTATTCTGGCCTTAATGGAAGAAATGAATCGTCCCATAGGCGTTAAGCTTCTACCCTTCCATTCTAAGATTGATTTATTTTATAACTGAAAATGAACAATCCTTGTTCTACAATCGACTGATGCATAACATGAATGTTACCAATCCATGCCTAGAATGACATCGATGTCTACCATTTATAACTCTACAAGATCTGTTGAGGTTCTATCTAAGAGACTGTAACAAGGCAATTTTTGTATACCCGTATATCTATGAATGGGTCACCAACTAGAGTATAGATTGAGAAAGTTTCTGGACTAACACCGAATTTGAATGTTATATAAGGAGTTACTAATAAAAGAGTAGCCCGCGAATATAACAATGCATAAACATCAAGGTAAAAGACTCATAGCATAACACTGACTACATAAGGAGAACCTTCTTGATGTTGGCGAGGCTGAAGAGCATACAACCTGTTCTGGCACTGTTCGCCACTTGTACCAGATGAGTTAACCTGCTGGGTCGGGCGACCTGATAGTTCTTCTAAAGTTGTAGAGTGATGTCTACCACTACTACCTCCTTGACCCTGTATAGAAGGACATTCCCTCAATGTGTGACCAGATTGACGGCACCCAAAGCATCATTCATTTCTTGCGAGGATCTTGCCTGGATGGTTCTTGATACCCTAAGGGAACTAGGGGTAAGTCTTGGTGCCTAAAATATTCCCCTGAGACTTAGATCTAGTTTCCCTAACCTTCTTATCATACTTGTTCTTGGAGGATGGAAAACTAGATGATGAAGGGGCTAGGCTTGAAAATTTCTGCTCACTCTGCGAGCGATTTCCACCACTCGATTTCTGCTGAGAATTGTCATAGTTTCCATTCCTAGCCTTCTTATTCTCCTTGTCCTGTTACCTAATTTTATCACCCTCAACCTGCTGAGCAGAAGTCATAAGCCTAGAGATGTTCATGAACTTGGTTTAACCAAATCTGACACTCGATACAAAAACTTATTCTTCTGAGCTATGGAGTCAGCAACCATGTGAGGAGAATACTTGGAGAGTTGGTTAAACCTGAGCCCATACTCTAGGAACGTCATGATACGCTGCCTTAACTTCATGAATTCCTAGGACTTTGCTTATCTTATATCTATTGGGAAACACCTTTCCAAAAAGGTATTACTAAAGCAATCCCTAGTTATATGAAATGCATCTGTACCCCTATTTTTCTTTCATTGAGTGTACCATATATGAGCAACATCTTTCTGCCGGTAGGATGCCAACTCAACCCGATCATTTCCAGTGACCTACATCACATAAAAGATCTTCTTGATCTCATCCAAGAAAATCTGAGGATCCTCACTAGTCTTCGATCCTAAGAACTTAGGTGGATTCATCCTAACAAAGTCACGAACTGTTGTTGTTTCTGTTCCACCATTAGCTTTCACAAGAGCTTGAACCCTATTGTTCTGGTTAGCCACACTTTGCGCCAACATCTGAATGGCGTTCGTGAACTCAACATTGGAGACTTCCTGATCTGGGACTTGAGTAGCTACGTTTGCATTCCTATCATTAGCTCTACAAGGAGGCATGTTCTGAATCGTAGAGCGTCGAGCTAGAATAGAATTAGATCATACCTAACGCATGATAAGAGTAACAAAAAAGTGAAGTTTTTCTTAAATTACTTCATAGCCTACCTCTCATTAAATTTGGTGCACTTCATACCCATGAAAAGGACTCTACTTAGTGTGGCTTTTCAGACATCGTAGGACACTTAAACCTAGCGTACTAATACCAAGTTTGTCAGGCCTTGAGCTACCCCGGAGACGCGGACACGGGACCTGGGACGACAAATGATTCCAAGCTAACACTGCTGGCATGATCAGCAGCATACTAAAGATAATAAATTAATATGAAAGTTAAAACATAATTAAGATGAAAGAAATGGGGAATACCCATATACTATAACTTAGATATTTGAAAAATGATGAGTTTAATACAACTAAAGTATTAACTCAATACTAAGGTGAAACTAACTATGTCTGAAAATAACCTCTAACTGACTAGAAACGCTAGTACATGCCCCAACTAAGTCTAGCAAAAACTGAAACTAAAGGACTAAAAATACTAAAATAAACTCATGACTAGTGTCCTCGGAGAATGAGGACTCACCACCGATTCTGCTGAACTGGAGATTGGGAATTGATGTAAGCGCGATGTGGATGCTGAGAACCTAAACATACATCACGAGAAGATGTAGAACACATATGCGTCAATATTTGAAAGGTACTGAGCATGTAGGATAGGAAAAGATGAAATAAAATATGACTGAACAAGCACAAAAGAAAGTAAAATGTTCTGAACATGATATACTGAATTCTGAGCTAACTTGATGCAATGACAAAATTGATAACATGCTAGGACTGAATACTAATTGAATTGTAAATATGGTCAATTAAATAGTGTTTTGTCGAACTGTGGGAGATACCAATAACCGATAATAAAACCACATGAGCTAAATATGGAGTTCGAGGTATATGCCCAATCGAGAGGACCCAATATACCGTGCTACAGGTATAAAGGCATGCTGGCGTGATCACTAAATTGATGCCCACAGAGGGGAATTACAACCTACTTGGCTAGTAGTTCTGGGACTATTTGGGTATGCTAAACCCTAGTCCAACTCAGTATTATGCTACTCCCAAAGAATTAAATGATTAACATATTATGACTGAATTTATGTAAATATTGGATAGATAAAAATGAACATACAAATTGAGGATGCAACAATTAATCTGATAATGATGCATTAATAACTAAGGCATGTAAATCTGAAGTTATTGAAATATCTGACCTAGCGTCCGTAGTTCAAGAACTAAAGAAATACATAGCTAGGGTTCTAAAATTCATGCAATAATCTGAGTAATAACATGGTAAACTGATTTGGAACATATAACTAACTAATTCATGGTAATCTGCTAATGTTCTTAAAATACTAGGTCTAATCATTTAAAGGGAATCAAGAATCTAACTGAAAACTAGGGATCTAATGGGTGAACGGTGTCACATCCAGTGAGCACCCCCTAGACGTAACCGGCGTCGTCGTCCTCCGAGATGACTAAGACTAGCCTCTAAGAATTCATAATTACATTTATAGGTTAAAAAGTGCGGAAAATTAAAACTTTTCATCTACTTCTAGCATGAGGTTTACATAGACATCTAGCTTATACATAATATATTCATAGGGAGTTATTTAGACTCCTCGCAATAAGAAGCTTGCATAGTCTTATACTTTTATGTTACATATAGACAACATACAAAACATAGTCTTAATAGGGATGTCTCTTATTAAATCATCTAAACTAAATAGAACAATTTGGGCATAGCCTTTACAATGTATCAATTTCACTTAGGGATTACAACAATGTCTTAAACGATAAGAGTGAAACGAATGTCCATAGACTATGACAAGTAACAAAGGTAGAATGATAAAGGCATCATCATCGGCTCTTGAGGACATACCCACACTTGGAGAAATGATCAAAGCCTTCCTTGGAAAATGGTCACAAAGTCCTCAATGACCTGAACCTCAAATGTTAGGGAAAATGGAGAAATAGTGGTTAGCACATCACATGTACTAAGTATAGAAACATGCACATAAAACATTAGAAACCCTGATAAAGGGGACATATGATCAAAATTATGCTAAGTACATTTGAAAAGCCTTATGCACTACCAAAAACCCATTAAATCCAATAACCACATAATCCTTAAGTCATGACCATTTACAACACAAGACCAACATCATTAAGTATAGTCAAGTCAACATGTATATCCACATATTCAAGTACACAACATAATAACATAAGCAATACCCTTACTCATAACCCACCATTAAGCCTACAAGTTCAATGACCAAGCAAAACCCCAAAACCTTACTAACCAGGTAAATTAAAAAAAGGATCACAAGCAATGCCTAACTTAACATAACATGGCGTCAATAGTAATCATCATCATATTTAGCAATATAGACGAATATCATGTTCATAAGTTAATCTAACATCATATAGTATAATCAACAAGTAAAGTCAACATATGCATAACATTTAATTTATAAGAGCATAAGATCATAAAAACAACCTCCTAGGACTTCCCTCAAGGCCAACTAGTGCAATGAATAGTTAGAGTCCCATACCCCTACCTAGATTAAGTCAAACCCCTTAAGTCACTCTAGTTAGTGTTTACCTTATTACTTCGTTTTACCTTCGGGAACACTTGCCTTAATCGATATAGACCATACGAGCTAAATGTGGAATCCGGCGTTATGATAACCCTACACCGAAGGAAGGTGGTCTATTTGCCAATGTACAACCAAACATGAACATAACATCTAGGTGGATCCACTAGCTAGTATTCTTATGGAGGGAATATCATTGTAGAACTAGGAGACATGTTTTTGAGATCCTCTTTATGCATTAGGTATTGTAATCTCTATCTCATGAGTGTATAGTGAACCTACCTTCCCTACATGGAAAGGGATACTCCTCACTACTAGTTCACTCGATGCTAAGATAGAATCCCTTTTAAAATGTCTTTCTTTAACAATCATAGCTTAGTTTAGGTCATAGGGGTACACCCCTTATATGTTCATATAAATTATCTCAACAACAATTGCATGAGAAAGCCCTTTCAATACAACCCTCACATGTGAGATTAACATATTAACATCATCATATCATCAGAAGGCACTAGGCAATTCATAACCAACCTTATCTCATTACATCTTAAGCATAATATCACAAGTCACATAATCCAGACATTTCAATTCATCATCATACCAACCCTACTCAATCTAATCACAAGGAACATCTCAATTGAGTTCCATGACAAAACACAAGTAATCATAATTGAAATAGAGGTTTGAGATCACAAAACTTACCCAATATCCTTCACAAGCCATCATCCTAGGTTTTATCATCAACCATCCAATTACACCCAACAAAGGGTGTAATATCATCACACAATAGTATATAACATGTTGTCTAAGTCAATTATAACCATTCTAAGCAATTAAACCAAGAATTCTTAAGCTAGGGTTATGGAATTGGGTAAATTCATGATCTACTCCACATACTAGGTTAACTCATAAGAACTAGCATAATATAACAGTAATACATCATAATTCAATCATAATAATCAAAGTAAACCATAAACAACACAATTTAGAAGATCAAATTTGTATTAGAAAGAAACCCACATGAAACTATATTTTGAAATCAATTTTGAAAGAACCCTTTAGGAAAAGATATCCCAAAGGTGAAAGGTTCCCATACCTTGGTATTTATTTAAGTTTTATGGTGTAAAATCAACCTCTTTCTTCCGTATGGTCCTTCGCTTTGAGCTTATATGGAGTTCTTCTTAGGGAGAGAGAAACTAGAGAGAAGGAAGAGTAATTTGAGTTTGGGAATCGGGGGTGTTGGGTTAGATTAATTAGGCTTTGGTATTTTATAAGTCCTTAACTAACTTAATTAGACCTCCATTAATACCTAATTAACTAATTCACCAACTAACTAATTAAATTAAACCACTTAAACACAACAGTAAAAGTGTAGGCCTAACCTACGGGCCATAGATCAGCCAACGGAGGCTTAGACCAACCATCCTGCACAACCATCGTTTGAGACAGAGACTGTGGAAATTTGGACATTTGGAAAATTGTATAAGTGACCATTGATGGAGGCAGTCGACGCCCCGTCGATTGGAACACTCTTCGTCGTCATCCATCGTTGGTAGACACTGTCTATTGTCAACTTTTGTCCAAGAATGGAAGTTCCTCCCCAAGAACTCATAGGGTGGTCCTTGGAGAGTCGTACCCAAACGTTTTAACTCTAAACATATTTTAGTACATGTTTAACACCTTCCCATCAAATTTCATTAAATTTTCACTCCTAAAACCCCGTCAAATAAGCTTAGGCACACTAGCAACTCTTTCGCTAGTCTCTGGACGTCATGGACGTTCCTTGATGTTAAAAGTTCCTAAATGACTTAAACACACTATTTAGGACCTTAGAACAGTGCTACAACCCTTTGAAACTCATATGAGGCCCTAGATCAGGTTTTAGACTTCTGGAGTGTTACAAAAGGCATCTACTAGTGAAATACTACATACCTTGTGATGGAACCTTGTTGTGTTATTAAACTAGGGTTCGTGATATTTTTCTCTTCTCTTGCTTCTAATTTTCTAAGTTTTGATTAATAACTTTGACTTAGGTAAGTTTCAGTTATTTTTGTAGGCTTAAAGTGACTAAAATCTCATGATTTGGGGTTTAAACGACGTATGTTAGGGTTTAAACAGACTAGTAAAATACCAAAGGACCCCTAAAATAATTGATGTTGGAGCAATCTATAGTTTGGACTGACATGCCTTCAATTGAACGATGACCCATCGTTTGGGTCCGTAGTTTGAGTCTGCTCGATAGGCCTACACTAAAATGGGCATAACCTTTTACTCGAAGGTTGGATTTTAGAATACTTGGAGGAAATGGTAAGATAATTCAATTATGTATCAAAAATCATAGGTCATGGAACCCCTAATTCATTTTGTTCGATAAGTTATAACCATTTGAAGCTTACCATATCAGCAAATTCCCCCTAACTAACTTCTAACCTCACCTACAATCAGACCTATAGATCGTAGATTGAACGACGGTCCATGATGGTCATCCGTAGTTCAGTAAGAGGATGGGTAACTTAAGTCCCAATCCACAGACACAGACCACGGACCATGGTCTGACATACGGACGGTAGGTCTGTCCGTGGATCAACACTTAGTGTTTTTTTCCAGGCTGAGGTTTGGAGGATCTATTGGAAAATGACGGATGCATAGTACAGACCGTAGATCATACTATGGTTCATCGATTGTAACCGCTGATTGCAACTTTAGATTTTTGAAAATCTAATTTCTGGTTTCTTTTGGATAAGGGGTGTTACATTATTATTACGGAAGGGCTTATTCCACATAAACTATAATATGAGTGCATGATTTTATGCATGAAATGAATAATTTACTTGAATCATGATATTCACCTTATCTAATGTAGTAATTCTAGATGTTTTGTCAAGTTTAGTTCATAGCCCTTGAAGGGGAAATTATGAGGGTTTGTACATGTTGATATGAGCTTGTGGCTCACTTAGAAATGTAGATACTATGATTAGGCTATATTGTGCATGTTCTATGATGATAATGTTGTTATTATGATATTGAAAGGACAACCACACACACCCATGCATGAATGTGACTATGATATTACTATATATGAAATACGTATGATTATGAAAGTATTATGGTCATTATTGAAAGGGTATTTTCATGGATACACTATGAATATGATGTTAAAGGTTTGTTCATATATTGATGATTCTAAGGTTGAAAGGATATTCTCACCTAATGAATCTATGAGCTATTATGATACTAAGTTGGTTTGAGTGCCTATTACATTCTTTTATGAACATGAACTTAAGTAAAGACTTAATATGAATATTAAAGGGAATTATGCTTTGCACAGAGTGGATATGAAAATGAGATGAAATTATTTATGCTAGAAAGTCCGGCTGCCCAAAGTTAGTTATCTCATGAGATGGAAACCTTTTACATTAGAAAGTCAGAGTTTCTAGTAGCAATATCTTTATCCCATAACTATGTGCCCACATAGGTCTTTAGCTAGTGGATCCACCTAAAAGAAAATATTTTAGTTCTACCTTAGGCAAGTAGGACACCTCTTTTTGGTGTACTCGTAAGACATCGGAATCCATGTAACTAATATGGTGTATGTCGGTTAAGGTTATTTCCATATATGGTAAGAATATGAATTATGACAAGAACGTTAGCTATAAACTACGGTTCCTCAAGAGAATCTACTTAGTATGAATTGGGGGTATGGAACTTCATTCATGCATTTCCCAAATAGGCTTTTAGAGTGGGCATGATATGTTTCTATTATTACATAACGGTTATGAGTTAATGCGTGCTGTATATGAAATATGAACATGAACATGAACAATACTCATGACTTCTTAATAAGCTTTACTTAGTGTGTGTTGGGTATGAGACTTCTCTTATACATTGTACAAGTGGACTTATGAAGGGTCATGGTGTGGATTCACTATGCCATGAAGATATATGAATTTATCTACGCATCAGATGGATTGTTTCTAAGAGTGACTTTACTTATTATAAGCTATGAACATGAATATTTCCTTGTCTATGATTATTGACTATGAATGAAGCCAAAGCATGGTAAGTATAAGCATGGTGGCCTAAAGGTGGTACTTAGTGAAGATGGTATTATGGGTCATATCTATACATTGTACAAGTATAACCTTGGGTTGCATATGAGGTGGTTGTATTATGATGAGATAATCTTGGTATTTAACTATGTGTTTGAACCATGTCTTGTGATGTTTGGGGTATGTATTATGTTTATGATTGGAGATTATGTTTCTGATTATGATGATAACCTTTATTCTATGTTGAATTATACAATGAGTTGTCTTATGAGTTACATTTCTCAAATGTTTCAAAGATGATGTTCAAAGTGGCATATAGCACGTTTTATACTAAAATGTCAATTTTTGCATGTTTTAAAGATTTTTATGCATGCATTCCATACTTTGTACATTTTTGTGCTAACCAATATTTCTACATATTATATAAGTATAGGGTTTGGAGATATTGGATTCTGCCTTGTTGCTAGGACCATAGTAGATCAGGAAGAAGATGATTGGTGAGTCATCATAGTATTCGAGGGATTGACCACATGTCATTTATGTATTTCTTTTATTTTTAGACTTATGTAAGGGCTATGTCCCTAAGGTTATATTGAAGAGTTTTAATCCACATATTAGAGATGGTTTGAGACATGGTGTTATAAACACTCTTATTTTATGAAAGACTTCCATTGTAAAGAAATGTTCTACATTTCGGCATTATCCCCTTGCACTTATGTTATGATATTCTATGAGGCTTGTATGAGACTTTTCAGAGCCTTGTACACCGTGTCACATCTAGGAGGTAGCCTTGTATTATGACACTACTTCTAGTGGTGCGGGTTCCAAGGCTTCTTAGCAAAACAAATTTTATGCTCTTCGAAATAGAGGTGAACAAGAGTGTTCTTTGGATGTCGTTACTAGTATGTTGAATTGTTTCCAACTAGATGTTTATGCTTGACCTGATCCCACCACTGCTACATTGTCTTATGTGCCACCACATAACCCTATGAGGTTTGAAGTGCTGCTTGATGTGTTGTTAAACCCCTTTTTTGTCTCTACTCCTATTGGTGATTCTGTGGTCACTAAGAGGGTCTATAGATAGTGTCTTATTTCCTTTTCCTATAGAGTTACTCTTGTTTACTTGGTAGAGAATGATATGTTACACTTTTATCTTATCTTGGGTATGGATTGGCTGCACTCATGTTACGCTTCTATCGATTGTAGAACCCATGTAGTCAAGTTTCAGTTCCTGTATGAGCCTATTTTAGAGTGGAAGGGGGAATTCTATGTCTAATGGTAAGTTTTTTCCTATCTTAGAGCAAGAAAGATGATTTATAGGGTTGCTTTAACCATTTTAAGGGTAAGAGATGTAGATACTTAAACCCCTTCTCTCGATTTAGTCCTTGTTCTTAATGAG
The DNA here is from genome assembly GCA_016801875.1 of Solanum sitiens. Lineage (NCBI taxonomy): Eukaryota > Viridiplantae > Streptophyta > Magnoliopsida > Solanales > Solanaceae > Solanum > Solanum sitiens. The sequence continues at coordinate 3,763,223 of JABWTJ010000024.1, forward strand.
TTTCCAAAAGTTTTCCTAGATGACCTACCCAGTATTTCTCCCGAGTGAGAAACAGACTGTGTATTGACCTTCTCCTAAATACGCACCCCATATAATTCCTACTTTTCTTATGGCTGCATCGGAACTTCAGGAGTTGAAAGAACAATTGAAGTATTTGTGAGATAAGGGTTCTATCCGACTAAGTTTCTCTCAATGGGGTTCTCCAATTTTGTTCGTTAGAAAGAAGGATGGTTCCCTTCGTATGTGTATTGATTATAGAAAATTGAACAAGGTGACCATAAAAAACTAGTATCCTCTTCCAAGGATAGATGATTTTTTTGACCAACTTTAAGGAGTGAGTTATATCTCTAAGATTAATCTTTGATCGGGTTATCACTAATTAAGGGTGAAATATCATGATATTCTGAAGATGGCTTTTTGAATTCAATTTGGTCATTATGAGTTCCTAGTAATGTAATTTGTGTTAACTAATACTCCGGTCATTAGCATTTCTACTTGGAAGTGGCAAGACATAGATATGGACTCGGATGATGAAATTGACTCATTTCCTTCCCGTCAAAGTATCCTATTCGGCGGAGAAATACTCTATGTCGTACTTGAGAGAAATGTTAAGGTTTCATAGAGTGCCTCTGTCCATTATTTACGATTGTGGTACCCAATTTACTTCTCAATTTTGGAAGTCATTCCAAAAGATTTACACTAAGGTTAATCTTAGCATGTTTTTTCATCCCCAAACCAATGAAAAAGTAGAGATTACATTCCAAATTTATGAAAATATGTTAAGGGTCTGTATGATCAATTTTAAGGGAAATTGGGATGACCATTTGCATTGATTGAGTTACCTACAATAATAGTTATCACTCAAGTATCAATATGGCTCAATTTGAGGACTTATATGGTAGGAGGTGTAGGTATCATATATGATAGTTCGAGGTGGGTGCAGTTCCCCTAATAGGTCCCAAAGTTGTAGAATAATCCATGGATACAGTTCAGCTTATAAGGGAAAGGTTGAAAACTTCTGAGAGTCGGCAACAGTCCTATAATGATGTGAGAAGAATGTATCTAGAATTTGAGATTAATGATTGGGTTTATTTGAAAATCTCACTCATGAAGGGTGTGATGATGTTTTGTTAGAAGGGGAAGCTTAGTTCCCGGTATGTAGGCCAAAATAAGGTTTTGATAAGCATTGGTAAGGTTGCTTATGAGTTAGATTTGCCAAATGAGTTAAAATACTACATCCTGTAGTCTATGTATGTACGCTTAAAAAGTATGTTTGAGATACCACATCCATAATTTTCCTAGAAGGGCAGGGAGTTGATGAAAATATCTTTTATAAGAAAGTTCCGCTAAATATTTTAGGCCAGCAAGTCAAGATGTTCAAAAACAAGGAAATAGATTCTGTGAAGGTTTTGTGGAGGAAACAGTTAGTTAACGATTCTATTTGGGAGGTCGAGGCCGATATGATGTCCCAATATTGTCATCTCTTTCCTTCTAATCATATTCTAGATTGAGGTAATGAGTTTCTCTTGGTTTGTCCTTGTTTTGGGAGTCATTTGTTTTTTTATGTCTTTCAATAATTTTTTTATGTTATGTATGTTCATGAAAACTTGTGTTTTTAAAAGAAAATGTCTTTATTTGATTGATTTTCCTAATGTTGTTGTGCATTTAGTATGAGTTGCCTATATACTTCATGAGATGAATTGATAAACGTGTTTTAGATATGATTTTTTAAAGTAAATTGCATATGAGCTCCATGAGATTGTGTTGAGCAGGTTATAGCTTGAGAAAGGTAGTTTCTCCTTGAACATGTGAAATTTTAAAATTCATGCATATTGGGATGTTAGATATAGTGCTTACCTCCTTATAATGCATTTGAGTATGTTGAGCTTGGAGTTGATATCTCCTCCATATTTATGTGCATTGCATGCATGATGGTCTGATAGAGTTATTTTTGCCCCTCTTATGATGTTTTGATTCGATAGTTCCTCTTTGGTTGCATGCATTGCATTGTAGATTGGAATGTTAGTTCCTCTCCTACTCTTGTAGAACCAGTTTGAAACTCGTTCGAGGATGAATGGTCCCAATGGGTAGATATTGTAACACCCAGATATCAAAAAGGAAAGCCTAGCAAATTTCAAGACATACATGTTCCACCCACAAAGACAAAACTACCATGGGTCGAGCCGTGAGACGTAGGTGGGTTCGTGGAGAGGGACACCCAAAAGGCTCTGCCATGGATCACAATGGTACCTATGAACCATAGGTGGGGCCATGCCCCAAGGTCCAGGGGTCAGTGGGTTCGCCAAAAGTATCTAACCACAACCCATTATCCACTAGAATGAACAGTCGACTGGGGTTCGTGGTTGGTAAGTCGGTGGACAACTGACATTTATTTCAGGGGTAGTTGGGTCTTTTCCTAATTAATTAGTTCCTATGATACATCACTTTAATCTTCACTAATACCCCTATATAGGCTTTTCCAACCTAAATTAACCCATTTACTTCAATATTCCAAATTCACAAAAAGAAATTAAATTCTTCTAAAATATTCTCACTCTAGAAACTTGAAAAAGGTGAAGAAGGATTCATCTAGGGTTTGAACCTAAGGTTCAAATTCCTACATTGAAGGCTAGCAATTGGAGTCAAGGTATGATAGTTTGAATTAATGGATTCCTTGTAACACTTCGAAAGTCGAAGAACTAATCTAGAGCCTAGCTTGAGTATCTAAAGGTTAGAACAATGTTTTAAGGTCAAACGTCAAAGAGCGTCCATGACATTTGGAAACTAGTTCAAGAGGTTCTAGTGTGCGTTAGCCGATTTGACTAGGTTTTAGGAGTCGGAATTTGACGGAATTTGGCGGTAAGGTGTGTAACACGTATTAGAGTTATTTTATATTTGAAACTTTAGAGTACGACTCCCCAAGGACACACCAAGGGCCCATGAAAAGGACCCTTAAAGAATGTATAAAAGTTGTCTCAGAGAGTAGCCATCAAAGAGGGGCAGACCACGAGCCGTGGTCGAATCGATGTGGCGTCGATGGACACCGTCGATGGCCACTTATAAATTTTGGCCAAGGGTACATTTTGAAGTTTCTTTGTCGCCATCGACGGTTGTGCAGGACAGTGGGGGGCGAGGGCGTAGGTTGACTTACGGACCATCGATCAAGGTGTTGTCGGTCCTACCTGTTATTTCACTGTTAAGTTAAGTGAGTTTCATTTAATTAGTCAGTGTAGTTAGGAAGTTAATTAGTTATCAGGTTAATAGATTAGTTAATTAACTATATAACTACCCTAAGTCCAAAACCCAAATTAACTCCCACAAATTCCAGAAGCAAAATTACACTTACTTCTCTCTACTTTCTCTCTCCCAAAGAAACTCCATAGAAGACCAAGGTCAAGAGGGTTATGGCGCTGAAAAATATCAAGTTTTCACCATCAATGCTCATCAATTAACAAGGTATGGGAACCTTTCACCTTTGGTATTCCCTTCCATAAAGGGTTCTTCAAAAAATTGATTTTTAAAAGATGAGTTTCATGTGGGTTTCTTTCTAATACGAATTTGATCTTCTACATTGATTTGTTTACGGTTTATTTTGGTTATTGTGATTAGATTATGATGTATTATGATTCAATTATACTACTTCTTTATGTATTGACCTAGTTTGTGGAAGATGACCTTTTCCCCTTAACCCTAGGTTGTGATCTTGAATTGAATTGTGTAGAATTGGTTCAATTGACTTAGTTAATGTGTGAATTACTATTCTATGATGATATTATGTCAATTGATGGATTAATTGGGATTTATTTATGGTATGACCATGATGATAGCTTTGGAAGAACAAGAGGTAAGACTTTGTGATCTTGAAACCTTAACTCTATTATGATGACTTATAACTAATAATTTTTATTCAATTGAAGTATATATGTTGTGATTTGATTGATTAGGATGGTATGAGGTTGGTATTGAAATGTCTTGACTTATGAATTGTGAGATCATGTTAAGGTTGTAAATATATAAGGATGCTGATGATTCATTGTGTGCATTACTATGATATGATGTAAGGTGTTGATCTCACTAAGAGGGTTGTGTTGAAATGTTATTCACAATCAATTCCTAATGAACTAATTATGATTATATAGAATGGGTTAGTCTTCTATGACCTAATCTAAGTTTATGATTATTAATTAATGATATTTCAAAAGGGACTTAGCTTAGCACAGAGTGAACTAGTAGTGAGGAGTGACCCTTCCAACATAGGGAAGGTAGGTTCACTATTATACTCATGAGATTGGAGACTATAATGCATGGGCATAAAGAGGGTCCCAACTACATCTCCTAGTTCTTGAACTATGTTGCCTCCATAGGAATACTAGCTAGTAGATCCACCTAGATGATATGTTCCTGTTTTGTACTTCTTTGGCTGGTAGACAACCTTCCATCGGTGTAAGGTTTTACATCATCGGATTCCTCACTTAGCTCTTGTGGTCTATGTCGGTTAAGGCAAGTGTTCCTGAAAGTAAAACAAAATAATGAAGTAAAATACTAACTAGGGTGACATAAAAGGTTTGACTTAGCCTAGGTAGGGGTATGGGACTCTACCTATGCCTTGCACTAGTTTGCCTTGAGGGAAGCCTTAGGGGGTTGTTCTTGTGTTCTTATAATGTATATGTTATGCATATGTTGACTTTACATATTATTGACCCTATATGATGATAGTTTCACTAATAAGCATGTTGTTGGTCTTTAATGCTAATGTATGATGATGGTTACTCTTGACTTTATGATTATGTAAAGCTAGGCATTTTTATGTTTGTTTGTTGGGTTTACTTGACTAAGTGGGGTCATGGGGCTTTTCTTAGTCATTGTACTTGTAGACTTGATAAAGGATTATGGGTAAGGGTTTAGTATGTGTTGAAATGTTATGAAATTCTTATACATGCCCTATGGTTATAATATGGTGTTGAAGTTATTTGGATATGTATATGTTGACTTGACTTAGTTGTCACACCCAGACTCTAGACCCCAGATGCGACCGACGTCGTTAACCTATCAGAGGTCGCACACAAGACTCTTCTTAGTTTTCATCACAATCATACAGTTAAATTTGCGGAAAATTTAAAACTTTTAGTGAAGTATACATAGACTTCATATAACTGCATAGATTGATATACTAATAGATCAACATAAAGCAACCATCTATCATAGATTAAACAATCGAAATGTTGAATCATAATAAAAATAAAAGTTTGCCAAATCGACCTTATTACAAACGCTTTGAACAAATGTTTGAAATGAAACGCTATGGACTACATCCACCATCTATGTCTAATGTACTAAATCTAGAATAATAAATGTAGCATCCTCAAACTCAAGAGGACCTACCAAAGTCTGTAGATCGCTAATCCAAACTGCCTCGTCGAATCTTCAATCTTCTCTCGGACCTACGCCTATAAAAATAGTAATAATATATGGGGTTAGTACACACTTGTAATAAGTATGGGTGTATTCACATAAACACATCAGGACTATGCATGATCAAGGAAACCTCTTCCTATAGCAACATGCCGTTTCTGGAAACTTAAGTCACTTTACTTTCTTAAATCGTTATTTCTGATTCATGCCATTAATATGACATATTCTCATGCATTTTAGGCACAAAAATCATTTTATATATGAACTTAAGACCTTTGAATGATGAACATAATTTGAGAATAACTCAAGCAAAGTTTATTATTTTTGCTCCCTTAGGCCGAGAGCTCACCTCTCCAGCCTTAGTTTATTTTTTAGTCTTTTCTTCTTTCTGTTGGGTAATTCAATGATCTCCTTTGATCTTATGTTTTACTTACAAGTGCAATGATTCATTGTAGTCCCATACCTACAATGAATCGAGTAAGTAATCCAAAAGACTAACGAAATGATTTGGCTACCTTACTCACAAGTTATATTTTCCGTTCTTATTAAATTGGGCATGAATGTATTTATAAGCCAATATTTATTGGTCATGCCCATTATTTGGTTGTTTACATAATATATAGATCTTGGGGGCATATATTCATACTCCAATATTGGCATAAACCACTAACTTGTTAAAACTTCGTTCTTATCAAACACTGATGATTGACATTCTTAAGCTCTTGCATACTTAGTTCAGTACGAACTTACGTTTCTTCTTATTTGATCTGTTGTTCACTTTGAACATGCTACTTTCATTCTTTCTTACTTTCTTTAAAGAAGTCTTTAGCCTTAACTTAAATAGATCATGGAGCTAACATGAAATCTAGTGTCTTATCCACAACAAAAAGAGGTAGATCACCGGTTAAAGTGAAACCAAGCTCAGTCTCTTCCCCAAACTGAAAAGAGGTGGTTCACCGGCTAAAGTGAAACCAAAGTCAGTGTCTTCCCCACACCGAAATGCGGTGGTTCACGGCTAAAGTGAATGGAATACTTTCTTGAGCTTTAATCGACATAGATCATGTGATCTAAACGTGAAATCCAGTGTCTTCCCCACACTGAAAAGAGGTGGAATCACCGGCCAAAGTGAAACCAAAACTACCTAGCATTCTTAGGTGGATTTCTCCACTAAATAGTCCCTATGATGGCAACATAGTTCAAAGACTATGAGACTTTCGAAGACCCTGGTCCACCTGGATGGCGATATCGTCTCATGAGGCTTACATGTGCTGGTACAAGCTCATTTCTAGTCTATCGGTGCTAAGCTTAGATTTATTTTACTTTATCACTTTTATAGTTGACTCAAACATTATGGAAGCTTGATTCTAGTATGAGGTATACTTAACTCAATGGATGACTGGTCATACATTTTCTATACTTGATGAATATGAACTTAAATCTTACATTATCATCATTGTGCGAGTGAGACTTGTCTCACGGCTTCTAGCACCCTCTTACGTGAGTATCCTTGACATAATCTTTTAAGTGTAAGTGTCGTCTATGTCACTTCCTTTAACACTCTATATTAGGTCAATTTCATAGCTTAAGCTTTAAGTTATTTCATTACTCACCTTGTCTTGTTCAACGTTAATTGATAGTCTTGAACAATTCTTTAGGAAAGTTATAAGGACTTATTCAATATTATTACGTTCACAAGTTCGTGTGGATAGGGTATGTTGGGACTTGTCCCATTGATTGGCATACCCTATGTTATGATTTCATTGAGTTAATATTTGTATGATTTCACATATTTTGGAAATAATATTGCTAGCCAATTTATTGGCATAAATCAAACTATGATATTATCACTAGCCAATTCAATTACTTCATGAATACATTATAGTAATCTATCATGTTAAACAAGCAAACTTTTAACCTTTGATTAGTCTATGAAACAATTCAATGAACAACTTATAACAATTTCATCTTCTCGAACACAAGTAGGCATTATGACATTATTATCTCATGTAAATAACACTCTAATCATACGGATCTAACATATAGGTATCATTCGACATTATCAATAACATAAACCTACACATAATGATCAATTAGCACCACATAAAAACAACACGCTTGAGATTTACATTTAAACAAACTACTAGAATCGGATGTAAGGAGAACTAGGGAGATGAACATGCGATTCATTGGGAACAACCCTAGTTTTCGGGTTCTTGAATTCAAAACGTTTGAAAAGCCTCTTGGAGAAAGGAATAAAGGAGAGAAAACACATACCTTGATGTAGAATTGAATCTATGAAGATCACCTTGCACTTTGCACGAAAAACTTTAAGAACTGCGGAAATCACCTAGGGTTTCTTTATGTTTTTCACTATTTTTTCATCTTAGCATTTACTAATGAATAACGTGAGTCTAATTCTTTAGGAACTGAATAATGACTAATTCATATTGACTAATTCATATTAGACTAAAGATAGGAGAACTCTTGACTTAACCGAAATCTGGAAATTTCTTAAGGGTTTCGGTTTTGACCATTTAAATTAATTAATTAAGTTGCTAATTTAATTAATTAAGTAACGTAGGGTAATTACTAAAGTACCCCAATGTTTTTAGGACCATAACCAACACTTTGGACCATCCTAGGTTAGGTACTAGGATGTTTCTTAGTTAGTTACTCGGCTTAGTGTCACCCGGTTAGGTCATAGGTTGTCGGGTCCACTAGTTAGTTATTTTTGGTTTTTCCTAGGTTAGTTAGTTAGTTAGGTCAGTTAATTAGGGTCTAGGACTGGTTATGGAGATTGGCCCCACGTTGCTGAACCCGGACGCGTGCCTGTCCCCAACCGCTCTAACCGAATCGGTTAGGTTGGTCCCTCGGCCGGTTGCATATGTGTTGCCGTGCACTTTCCTAACTAACCATTCTTGCAAGTTCATTTGGAATGTTCACTTATTGTCCAAGGATCCTCACTATGTCCTTGGGAACTACTTCAACTACATGATCATTTTAAATGGTTATGTGCTATGGTACCTAGGCTTGACACTTGGATGCCTAGTACCTAATGAGGGTATGTGTGAAGAATAATTATATTTTAGCTTAGGGTCTTTATTGCAGGTACTATTTCTAAACAAGGTTGGATTGGAGTATTTGACATCGATGTATATTTTAATTTACTTGTGTAGACATTGGCTAATAACCTTAAGCCAATATTCTTATACATGCCCAATATTACTCAATATTGGGCATTGGGATGCCTATGTATACCAATACGCATTCTTAAAAACCTACTAGGATCTTGACTAGACATGTACATCTTCCTGAAATGTTACATTTTCCCCCCCTTAGGAACATTCGTCCCCGAATGACACTGCACATCATTTGAAAACAAGAGTGTATTTTTGAAAAACACGTTCACATACTTGAAACTTTACTCTTTGTGAATATCTGATTCGCAACTTGCTCTGGATGATGCACATTACTCAAAGCTTATATGAATCTTCATATATGAGATTGCGGAACTTCCTTCTCAATCTTACTTTAACATGAATGCAAGCATGAACTCATATTAACTCGTATAGTGCAAGTATTAAACACACAGTCATGGATGTAAAATACCAAAAACCACCTAATGCACTAAAATTTAGAGTCTCATGAACAAAATCGGACTTAGGAAGAGTATACCTAACCTTGAGAACTGAACAAGTGAGGGTAACGAGATCTCATATCGGCCTCGGCCTCCCATGTTGCTCCCTCAACAAGGTGGTTCCTCAATAACACCTTTACGGTGTCAACCTCATTTTTCCTCAGCCGCTTCACTTGGCAATCTAAAATTACAACAGGAACCTCTTCATAAGAAAGGTTCTCATAGACTCCTAACCCCTCGATAGGTAGAATGGACGTTGGATCGCCTAGACACTTCTTAAGCATCGAAACGTGAAACACTGGATGAATAGAAGCCAAGTCATTCGGTAACTTCAGTTCATAGGCAACATTTCCTACACGCTGTAAGATCTCATAAGGACCTATATACCTCGGACTTAACTTCCCTTTCTTTCCAAACCTCATCACCCCTTTCATGGATGATATATTTCGGTACACTTGATCACCTACTTCAAATTCAAGAGCTCTCTTTCGGTTATGAGCATATGATTTTTGACGACTGTAAGAAGTAGCCAATCTATACCTGATCATTCTCACCTTTTCCAAAGCCTCATGTATGATCTCGGGGCCAAGGATGGCACATTCTCCTACTTCAAACCACCCAACTGGGGACCTACATCTCCTACCATACAGTGCTTCAAAAGGTGCCATCCCAATACTGGAATGGTAGTTATTATTATAAGAGAACTCAATTAATGGCAAGTGATCGTCCCAACTCCCCTTGAAGTCAATAAAACATGCTCTCAACATTTCTTCAAGGGTCTGAATGGTACGTTCTGCTTTCCCATCCGTTTGAGGGTGAAAAGCAGTGCTGAGCTTTACTTGTTTACCCAAACTCTTTTGGAAAGATCTCCAACAATGAGAAGTGAATTGGGCTACCCTATCCGAAATGATAGATAAACGAATCCCATGTCACGTCGAGATATCATCAATATATATCTTTGCATAATCTTCGGCTCTGTAAGTAGACTTCATAGGAATGAAGTGAGCAGACTTAGTCAATCTTTCAACAATGACCCAAATGGAATCATTCAGTTTTCGGGTTCTAGGCAGACCAACCACAAAATCCATATTAATAGACTCCCACTTCCATGTTGGAATCTCAATTGACTGAGTAAGACCTCCAGGCTTAAGGTGTTCGGCCTAAACCTGTTGCCAATCGGGACACTCCTCCACAAACTTAGAGATATCTCGCTCCTTACCTTCCCACCAATAAATTTTCTTTCTGATCATGATACATCTTGGTGGAACCTGGATGAATGGAATACCTAGAGCCATGAGCATCTGCACTAATATTAGGCCTAAAATCGTCAATATTTGGCACGCACAATCTTCCGTGGTATCTAAGCACACCATCCCCCCCCTAGGGAGAATGATTCATTCATCTTACTCAACACTGAATCTTTCAACTCCATGAGTACTGGGTCGAGATGCTGCTTGGCTTTAACATCTACAACAAATGAGGATTCGAATGGACCGTAACACCCCCATTTGGTGCATCTACCAGTTGTACACCTAACCTAGCTAATCGTTGTACTTCTTTAACCAACTCTTTCTTCTAATCATCGATATGAGACACACTACCCATGTTCAATCAGCTCAAAGCATCGGCCACTACATTGGCCTTACCATGGTAATAGTGGAAACTCATTTCATAGTCTTTTAGTAACTCTAGCCATCTTCTCTGACGAAGATTTAATTCTCTCTGCGTAAAAACATACTGAAGACTTTTATGGTTAGTAAATACATCAACATGTACACCATATAATTAATGTCTCCAAAGTTTCAATGCAAATACCACAACAGCTAACTCAAGATCATGCGTAGGGTAATTCTTCTCGTGGATTTCAACTGTCTTGATGAATATTCAATCACCTTGCCATCTTGCATAAGTAAACATCCCAAACCTACTGGGGAAGCATCACTATACACCACATACCCTTCACCACTTCTCGGCAACGTGAGAACTGGGCCAAAGTTAGTCGGTCTTTGAACTCTTGGAAGCTCTTTTCACAATTTTGAGACCACTCAAACTTTGCCTTCTTCTTTGTTGAATCAGTTAATGGAGAAGAAATTGCGGAAAAGACCTCCACAAACCTGTGATAATAATTAGCCAAACCCAAAAAACTTTGAATATCTGTGGAGTTAGGGGTCTCGGCCAATTCTTTACTAGCTCAATCTTTTTCGGATCGACCTCTATACCCTGATCGGTCATAACCTGACAAAGGGAGGTCACTGATCTTAACTAAAACTCACATTTACTAAACTTTGCATACAACTGATGTTTCCTGAGTACTTGCAATGTCATTCTCAAATGTTGTTCATGCTCTTCTATGGTCTTAGAGTATATGAGCATATCATCTATGAATACTATGATAAAAGAATCAAGGTATTCACAGAAGACTCTATTCATTAGGTCCATAAATGCGGCTAGTGCGTTAGTGAGACCGAATGACATGACAAAAAACTAGTAATGACCATACCTAGTACGGAAGGCAGTCTTAGGAACGTCCTCTTGTCTAACCCTAAGTTGGTGATAACCTGACCGAAGATCTATTTTGGAAAAGAAACTTGAACCTTGAAGTTGATTAAATAGATCATTGATTCTGGGAAGAGGGTATTTGTTCTTTATAGTGACTTTGTTGAGTTGTCGATCGATACACATTCTAAGAGTTCCATCCTTTTTCTTAACGAACAACACTGGAGCACCCCATGGGGATATGCTCGGCTGGATGAAGCCCTTATCAAGTAAATCTTTTAACTGCAACTTCAACTGTTTGAGTTTCGCTGGTGCCATTCAATAGGGAGGAATGGAAATTGGTTTGGTGTTGTGATCTAAGTCAACAGCGAAATCAATTTCGTGTTCAGGAGGGATTCCTGGTAAATCCTCTGGAAATACATCTTGCAACTCATTCACCACAGCCACATAGTCTATGAAAGGAACTTCATGTTCTAAGTCATTGACTCTGACTAAGTGGCATAAATACCCCTTAGATAACATCTTATTGGCTTTAAGATTGGAAACTATTTGGCATGTTGGATTTGAACCATGCCCTTCCAATTTCAACTCTAACTCATTTGGAAACTGAAACCTTACTACCCGGTTTTGACAGTCTATTGTAGCATAGCATTCATGGAGCCAATCCATACCTGAGCCATATCCTTGAGCCAGTATGCAGCCAACTCAGCCTTCTCCTCTTCATTAACACCCATGGCAGGCATTATAACCTACCATGCACTCACCTCCATGAGAACGACCACACTTACCACACGACTTTCTGTCATGCTGACATTTCTATATATCCCTTCTTTAGAAGACCAAATACTAAATCTGGCACCTTAGACCACTCGGCCATCCTAATTCTTGTGTTCATTATTCCAACACGCACACACAAGAAGGAAGTTAGATGCTAGAATGACACAAAATGTCAAAACTCTACACAGCACGATAAAGAGTAGAAGAAGGTAAGATTCCTAACATCACAAAGTCTCTAAGTCATGATTGTGGTGCACTTCACAACCATAAGTTAGAAACTACGCAACATGGTTGTTTTGAGCATTAGTTCCTAGGTAATTTAACCTCATGCTCTGATACCAAGTTTGTCACACCCGGAATCTATACCCCAGATAAGACCGGCGTCGTTAACCTCTCAGAGGTCGCAGACAAGCCTCTTCTTAGCTTTCATCACAATCATACAGTTAAATTTATGAAAAATTCAAAACTTTTACAGAAGTATACATAGACTTCATATAAATGCGTAGAGTGATATACTAATAGCTCAACATAAAGCAACCATCTATCAATAGATTAAACAATCGAAATGATTAATCATAATAATAATAATAGTTTGCCAAATCGTCCTTATTACAAACTCTTTGAATAAATATTTGAAATGAAACGCTAGGGAATACATCCACTAGCTATGTCTAATATACTAAAGCTAGAATCATTAATGTAGCATCCTCGAACTCAAGTGGACCTACCAAAGTTTGGAGATCGCTAATCCAAACTGCCTCGTCGAATCTCCAATCTCCTCTCGAACCTGCGCCTATAAAAATAGTAATAATATATGGGGTTAGTACACACTTGTACTAAGAATGGGTGTATGCACTTAAACACATAAGGACTATGCATGATCAAGGAAAGCTCTTTCTAAAGAAACATGTCGTTTCTGGAAAGTTAAGTCATTTACTTTCTTAAATCGTTATTTCTGATTCATGCTATGAATATGACATGTTCTCATGCATTTAAGACACACAACTCATTTTATATATGAACATAAGACCTTGGAATCATGAACATAATTTTAGAACAACTCAAGTAAAGTTTATTATTTTTGCTCCCTTAGGACGAGAGCTCACCTCTCCAGCCTTAGTTTATTTTTCAGTATTTTCTTCTTTATGTTGTGTAATTCAATGATCTCATTTGATCTTATGTTTTACTTACAAGTGCAATGATTCATTGTAGTCCCATACCTACAATGAATCGAGTAAGTAATCCAAAAGACTAAGGAAATGATTTGACTTGACTACCTTACTCACAAGTTATATTTTCCATTCTTATTAAATTGGTCATGAAAGTATTTATAAGCCAATCTTTATTGGCTATGCCCTTTATTGCATAAAATATATATCTTGGAGGCATATATTTATACTACAATATTGGCATAAACCACTAACTTGTTAAAACATCATTCTTATCAAACACTGATGATTGACATTCTTAAGCTCTTGCTTACTTAGTTCACTACGAACTTACGTTTCTTCTTCTTTGATTTGTTGTTCACTTTGAACATGCTACTTTCATTATTTCTTACTTTCTTTAAAGAAGTCTTTAGCATTAACTGAAATAGATCATGCGAGCTAACATAAAATCCAGTGTCTTCCCCACACCGAAATGAGGTGGATCACCGGTTAAAGTGAAACCAAACTCAGTTCCCCACACCGAAAAGAGGTGATTCACTGGCTAAAGTGAAACCAAAGTCAGTGTCTTCCCCACACTGAAAAGAGGGGGTTCACGGCAAAAGTGAACCGAATACTTTCTTGATCTTTTACCGACATAGATCATGTGAGCTAAACATGAAATCCAGTGTCTTCCCCCCACCAAAAAAAGGTGGTATCACCAGCCAAAGTGAAACCAAAACTACCTAGCATTCTTAGGTGGATTTCTCCACTAGCTAGTCCCTATGCAGGCAACATAGTTCAAAGACTAGGAGAATTTCGGAGACCCTGGTCCACCTGGGTGGTGATATCGTCTCATGAGGCTTACATGTGCTGGCACAAGCTCATTGCTAGTCTATCGGTGCTAAGCTCAGATTTAGTTTACTTTATAACTTTTAGTGTTAACTCAAACATTATGGAAGCTTGCTTCTAGTATGAGGTATACTTAACTGAATAGATGACTGGTCATCCATTTTCTATACTTGATGAATATGAACTTAAATCTTACATTATCATCATGGTGCGAGTGAGACTTGTCTCACGACTTCTAGCACCCTCTTATGTGAGTATCTTTGACATAATCTTTTAAGTGTAAGTGAGGTTAATCTCACTTCCTTTAACACTCTATATTAGGTAAATTTCACAACTTAAGCTTTTAGTTATTTCATTACTCACCTTATCTTGTTCAACGTTAATTGATAGTCTTGTACAATTCTTTAGGAAAGTTATAAGGACTTATTCAATGTTATTACGTTCACAAGTTTGTGTGGATAGGGTATTTTGTAACTTGTCCGGTTGATTGGAATACCCTATGTTGTGAGTTAATTGAGTTAAGATTGGTATGACTTCACATATTTTGGAAATAATATTGCTAGACAATTTGTTGGCATAAAACAAACTGTGATATTATCACTAGCCAATTCAATTACTTCATGAATACATTATAGTAATCTAACATGTTAAACAATTCAACTTTTAACCTTTGATTAGTCTATGAAACAATTGAATGAACAACTTATAACAATTTCATCTTCTCGAACACAAGTAGGCATTACAACATTATTATCTCACGTGAATAACACCCTAATCATATGGATCTAACATATAGGTATGATTCAACATTGTCAATCATATGAACCTACACATAATGATCAGTTAACACCACATACAAACAACATGCTCGAGATTTACATTTAAACAAACTACTACAATCGAAAGTAACGAGAACTAGGGAGATGAACATGCGATTCATTAGGAACAACCCTAGTTTTCGGATTCTTGAATTTATAACATTTGAGAAGCCTCTTGAAGAAAGGAATCTAGGAGAGAAAACCAATTCGTTACTGTAGAATTGAATCTACGAAGATCACCTTGCACTTTGCACGAAAACCTTGAAGAACTGCTTGAAATCGCCTAGGGTTTCTTTACATTTTTCACTATTTTTCGGTCATAGCATTTACTAATGAATAACGTGAGTCTAAGTATAGAACTGAATAATAAATAATTCATCTTAGACTAAATAACTTAATTAAATAACTCAATTAGCTACTTACCAAAATGCCCCTTCTAAATTGACTAAAGATAGGAGAACTCTTGACTTTACCGAAATATGGAATATGCTTAAGGGTTTTGGTTTTGACCATTTAAATTAATTAATTAAGTTGATAATTTAATTAATTAAGTAACGTAGGGTAATTACTAAAGTACCCCTAAGTTGTTAGCACCATAACCAACCCTTTGGACCATCCTAGGTTAGGTACTAGGATGTTTCTTAGTTAATTACTCGGCTTAGTGTCACCCGGTTAGGTCATAGGTTGTTGGGTCCACTAGTTAGTTATTTTTTGTTTGTCCTAGGTTAGTTAGTTAGTTAGGTCAGTTAGTTAGAGTCTAGGACTATATAGGGATCTTGGCCCCACGTGGCTAGCCCGGACGCGCGCGTGTCCCCAAATGCTCTAACCGAATCGGTTAGCTTGGTCCCTCGGCCGATTGAACATGTTCTTGCACATGTTTTGCCGTGCACTTTCCTAACTAACCATTCTTAAAATTTCATTTGGAATGTTCACTTATTGTCCTAGGATCCTCACTATGTCTTTGGGCACTACTTAATCTACATGATCATTTTAAATGGTTATGTGCTATGGTACCTAGGCTTGACACTTGGATGCCTAGTACCTAATGAGTGTGTGTGTGAAGAATAATTATATTATATCTTAGGGTCTTCAATGCTGGTACAATTTCTAAACAAGGTTGGATTGGAGTATTTGACATCGACGTATATTTTAATTTACTTATGTAGACATTGGCTAACACCTTTAAGCCAATATTCTCTAACATGCCCAATATTACTCAATATTGAGCATTGGGATGCCTATGTATCCCAATACGCATTCTTAAAAAACTACTAGGCTCTTCACTATACATGTACATTTTCCTGGAATGTTACATTAGTATTGATGGCCTTGTGTTGAATATGCTATTTCCTTGATGATTATGAGTTCAATTATTTTGTTGGTTACTTAAAGTGAATAAATGGTTTTTTTTTTACAGTAAGTGCATGCCTTTAACCAAATTGTCCCTTTTTATCATGAATTATATGTTGTGTGTTCATTGTTTCCATACTTAGTAAAATTTATGTGTTAATCCCTATTTTCTCCCTTTTCCCCAACATTTTAGGTTCCGATCGTTAAAGGGTTCGAGACCATTAAAAGAAGACTTGATCCTCATACACCAAGTTGGGTAGGTCCTCACCACTTCGAGGGCAGTACCACTTTCTAGCATTGGATGTTAATTAGTCTTAAAGACATTTTGTTCATTCTCTTTCATTTTGAGTACTAAGATTGTATAGCCTATATGTGGCTTTGATTTCTATTGATCTATGGTTTATGCCCAATCGTTATACTCTTGTTGGAATGTTATGATATTAGACATCCATTTTAAGGTTATATTGTATCTTATATATATGTGTGTGCCATAAAAGTAGAAGACTATGTAATTTTCTTATACGAAGGGTCTATGTATACTCCATATGAATATATTATGTGTATGCGAGAGGTCTATGTAAATGTCATGATGGATATAGATTTTTTTTAAATTTTCCGCTCTTTTAACCTACGAATGTAATTACGAATACTAAGAGGCTATTCTTAGTCCTCTCCGAGGACGACGATGCCGGTTACATATAGGGGGTGGTTTATGGATGTGAGAAACTTAGGATCAGAGCATGAGGTTGAATATCCCTAGATTTTATGTCTCATTAAACAATGTCCATGTAGGTTGTTATTCATAATTCTGAAGCGTGCCACACTTATGAGTGAGGAGCTATATGATGCTTAGGAAATTTTCATTTTCTTGGAAATCAATTATCGTGCCTCGAGAGTCTTGACACTATGTGCCTTTATCATCGAATCCTTTTTTTGTGATTATAAGCAATGAATACTCGAAGGAACTCCGCACGAAGACTTGATGAAGAGATTGTTAATACGGGGTCCCTGCCCGTGGTAATACAGACCCTTTTCTTGAAGAAGTTGCGAATGATGATGTCACGCCCCGAGCTACCCCCGAGATGCGGATACGGAATCTAGGACCACAAGTGATCCCAGGCTAACCCTGCTGGCATGATCATGAGCATACTAAAGAATAATAAACTGATGCGGAAGCTAAATCATAATTTAATCTGAAAAGATGGGAAATACCCATATGCTAAAACTGAGATATATGAAAAACTGATGAGTTTAATACAAAGAAATATTAACTCACTACTAAGCTGAAACTAACTATGTCTAAAAATAGCCTCTACACTGGACTAGAAATACTGGGACAGGCCCCAGCTAAATCTAGCAAAAACTGAAACTAAATGACTAAAGACTGAAATGAAACTCATGACTCTTGTCCTCGGAGAATGAGGACTCACCACTGAATCTGCTGAACTGGAGATCGGGAAATCGATCTATGTGTGATCTGGATGCTGAGAACCTGAACCTACATCACGAGAAGATGTAGCGCACGTATGCGTCAGTACTTGAAAGGTACTGAGCATGTAGGATAGAGTAAAGCTGAAATAAAACATAACTGAACAAGCACAAAAGCAAGTATAATAATCTGAACATGATATACTGAATTTCTGAGCTAACTGAATGCAATGACCAATTTATAACATGCTAAAACTAAATACTAAATATACTGATAAATGGTCATGCAGAGAGTCTGACTGAACTGTGGGAGCTACTAATAACCGATAATAAAACCACATGAGCTAAATGTGGAGTCCGATGTATACGCCCCATCGAGAGGACCCAATATACCCTGCCAAAGGTATAAAGGCATGCTGGCGTGATCACTAAACTGATTGCCCACAGAGGGGACTTACAACCTACTTGGCTAGTAGTTCTGGGACTATTGGGTACGCTAAACCCTAGTCCAACTCGGTATTATGCTACTCCCAATGAATTCTGTAAATTAACTGATTATGTCTGAGTTTCTGTAAATACTGGATAGCTCGAAACTGAACATGCAAACTGAGAATGCAATAATTAATCTGGTAATTATGCATTTATAACTGAGGCATGTATATCTGAAGTGTCTGAAATATCTGACCTAGCATGTGTAATTCAAGGACTAAAGAAATACAAAGCTAGGGTTCTGAAATTCATGCGATAATCTGAGTAATAGAATGATAATCTGGTTTAGAACATATATTTAATAAATTCATGAAGTTCTATCAAAGTTCTAGAAACCCTAGGTTTAATCATGATAAGAAAATCAAGAATCTGATTGAAAACTAGGGACCCAATGGGTGAAAGGAACCCACTAGTGAAATCCCGCATACCTGGTGATGAAATCCACGGAAAAATAATTAAGTTTCTAGGCTGGAACTGCTGGAGCTTGTGGCGTTCTTGAACTAGGGTTCTTGAGCTTTTTTTCTCCTCTCTTGCTTCTAATTTTCTAGGTTTTGATTTAATGATTTGACTTGGATATGTTTTAATTATGTTTCTAGGATTAAACCGACTAAAATCTGATGATTTAGGGTCAAAACGACGTAACTTATGGTTTAAACGGAGTGGGAAAGGTCAAAAAGACCCATGGGAAGGTTCCTGTCGGGCCACACGACGGCCAGGACTGACGGTCCGTCGTGTGCCCGACGCCCCGTCGTCAGATCCGTCGTGAGAGCCTGTTCGACAGGCCTTTACTAAAATGGGCATAACGTTTTACTTGGAGGTCTGATTTTAGCAAGGTTGGTGGCTATGGAAAGATAATTCAAGTATCTATCTGTGGGTATGTAATGAAAGACCTAATTCATTATATAATAAGAGTTATGATCATTTTAATTTGACCCAACTGCATTTCCCCTTAACTGTCTGCAATTTTTTTTTTTTTTGAAAAACTAATTTTTTGGTCTGTTTTTGCTACGGGGTGTTACAGATGATCAAGCCCCGGCCAATCCTTTGGCCTTGACAGATGGAGATATAAGGGCTGCCTTTCTCCAAATGGCCCAAGACATTACTACCCAAGCACAAGCCTTCACTACTCAAGCCCAAGCCATGACGTCCCAAGATAATCTTGAGGTGGTACCCCGAAGAAACCAACATGTTATCACCATCTCCTACCGCTTGAGGGATTTCACTAGGATGAATCCCCCTACTTTATATGGATCCAAAGTGGAGAAAGATCCACAAGAGTTAATTGATGAAACCTACAAAATGCTCTATGATATGGGGTTGACTACTAGTGAAAAGGCCAAGTTAGACACCTACCAACTCAAGGATGTGGCCCAAACTTGCTATGTGCAATGGAGTAACAATAGGCCTTTGAGGGGTGGTCCGGTGACATGGGAGATTTTCAAGAAGACTTTTATTGATAGGTTCTTTCCAACAGAGAAGAGGCAAAGCAAAGTGAAAGAATTCATCAAACTTCTTCAAGAAGTCTTGAGTGTACTTGACTACTCTTTGAAATTTACTATGTTGTCAACATATGCTCCTTCTTTGGTTTCTGACCCAAAAGATGAGATGAGCCGCTTTGTGACGTGAGTGTTAGATAACTTGAAAGAAGAATGTCGTTTGGCTATGCAACATGATAGTATGAACATTTCTTGTCTCATAGTTCATGCTCAACAAGTGGAAGAAACAAGGGTTAAGAGGAAATGTAGAGATGCAAATAGGGCAAGGTCCTATGATGGTGGTTCTTCAAAGGGTAGGGTTGACATTCAAGACAAGCCTAGGTTCAAAACGTGGTTTTCTAATCAAGTTCCCTAAGTCTCATGATGATAGGGTGTCTAACCCTAAGCCTCAAATGGGAAGGGGTACTAGTTCACCAACCAAGAATCCAACTTGTGGAAAGTGTGGAAAGAAGAATTATGATGATTGCCTTATTGGAATGGATAATTGTTTCAGATATGGTAAGAGTGGGCACAAAGTTTGAGATTGACCAAACGTGAAGGGGCAAAGACAAGGGGAGTGGACAAGCAAGTTGTTCAAACGTTGATAGTCTAAACAAGAATCTCTTCTATGCTCTCCGCTCTAAGGGTGAGCAAGAAAGATCTCCCGATGTGGTGACCGGTATGTTGCATGTCTTTAATATTGATATACATGCGTTACCTGATCACGGTGCAACTTTGTCTTTTGTTACTTCATTAGTAGCTAAAAAGTTTGACATTCTACCCCATATCTTGAATGAACCTTTATCGGTGTCTACTCCGGTGGGTGATTCGGTTGTCGCAAAAAGGGTATATAGAAATTGTCCGATAATGTTTCCCAATAGATTTACTCATGTTGAGCTATTAGAACTAGATATGTATGATTTTTATGTCATTTTGGGTATGTATTGGTTGCATGCTTACTTTGCTTCAATAGATTGTAGAACAAGGGTGGTGAAGTTTAACTTTCCAAATGAACCCGTTTTAGAGTGGAAGGGGAAAATTTTCCTAGAGGTCAAATAATCTCTTATTAAAAGTATACAGAATGATCTCAAAAGGATGTTTATATCTTATAGTAAGAGTAAAATACTTAGACTCCGGAATTCCTCTCATTGAGTCGGTCCCCGTAGTGAGGGAACTTCCGGAGGTCTTTCCTAATGATGTTCCCAGCATTCCTCCCAAACGGGAAATTGATTTTGGTATCGACTTGCTACCGGAAAAAAATTCTATTTCAATTCCTCCTTATCGGATGGCTCCAGCCGAGTTGAAAGAGTTGCAGGCTCAACTCAAAGATATTCTAGATAAGGGTTTCATTCGGCTTAGTATATCTCCATGGGGTGCTCCGATACTATTTGTGAAAAAGAAGGACGGGTCCCTTAGAATGTGTATCGACTATCATCAACTCCACATAGTCATAATAAATAACAAGTATCCTATCCCTCAGATTGATGAATTATTTGATCAACTCCAAGGTGCGAGTTACTTTTCTAAGATCGACTTTAGATCGGGATATCACCAACTTACGGTGAGAGGACAAGATATTCCCAAGACGACCTTTTGGACTAGGTATGGTCATTATGAGTTCCTTGTTATGTCCTTTGGATTGACTAATGCCCTGGCGCCGTTTATAGATCTCATGAATAGCGTATTCTGAAACTATCTTGATGCATTTGTGATCGTCTTTATTGATGATCTATTCGTGTATTTGAAGAGTGAAGGGTATCACAAGGGGCATTT
This sequence comes from Solanum sitiens, assembly GCA_016801875.1. Taxonomy (NCBI): domain Eukaryota; kingdom Viridiplantae; phylum Streptophyta; class Magnoliopsida; order Solanales; family Solanaceae; genus Solanum; species Solanum sitiens. Next base: position 3,784,875 of record JABWTJ010000024.1, read on the forward strand.
TAGGGTTGTCCTGCAAGTTTTTAAAGAACATCAACTCTTTGCCAAATATAGTAAATGTGAATTTTGGTTGAGGTCTATAGCGTTTCATGGGCATGTTATCTCTAGGGAAGGTGTGGAAGTAGATCCAAAAAAGACCGAAGCGGTGAAAAATTTGCCTAGACCTTTGGCTCCTACGGATATTAGGAGTTTCTTAGGTCTAGCAGTTATTATCGAAGGTTTGTCGATAGGTTTGCATCTCTTGCTTCCCCTTTGACAACCTTGACTCAATAGAATGTGAAGTTCGAATGGTGAGAAGCGTGTTAAAGAAGCTTCCAAGAGTTAAATGATAAGCTTACTTCCGCTCAGGCATTTACTTTACCAGATGGTACAAAGGGTTACGTGGTTTATTGTGATGCATCTCGAGTGAGCTTGGGGTGGGTTCTTATGCAACACAGAAAATTCATAGCCTATGCCTCTAAACAACTTACGATTCATGAGAAGAATTATCCTACTCATGATCTTGAGTTAGAGGCGGTGGTATTTTCCTTAAAGATATGGAGGCATTATTTGTATGGGGTTCATGTGGATGTGTATACGGACCATAAAAGTCTCCAATACGTATTCACTCAAAAGGAGTTAAATATCTGAAAAAGAAGGTAATAAGAATTATTGAAGGACTATGACATGAGTGTCTGCATCACCACAGCTAAGCTAATGTGTTGGCGGATGCTCTAAGTCGGTCGTTCATGAGAACTGTGTCCCATGTGGAATAAATCAAGAGAGATTTAGTGAAGGATGTTCATAGGTTCGCTCGTTTAGGGTTTCGAATTAAAGATTCTCCTAATAGTTATGTGGTGGTACATCATAACTCCGAATCGTCTTTGGTGGTTGAGGTGAATTCTTAGCAACACTTTGATCCATTATTGATGGAGTTGAACAAATTGGTTCTTGGAAAGCTGAATGAGTCATTCTCCCGGGGGGATGGTGTCCTTAGGCACTAAAGGAGATTGTGTGTGCCGAATGTTAATGATTTGAGAAATCGGATTTTGGAGGAAGATCATGGAGCCCTTTACTCTATTCATCTGGGTTCTACTAAGTTGTATCATGACCTTAGAGAAGTGTTTTGGTAGGATGGGTTAAAAGGGGACTTAGAGGAAGTTGTTGCAAGGTATGCGGATTGCCTACAAGTGAAAGCCGAGCATCGGAAGCCGGGTGGTTTACTTCAACATATCCAAGTTCTAACTTCGAAGTGGGAAGACATTAATATTGACTTTATACTAGGTTTGCCTATGACTCGAATACAAAATGACTCTATATGGGTAGTGATGGATAGGTTGACCAAGTCCACTCATTTTGTTCCCGTTAAGTCCACTTACTCGGCGGAGTATTATGCAGAGATCTATTTAGATGTGATTGTGACGCTTCATGGTATTCCGTTATCCATAATATCGGATAGAGACACACAATTCACATCTAGGTTTTGGAGGTCGTTTGAAAGGGCTTTAGGTACACAAGTGAAGTTGAGTACCTTTTTCCATCCCTAAATGGATGGTCAAGTGCAACGTACTATAAAAACTCTTGAAGATATTCTTAGAACTTGCATCATTGAGTTCAAGGGAAGTTGGGATGAGCACATTCCTTTATTGGAGTTCTCTTATAACAATAGCTTTAATTCATCCATATCTATGGCTCCTTTTTAAGCTTTGTATGGTAGGAGGTGTAGATCTCCTATTGGATGGTTTGAGTTTGGTGAGTCTTCGCTTTTTGGTCCCAACATGATCCATAACACCTTGGCGAAAGTTCATATCATAAGAAACTGCTTGCAAATAGCCTATAGTCGGCAAAAGTCTTATCACAATAGGAGGAGAGAATTGGAGTTTGAAGAAGGTCATAAGGTGTATTTGAAAATTTTTGCCCATGAAAGGGTGGTTAGGTTTGGCAAGAAAGGAAAGTTGAGTCCTCGTTATGTAGGTCCTTATGAGATTTTGCAAAGGGTTGACAAGGTTGCTTATGAGTTGAGATTACCTAGTGATCTATCTTCGGTTTATCCGGTTTTCACTTGTGTGTGCCATAAAAGTAGAAGACTATATAATCTTCTTATACGAAGGGTCTATGTATACTTGATATGAATATATTATGTGTATGTGAGAGGTCTATGTAAACCTCATGATAGATATAGAAGAAAAGTTTTAAATATTCTGCACTTTTAACCTATGAATGTAATGACGAATGCTAGGAGACTAGTATTAGTCCTCTTCGAGGACGATGACACCGGTTACGTCTAGGGGGTTCTCCCCGTATATGGCATTCCTTCCATTAATGGAGTTCCTAAACCTCTCTATTTAAAATGGTTGTATTCCCCAATTGAGTTAGAATTTTCATCAATTAGTATGGGTTCTATTTATTATTGATTTAAATAATTGAATTATGTAGTCTTATGCATGAATTGATGATACATGATGATTTTATGATGATCTCCCATGAACCCACGAAATCCCTCATGTTTTCAAGTTATGAATCTTATTATGTGGGATTTTGATCTTGAAGGAAGAGTTTTATAAAATTAAGCATGTATTGAAAGCTTTACATGATTTTACGATCGACCCATATCTAACCCATGTTTTCTAAGAGTTTATGATTTAATGTGGGTTTTGACCTCAAAAGGTAAATTATGGATTTATGCATTGTTTTGTGAAATCTATGCAAATGTTTTAAGGTGCTTTGGGAGTAAAGTACAACTGATGATGTTATTGTTGTGTTCTTGAAAGAACATTCTCATATACACATAATAGCATAATGTGGAATGTTTTCTCACATAGAACATATTCTTAGGTTGTAAGGTTTTCTCACCTAATTGAATTAACGAGTAAGAGCTATCTGAATGAACTAGCTTGGATATGTTGTCCAAGGGCACCTTTCCATAATTTATGAAATGAAGTAACAAATTAATATTTCATAGGTATTTATGCTTGTCACCGAGTGGATATTGATAGTGAGATGGAAGCTCTCCTGTAGAAGAGGTTGTGTTTCTGAAAGAATCTCGTGAGATGGAAGCCCTCTCATAGCAAAGGTCAGATTTCTTGTATAAATATCCTTATCCCTTAACTATGTGCCTACATAGGTTGATTGTCTAGTTGATCCACTTAAGCTATAAATTCAAGGTTCTACCTTCAACAAGTAGGACACCTCTTTTCGGTGTGGGGTAGACACCAGATTTCATGTTATAACTCACATGGTCTCAATGACAGTTAAGGCTTATTTCCCCATAAGTAATAATGAACTAAGTTCAATTAAAGAAGTATTGCATATGAGTTCAAAGTTTTTTAAAGATGAAGTTAGGTTGCATTGACCATTATTTATGACAAATGTTTTATAACTCTTTTATATCATGTTTAGCTTGGTCAATTGCATGTCATGAAGTGAAATGTCCCATGTTAGAATGATTTAAATGAGATATGCAAGGATATCATACTTGGTACATTTTTTCCACTAACTGACACTCTTTCTTACATTTCCACAAATGTAGATTCCGACGGACAGGTTTGCGAGTCGCGTGGCTAGTAGTTGAGTTCGTGCTTTTCTCTAGCTTTGGGGAGTCCTCATGTGTTGAAGATGGAGTTATTGTTTTCATATTATTTCATGTATTTTATCCTTTGGACATGATATATGGTCTAGGCCCAATTTCATTTTCTTGTATAGATGGCTATGATGAGACAAGAGTTTAGACTTTCGATTTCGTTTATAAAATATTTTGGACTTGGACTATTTTAATCTTATTGATTATATTTCTTATGTTATGATATCTAATTGGCTTATATGGAGTCCTTCGAAGTTTTATGCGCCATGTTACATCTAGTGAATATCCTTCGGTCATGACAGTACGTGTAATGTACTAAGTATGAGGGGAATGCATAGAACATTAAACGTGATTAGAATGGGACATAAGGGAAAACATGATTACATGACCAGGTAAAACATGGTAAAACATTTATAGAAAAAACATAAGTCGTCAACATAGTCAATATATCTTAAAATATAAGGAAAGCTTCATAGAAATCTTTAAAAGCAACTTACTTCATTTTGATGGATATTATATTTAAGCTACAATAGACCATACAAGAAATAACATGAAATCGATGTAACTCCCACCTCAAGAAGGGAGAGTTTATTTGCAAAGGTAGAGCTTTGTATTATCATTCATATGACATATGTGAGTCCACTACCTTTGGCATTTATGGCAATCTTATCTTGGGCACGTACTTTTGAACTAGAGGTTGCTAATAAGGACTACCCTATATGAATCTCCACCTCAAAGTTCTCTCGGTGCTAATTAAATCCCAATGTAAAAGAAATTATTTTCATAACATTATACATGCAAAAGTACAATTAAAACACTACTCCAAGATTAAATCATCATAAAGTATTTCATTAAATCTTGAATCATACATGTGTGATAAAACCTTTCACCAATACCGCTTTCACAAATTCTTAGAAAATACTTTCAAAATTTCATTGATGTTTATCGTAAAGCAACATGTATCATAAATATTCCTTTTCACAATTCATGCATAACTTTTATAAAAACATCATTCAAAGATTCATAATTTCCTTATAAATTCATGCCTTTAACAGTTTGTAATCAAAATCATTAATGATGCGTGGGTTCAAGTGAAATCGGTTGAGAAGTATTTACTTGAGTCAAAACAGTCATGATAAGATAAAAATCAACAAAATTAGAACATATGAAGAATTTCATAAAAACATAATCAAATGTAGCTTTGAGAAATGAGTAATATATGGTGCTCATTGGTGTATTGAACCCATAATGAAACCCAACATACATTGTTATTCAAGTCCACAAGCAATGGTAAAAAGGAGACTTGATTCGGAATCCCTAGCTCGTGTCCCTTGAGACTTGAGAGAATTTGAAGGGGATGAATTTTTATGAGATTTAGGGATTTGGGAGAACGAGAGATTTGGGGTAATTTTAGGCATAGAAGGATAGTTATAGGACATAGAAATATGGTTAAAATGACATACTATTGACATTTGATTAAAACAAAAAGACCAAAATACCCTTATGAAATAACTGTTGGGGGACTTCTACGATTGGACATACGGTTGGTAATGGTCAACCGCAGAACTAACTACATAGAGAAATAGGACATACATTCCTATGTTTCATCAAAACACAACCAATACCAATTCTATAAGTATCACAATAAATAACAAAATCATCATGTTCTTCCTGTAATGTCAAAATAGTGGCAAAAGTGAGTCTATCTCTCAACTCTTGGAAACTATTTTCACAAGCTTCCGACAGTAAGAATTTCACTTTCTTTTGAGTCAATGTATTTAAACGAGAAAAATGAAGAAACGTCCCTCCATAAACCATCTATAATAATAGGACACACACAAAAATTTCAGTATATCTGTAGCGGACAAGGTCTAGTACAATTCTTAACCGCCTTGGTTTCCTGAGAATCACCTTAAATATCATAACTAGATAAATGTGGGCAAGGAAAGCGTGAGACCTCAACCAAAATTCACTCTTTCTAAACCTAGCTTACAATTCTCGATCCTTGAGAATTTTTAACAAATCCTCAAATGTTCAACATGTTCATCCTAACCGTAGAGTAGACAAAGATATAATTGATACGCACAATCACAAATATGTCAAGATATTTCTTGAAGACCTTATTATTCAAATCCATAAACACCACCAAGGTATTATCAAACAAAAATACATCCCCAAGAACTCATAATGACCATATCGACCTCAAAAACTTGTCTTTGGAATGTCATTTTCATTAACCCTTTATTGATGATAACACGATCGAAGGTTAATCTTGCAAAAGTAACTTGCACCTTAGAGTTGATCGTGAAATTCATTAGTCCTTGGAATATGATACTTATTCTTAAGGAATAATTAATGAAATACACGTCTTATGTTTCCCTCATTTACAATATCTCCTTCTATTTCTAAAATCCTTAATCCCTTATTTCTTTAATGTATCCGAGCTACATATTAATGTATCTAAGCTAGTATTTAATGTATCAGAGCAATATATTACGTATCCATTTTATTTTATAATGTATCCGAGCTACATATTATGTATCCCATTTATGATATAATGTATTAGAAATATTTTTTAAAGTATCTGAGCTACATATCAATGTATGATGTTTGTGTTACTTTTTATGGTATTAATGTAATTACAAACTAAAGAGGGATATATTGTAATTTTCATATTCAAACTATGTGATTTCTGTAAAATCTATTATTCTTAAATGTAAGCTTATTCAATTACCAATTGTCAATGCACATTTTGAGATAATTGTCTTTCTTTCAAACAAACAACACTGGAGCACCTCATGGTAACATACTCGATCTTGTGAAATCCTTATCAAACAAATATTTGAGTTGATCCTTTTATTTCTTAAGTTTTTCCAAGTCCACAAGTAAAGTGGAATAGAAATAGGATGTGTATCTTGGAGAAGGTCAATTCAGAGTCTATTTTCCTTTCGGGAGGATTAATAGGAATATTATCGTCAAAATCTTATAGAAATTCAATCACAATCCGGAGAGACTCATGGGTTGGTTGTTAAAATATATATCCCCAAACCGAACTAGATGATCAATGCAGCCCTTAGAAATCATTTTTCCTAGCCTTTGGGAAAGATTTCAATTGATCCTTAAGAACACAATTTCCCTATTCCCATACCATGATAGGTTGGTTCGAAACCTTGGATGTGACCAATCATGTTCTATATTCTATAGAAGCATAACATGCATTCAGACAATCTGTCCCATGAATAGCATCAAAATCTAACATTTAAAGCTCTACAAGATCATCATGAGTGACTCTATGAGAAATAGAAATAGACAATTCCTACAAACTCTCTTACCAACTATAGAATCACTGACAGGAGTAAATACATTAAAGGTATTAGAAAGGATTTTGAGGCCAATATCGAATCTCTTGGACACATAAAGAGTAACAAACGACAAATTAGCACCCGGATCAAGCAACGTATAAACATCAAGATGAAGTACTTCCAATATACAGATCACAACATACGGAGAACCATAGTTATCAAGTTGAGTCTAAAGAGCGTAAAATCTATTTTTCTATAGAGCACCCAAATCGGAACCACTGGGTAGAGCTTGTCTACCATCGTTACCCTTTTCTAGGTTGAAATGGACTATCCTTCCCTTTGTCACTAATCTTTCCACAACTAAATAAACCATTTGTACCGATAAAACACTTGAAATCAGGTTCTTTCCACACCTAGTGCATGTAGATATAGAAGATCCATTTCGACCATCTCCTTAAAACTAAGTGTTAGGTATCCTATCTTTGTTTAACTTAGGAACTGTTACATTAGAAGAACCTTAACTCGATTAGTTTTTCAAAATTAAGGACGACCTTAAAGTCAGCAACCATAGCTTTTCATACCTGGCCAGTAGAATGATCTTCAAAGCATACTCTTTCACACTCATATTGCCTTGACAGAGATTAATGAACTCAAGAACTTTTTCCTCCCTCATCTCAAGAGGAAATAAATGATCAATAAAACATCCTTTCAATTTCATCCAATCAAGAAAACCCAAATCCACCTCCCTGTCATCCATCAATTAGTTGAACCAAACTTGAGCAACACCATTGATTTGATAAGCGATAGTTGGGTTCATAGGATAAATGACCTCTCTAATAGCTTGGACAATAATAACTTGAGCCAATATTTTAAAAGTGACTCAAAACTAAACATGAGTCACTTGCTAAACAAATGTAACAACCGTAACTTGAGTAACCTTGTGCTCCACATTGTCAATCTCATTCCTTCTTACATAGGCTATTAGAGGTACAATATCCTTAAAAACATTGGCCAAGATTTAGGAGAAGGACTCTTATAAAGATATAATATGGAACGACATTAGTGTAATAAAAGAAGTGTTGTTTCTTAAATGCTTTGTAGCCTCCTACTCGTAAATGTGGTGCGCTTCGCACTTATATACTAGAATTTACCATACGCGGCTTGTCATATATCCTAGTCATTTTTCTAAAACCTAGCTCTAACACAAAGTTTTGCATGATCCGAAGTACACCCTAGATTTGACATAGTGTATAAGACCAAGAGAGGCTATACACAAGCTACTCTACATTCACATACATAATATAATAGTGACACGAGAAGTTAAGAAGCAAGTGTCATATTATGAAAAAGATATGCATAAAAGTTAGTGTCTAACATAGTCTCTACAAGCCAATCTAATACATCAAGAAATGGCTGTAACATAACCCGCACACCATGTACAATGTCTAAGAACTGATGACATAAGAAAGTAAAGTAAATGTTACATGGTTCTGGATGTTGAGGACTAAAAACTGATGACATAAGAAAGTAAAGTAAATGTTACATGGTTCTCTATGTTGAGGACTCACCAACTCTTTTAACTTTGGATTATAAAGCACTAACCATAGGAAGAGGAGGATCGTCGGACACTACATTAGTTAAAAAATGTAATGCACAAGTATGCATTAGTAGGTGGAATGTATTAAGTATGAGGGATATGCATAAAAATATGAAACATGATCATAATGGGCATAATAGGAAACATGATACGCATGACTAAGCTAAAATATGGTAAAACCTTAAAAGAAAAATCATAAGTCATGAACATGGTCAATGCATTTTTAAACATAAGGGGAGTTTCATACAAACCTTTGAAAGTAACTAAGTTCATTTCGTGGAATATTATCTATAACCGATAGACTATGCTAGCTATAGCATCGAATCTGATTTAACTCCCACATCGATAAGAAAGAGTTTACTTTCTACTATAGAAATTTGTATCATAATTCATATGCTATATGTGAATCCATTAGCTAGACCTTTTAAGGAAATCTTATGGGGCACAATGTTTGGAACTAGAGATTTCTACTAGAGACTATCCTAATTGAGCCTCCACCTCAAAGTTCTGTTGATGCTAAGTTAAATCCTTACGGTCATTTTTAAAACATAGAGAACAATTATTAAACTACTCCAATCTTAAATCATCATAGAGTAGCTCCTTGAATCTTGTTGATGCTAAGTTAAATCCTTACGGTCATTTTTAAAACATAACATCACACATGGAAGACACCAATTACTAAACTACTCCAATCTTAAATCATCATAGAGTAGCTCCTTGAATCTTGTATCATGCATGTGTGAGAAAATATTTCACCAATGATGATGTCTTATTATGTGAGAAAACCCTTTGAAAATTTTATTGATTCTTATCTTAAAGCAACCTAGAATATAATTCACAATTCATGCATAACATTAATAAAACATAATTCATAGATTCATAACTTTTGCATTAATTCATGCCTTTAAGATATCAAAATAAAAATCATGAAAATAGCACGGGTTAACCCTAATTGGAATCGAACTTGCAGAATTGAGAAACCTTTGGGGCTCAATGGGTTAATGGAGCCTATTGATTAAACTAAAATAAATTTCTATTCAAATTAATGTCCAAAAGAAATGGTGAAAAGGAGACTTGATTCAGAAATCCTAGCTCTTTCCTTGAGACATGAAAGAATTTGGAGGGGATGGATATTGAGGGCTTTTGAATATATTTTAGAGAATGTGAGAGTTTGGGTAGTTTAAGGAGTATTAGGGTAGTTATATTACATAGACATAGGATAGGGATTTAATGCATAGGAAAAGACCCAATTACCCTAAAAATATAACTGTCGGGTGGCTTCTATGGTTTTGAGTTACGGTCCGTAGAACTTTCTATGATCTATACTGGTCAACGTAGAACAAACTCTTGAAATCCAAATTAAACTTACTTTCATGGAAACTTTCTATGTCCGCCTAAATTTTTATGGTCCCTATACATCAACTTTAACCAAAACACTTCACAAAGTGTGGGACCTTTATACGAAAACAATTCTACGACCCGTAAAACCCTTTATTAGGACTGATTTTTAAAATAAAATCTCAATTCTTTACACGAGATCTATCTATGACTCATGAATGTCCTTATGCTTTATCTTGCCAAGTCGTACTTAAAACTTCACAAACATGAAATCCCAAAATAAGATCTCAACTTCGAAAATTTCCTTTTGTTAGCTCTTAAGACTTCCTACAGTCCGTAGATTGTACTCGTAATTCACTGTTTCATTAAAAATTCTTCAATTTAACTTTCAAACTACAAGGTGGGGGAGGTGAGTGTAGATAGTCGATGGTTTATCATTTATTATTTTAAATTTATTATAGAACCCAAAATTAGGAGAATCACACAAGCCTATATATTAAGTAATTTAAAATTATTTTAATGAAAAAGGGTCTAAAATACCCTTAACCTATGTCATTTGGTGTAAATTTACCCTCCATCCATCTTATTAGTGTTGGTCCTTAAAAATAAGGGTGATTTTTTAGATAAATGTTAATATCATGGGTTTTTGAGCGCTGAAAGATGGGTGTAGGGTAGTTTTGAATCGATTCAAATAGTTGAGAGGCATTTTAGGCCTTCTGTAAAAATAATAAAACAAGAAATCAAATATGTCATATGATGCTCCACTATGCCTTTATAAATACAAAGAAAAACACATACACAACACCTCTAACTTTTCCTCATTTTCAATGTTTGTTTGATAGTTATTGAAGAAGAAAAAATTGACGGATGAACATTGATTTTCTTTTTAAAAAAATCTATTTGAGAGCTTCTCTATAATTTTGTGTGAAAATAACCAATGAAGTGGGCACACTTTCTTTCTTCAAATATCAATGACAACCTAACAAAGTCGGCCAATTTTTAGCCTTTTTAGTTGTGTAATTAATAATTAAAAAAAGTCATTTTTTTTGTATTGAAAATCAATTCTTTTTACTTGTATTGAGTTGAATTAGTAACTTAATACCTAGAATTTGAGTTACATTCAAATAGCCCAAATATAAAAGAAAATCATAAATACGTGGTATTATTTAATTTAATTGATTATTTAAGAATGTAAATCAACACAGTTTCTTTAGTTTATTTCTTGCACAAAAATCGGCAAAAAGGTCTCAAGGACCCTTATACTTGTATGTGTTTGTATTATGGACCCTTCTATTAAACTTGTTATCAACTGGACCCTTAAACTAAATAATATTCAAAATACTAAATCCTAACCATTGACCGTGCTTATGTGACATTAAGATGACTAAGTTTTCTAGAGAGATTGAATACACGCGTATAAAAACAAGTGAACACCACATTTAAAATTAAAAACTGTTAAAATTATAAAAGAATAAACTAATTAATTCAAAAATCAAATAAAAAAAATTAAAAATCATTCTTCTCCGCCCAACTGTTTTTCAGGCATTCCCATCCCAGGTCAAAAAAAAAAATTCATTCATTTTCTTTAGACGATCTATACAACAGACAGAGGCAGCAAGGAGTCTCACCGAATGCTGGTTCGACGGAGGTGGAAAGGAGTCTCCTGCTGGTTCTACGGAGACGGCGATGATAGGCGGTCGTTGGTGTTTTGCAGGGGATCATTGATGTGCATAGAAAGAAAGGCAGTTATGGGAAGAACGAGGCGGATGAGTGGCGAGTAGCTGGTCACGACGGGAGAAGAGGTTTGGCAGCTGGAGTTGTGGTGCGGCGTCTTAGATTTTTGGAGGATTGATACGCTCAAACTTACTTCTCAAATAAGAAGTAAAGCGGTCGTATCAAGTAAAGAACCCAACTAATGAGGTTGGGATCGATCCCACAAGGAAAATAGTTCAGACTTAACTTTATTTTATTATTACTATTATTTAGCCAACTGTTTTCCAATAAACCAAAAGACAAAAAGGGGGGTTTTATTTCTAAATTAATGAAAATAATTAACTAAATAAGAATGAACAACTAACAATTTTAACTTTCAGAGTTTAATCAAATTATAAAAGTAACTAGGGTTTTAGTGTTCCCCACAGGTTCCTAACTTGGTAAATCTAACTATAACATCTCTATCCTGATATCTTGCATGTAAAGTGATAAGTTATGTATCTCTAAATCCTTGGTCCGGCATCTAGAGAATTTCACTCCGCACCTTGGTCCGGCTACGTGTGTTGCTATACTAACCCTTATCTTTACCTCATATTAAACATCGTATTCGGTATTTGACTAAGCTATTAACTCGTACCAACCAATACTAGTCTATTAGATAGTCTACACTAAATCTATGTTGATAATTCTTTTCCTATTATCTACCTCCTTGGTCCGGCAAGTAGCATTAAGGCGAGTTCTAACGTTGGCCACCGTTAAAAAGAATTCTAAACGAAAGAATTATCAATACATGCAAGACACCACTCTAGAAATTGTTATTGAAGTTAGATTTCTACCTTGTTATTCACCCATGGTTCCCACAACCCTAGCTATGAGGTTTAGTTACCCATTTTCGTAATTACACAATTCATATCGTTAATGGAAGAGTTCATGCACTTACTTTTATGAAAACGAATAATTTCCCAGAATTCAACTTGATTAATCACCGAAATCGACAACAATCAATTCCCGGAAAAAATCTTAATTTCCAAAATCAATAGTTTACTAATATAATCGAAGAACTATAAACTAAAAATTATCCAGAAAGTCTAACCTCAAAAACGAGGTTTTTCCAACTATTTATAAGAAAAATAAAAACCTAATCAAATAAGGATTCTATTTACTAAAAATCTGTCCAAACGCGTCTGGGTCGACGGACCACGTGACGGACCGTCATGGACACGACGGACCGTCATAGCCTCCGTCGTCCCATACTTCACATCTTCTCATGTTGCTTTCTTCATTCCCCCCCCGACGGACAAGTATGACGGACCGTCGCGAGCATGACGGCCCGTCGAGGGTCTTCGTTCCAATACACTTTAACTTTGGAATTTTGGGTACTGGGATTACTCTCTGATAATTACGACGAACATGCAGGACGGACCGTCGTATCTGTGACGGTCCGTCACGAACTTCCGTAATCCCACACTTGGTCAGACTTCCCCAAATTTCCTTCAGCAACTTCTTCCTTCACTACGATGCCACCTACGGACCGTCACAGCCGCGACGGACCGTCATAGGCTCCGTAGGTGGTCTCTTCTGCAATTCTTTCTCAAAAACTCCCGCGTTCTTCCTTAGACAGATTTTCTGCAAACAAAGATAAACTTATATCAAAATCAACACAAAAAGGCTCTCGACACACACTAAACTTAAGGAAAAAGTATTAGAAATACCGTGAAACCACGGTACATCAACACCCTCAACTTAAATTCGTTGTTTGTCCTCAAGCGACGCACTATGACTCACTACAAATTCTTTGTACAAAAGTATCCATATTTTAATTTCCGCAATCATTTGGCTATCAACCTCGATTATTCTCATTATGTTCATGCATGGTCTCACTATTAGGCATTGATTTGTGTAGAATCAAACCATAACCCAGATTTACTACGCAATGATGCCTATCCTCTTCAATTTCTCACCGAGATGCTAATATTTCTGGTATTACAACTCCTGTCCTTACTTCAAATAACATCCTCATTTTTCACACAATGATTTTAGTTTGAGTATAAGGATCACGTTTCGACACTCACTCTCAGAACAAATTCACCACTCATTTATACATATTGCCATAGGCTTGCCCTTATTTTCACTACTTCAAATTCCTCATACGCACTTAGGATCACAATAGGACTTTTTTTTAGATTGTAACATAGGCTCAGGGTCAGGTAGGGTGTATTTAGATATACTTTAGTGACTTGTTGCCCTCCTTGACATATCATTCTTATTTCGCCCTATTACTCAATTTTCTTTTCACTTTGCTGTTTTCCCTTTCTTATCCTTATGTGTAAGTGACTTTTCTCTTTTCTTGTGTTTATTTTGCTTTTGGTTATTATTAACTTTTTTTTTTTTTAGTCACTTCTGTTTTATTCTTTCTTTCTCTTCATTCTTTCAACCCCACTTTCCGTGGTTTTCCTTATAGCAGCCACCCTCAACTCATGATTTTGCCATGAGTCAAGGTTCACAATACCCATGGTTGGGTCAGGGCCAAAACAAGGTTGCTTTCTGCATTAGCCACCCTCAACTTATGCTTTTGGCATAAGCTGAGGTACACATGTCCTAGGAGGGACCAGGGGCAACACATTGCTCCCAGAGAAGATCATTTGGGGTAAAAAAAAAAATCTAGTTTAGGCTCAATTCATTTGGATCAAAAAGGGATTAACTTCATTTGGTTTAGCTTAAAATGGATTTTGGGCTCGGATCCACTTTTTCTCGAGATAGCCTTACATGGATTTTTTAACTACTCCATTGAGTTCGGAATATTGAATATTGTAGGGTTGCATATGTCATTCGTATGAACGAAAGTCTTAATGAATTCGGAATACCCAATAAGATATTTGGACTTACCAAAAATAAGCTTATATCTATGAGTTGGTGCAATTCAAAATGGCCTATGCATTCGAAAACTATGTACCGTGTTCATATAGCCCACGCGGCCTTATGACTGCATTCATAGGGATCACATTAATGGGTCCCTGCCTCTATCATACGACCCTAGTTTTCTCTTATCCGTGATCACGAGGACTTCAACGTTTTTGAAGGGACCTCTGCATTTGTGTAAGACCCCCAAAATGAGTTAGGGTGTGTATAGCCTAACATTTTATTCGTAAGGTTATAAGGTTCTAATATGTCTCATAATATGGTATTTGACGAAGTGTGTAAAGTTTGAGGTGATTTGGAAGTCAAACGTCAAGGGACGACCAAGACATTTGATGACTGGTCACCTATGTGCCTCATATGTCTATGCGTGCTTATATTGTATGTTATGAGCTGATGAAGTTTTAAAATGAGTTATAATGATGTTTAATGGTATTATATGGAGTTTCGTAAAGTTTGGAGATAAAACATCCAAGAACGTCAAAGACGTTCGAAACATAGCCTTGAGAAATGCATGTGTATGTCTTGATGGGGCCTTGCCTCTTTGACATGTTACCTGTATTTGTTTTGGGTGAAACTTATGTGGGAGGTCTAAAACATGTTAAGGATTGTATTTACATTTGAAACATACGGGTACGACATCCAAACGTCCCCACAAAAGGCCAACAACAAGGACCCAGGATCTGTCGAGACACTGCCTTTACAGTGTCAATCGACGAGCTCAATGCATGCTTCGTTTGTTGACTTACGCCACGTCGATTGATAGGCTTCGATGGACACTTATCCTGGAAAAGGCTTGGCCACATGACAGCCTCAGACCCAATCGACGGAGGGCACAGAACGGCCCATCAATGAACCAACGCCCAGTCGATTGGGTCCGTCGATGGTGGCCTGCAACTGCTGTCTTGCGCACTATTTTATTAAGGGGTGAATGGTAAATTCATCCACGTCCTAACCTGACTCTAATAGGTTTATTTAGGTAGTGTTTGGTGTATATAAGTCATCTAAAACGTGACCAACCCATTCCCAATCCCTCCTACACGAAATAAACCTTTCCCTCCAAAAATATTCTCCCTAGAAACCACCATTGTTGGTGATTCTCAAGAACATCTTAGAGCTTGGATTTCTATGGATTATTCACCAAATTTTAGAGGTTTTCAACTATACAAAGGTATGGTTATCCTTCATCTCTAAGTAACCTTTCACTTGGAGAGTTCTTCTAAAAGTTTTCAATGAGATTTCATGATCAAACTTTCAATCTTTCAATCTAGCCATGTGTTCTTTCTAAAAATGTTTTTATGGTTCAATCATGATGAATTGATGTTAATGTATTGGTTTAAACGTTAATTTGAATCCAATTGCATTATGAACCCATGTCCCTTCCTAACTCGATTTAGCCCTTGCATGGGCATTCTGATCATGGCTTGTTAATGGTTTTATTGCGATTCTCTTACGTTGAATTGCTTATATCTACTGCTATTTATGTGAATTAATGATGAATTGATGATGAAGGATTCATGTGGATCAATACATGAGGAGTTGAACATGACTAACATATGCCTTATTATGATCACTATAATATGAGCCTTTCAATGAATAAAAGTGGAATTCGATTATGTTGTGGTTCTTGTAATTACTGCCTTAGGTTAATGAGTTGGTTGAATTTTGAGTTTAAATATGGTATGATCAACATAAAGAAGGCTTGGTATTAATTGATTTATGTGTTCCCAAGCTATTAAGTAGTAACTTGTGATCAGTAACATTGGTCCTTAATTGTATAAAAGTGAATTTTGAGTATGTTAATGTGCTTAGGTATACTGTCTAGAATGTGTATTGATGATGATTATGTAATATGGATCAATGCATGATAGTTTGAATAGGATTAACCAAAGCAACTTCCTCTTCCAAGAATTCCTAATATGAAGCATGTTCACAGTGATCTCGAGTTTATTGGCAATAGTATTAGGATCTAATCTAGGCTATGATTTCTTTAGCTAATAACTTAGATGAATATTAATGATACAAGATGATTGATGAACTAAACTAGGGAAGTTACTTGATGATATATAACTCTCTACTTTCTACCATATATGTGATATAGTGTCTTAGATGGTGGCATGATTTTGTAGCAACTTGTACATGGTTTATTCATGATCAAAGTACATATAGCTACTGTCTTATATATGAATTATTCATGAACAAGGTTTATTTATCAATGATGATCAAAGGGTGAGAAATTGGTAAGGATGCTTATCTCCTCTATTTTCCTTATAGTATTGTAGTTGATCAAGCCTTGTATGGCATTGTGTGGTATGGTCCACTTATGGTGGCGGTGTTTACTTTATTGTCATTATGTATGTGTTGACCATGGTCTTGAAGGAAAATTTATGAATATATGATTGAGTGATTATGATGATCACCTTATGTGTAACTTGTGCCTAGTATTCTACTTTAGTTGTGAATCTAGGTTATGTTACTATTGTTATGAGCATGTAAATGGTTGTGTAAGATCATTTGTAGGTGATGCCGTTGATGAAGTGTTAATTATTGATGACCCCTACCCATGTACCCCTATTCAAATGAGTGATTAGCTAATGTTAGGAGTCTTAATGTAAAATATGAAGTGAGCTTGCCTCCTATGCTAAAGTGTGTTGTGTGGTCTATGCTTGAATGTGTATTGTGGTCCTAAGAGGGTGGATGCCTCACTATGTTGTTGATAGTCATTATGTTATTATATTGACCAATGTACACACACCCTCACTCTACATGCATGCTTATAAGTAGTATAAGTCATGGTGTCTAAATGAAAGGTAAATCTCATATTCACTAATGTCTACTATTATGCATGCTAAGCTTGAGTCCATGAAGGTATGTTATGAACATGTCTTATATGGTATAATGTGAAGTATGTGGTATTATGAAGTATGATTATACCTAGTGTTTAATTGTGTTTATATGAAAGCATGGTTCATATAGTTACACTTGTACACTTATTAATGAATGAAATGATGTATGTCCATGTGTGGCAATTATGTGTTATGTGAAAGGTATGCTCACATATAAGTATTCACACATACATGTATGAAGATATAGTAAAGACAGGGCCTTTGAAAGGTGTATTCATGTGTACCCTAAACTAGACAGTGCTTTACAAATGCTATGGCCATGTGAAGGGATTCCTTACATGATTTAGGTTGATGAACTTTCATCTATGACCTATGAGATAAGCATATGAGGAGATGACTATCCTAAACCTATGTTTTATAAAGAAATGATAATAAATGCTTTTTCAATAAAGGGAACTTAACTTAGCACCGAGTGAACTTGTATATGAGTGAGTGTCCCTTTCCAATGTGGAAAGGTAGGTCTACCATAAATCTCATGAGGTGGAAAGCCTCATAGCCCAAGGGCATAGAGGAATGTTTCCATGATAACCTCCAAGTTCCATAACTATGTTGCCACCATAGGATACTAGCTAGTGAATCCACCTAGAAAGCTATGTCATGTTTGGTTATACTTTGGCCGTAGACCACCATTTTTTGGTCTGGGGTTTCATGACACCGGATTCCATGTTTAGCTTCACATGGTCTATGTCGGTTAAGGCTATAGTTTCCCTAAAATAAAATGGACAATGTAAGTAAAGTAAGGACCCTAACTAGGATAACCTAAGGGTAGTTTCTTAGTGTAGGTGGGGTTATGGGACTTCACCTATGCATTGCACAAGTGGCTCTTGAGGGAACTCCTAGGAAGGTGTTCTAATGCATGTGTGTATGGATATGTCTTTATGTATGGCATGGTAATATTTGTCTACTTGTTATGAAGATGTGCATGGTATGAGTCTATATGATGTGATCTTATCATTATATGCACTATGTTGGTCTTAATGACTATATGATGAAGATTGTTGACATGAATTAAAATGTCTTCACTTATTATGTTGATGTATGAATTAAATGTAAGGTTTGTGGTCTCATGATGGGTTTACTTAGTATGTGTGAGGTTATGGGGCATCACATGTACCTTCCACTAGTAGACTAAGATTGGGGTCATGAACAAGGTCTTATAATGATGTATATGAAAATAAGTGAATATACGTGTAAATGGATGTAACTTACTGTAAAGCCGATGAAGTCTTGACTTAAATGTGTCTATGATGTTTTATGCTTCTATCATGATATGTGTTGGCTTGGTAGGTTGTATGTATGCTTTCTTTGTGACCTTAAGGTGATGCATTGCACTAAGTATCAATAAAGGGTTACTTAGGAGTTTGATGAGTTAAAAGATAAGGATTCCCTGTTAAGGTAAAGGAGCTCACTGTAAAGTGACTTCAATTATGGCTTAAATTCTATTTGTGATTTTATATGATGTTTGTACTTTTATTATGTCTCTATGAAGCATGTGAATGATATAAATGCTATTGTATAAAGGTTTTATAAAGATTTACTCAAATCGGCATGAAATATGATTTCAATAAAATGTCCCTTTCAAATGCATGTTTTTGCATGGTTGCCATACTTAGTGCATTCTTGTACTAATACCATTCTTCTCTACTTTTTACACAAAGTGTATGTTATGGATGCTTAAAGGATGTCTATATGATTGAGGAGCTTGATATGTGATTCTCAAGCTCAAGGAAGGGAATCCTTAAATCCAAGGATGTCCTAATATCATGTCTTATTGTAAAGTGTTTAAATGTAGTATACTTATGTATTATGCTTTAAGAGTAGTGTCCCTATTTTACTCTAATGTTGTTGAGTCTAAGATGGAAAAGAGACTTAAGGTCTAAGTATGTCATAGGATATTTTTTATATATGGAGTAAAGTTTCTAGCATATGATGTGCTATGAAAAGTTGTAAATTTTCTGTTAAATTTACTATGTCAATGCGATGAATGATAACTATGTTCTTGTATAAGACCTCCGAGAGGTCAAGTACGTCATGTTACTTCTACGGGGTGCTCCCCGGATGTGACAAACGTGGTATTAGAGCATGAGGTTATAAAGTGGTTTTAGGTTCTAAAAGTCTCATATTGCCACGTCTAGAAGAGTCTCGTGTTCAGTGGTAGTGAGTCGCGACATCATCAAATGATATGAGAGGCTATAAGACGATAGAGTTTCCCTTCTTCATCATTCTCATATAGTGCCAAAGAACTTAACTCTATTAGATCTCTCTCTTATGTTTTCTTGTCATGTGGTCTTTTAAATGTGATTGCTTGGATGAGATGGTATTTCGTATGCTTGAGGGAGAAAAGGTGAGTTAATGCTTAACTTTGTTTAATGGTTGAATGAGTATGTGTGAAGGTGAATCTTGGCATGTTTTGATGATGTGATGCCCTTTATGGCTGCGTATGAGACTTATGTGACATATCATGTTATGTTGAAGAATGTATATCATGATATGATTAAAGCATGTTAGAAGTTATTTTGGTGAAAATGACTTCTTTTGGAATGATGTATTACTATATGGTTTTAGATGTTGGAAGCTAAATATTATGATTTGAGCTTGAAATGTGTAGTGACTACTTATGGAAGCATGCTACCCTAAGAATATGTGCTTAAAAGTGTTCAGTGTTTTCCTTTTTATATATGTGGTTCTTTCTATTTTCCTAGTATGGATTGGAGTCCTTTGCATAGACTTGATCCTAGGTGTGGAGGTAGTATGTTTGTCTTGGTAGGTTGATGATGTGGGTTTTAGTAACCTAGAAGTCACCTTACTGTAATGACCAAATAAAAAGAAGAGTTTTTATGGCTAAGTCTCCTTATTGTTTTCCCCTAATGTTGCATGACCTTAGTGTCTATTGTTATGTATAAAAACCTTATGTGGTTGAATGAGATGACCTAACATGATGATTGGGGATAAATTGACTAGGAGATGAAGTTTAGAATACCTTGATTGACTTACTGTAATTCCTTCTAAAGTTGTAATCATTTTAAGTGATTAAAAAAATGAAGGTTGTTAAGTTAAGATCCTCTTAAGGTTGGGTTAAGTTGCTCTTAATTGGGTTGTAGATATTTTCTACCTTGACCTTTTATTTTGCTTGAACTTGAATCTAATGAATTCTTCGTAAGCTTTTTCATGAATAGAGTTTTGCATAAAGTATCAATTGCATGAACTTTATGTTTGGTATGTATTCATTGACATCACCTTAAAGATATTTTTAAGATTCCAAAGTGCATGAAGGAAAATTTTGATGAAATCCATGTTTTCTCATGTGTATTGTGAATCATAACATGCTAATTGTGAATTTGACTTCATGAGGTAAGGTAAGAACCTTGGTTGTACTAACTTTTGAGATGTAATGTTTAGCCTTATAATGAAAATTTCAGTATCTTTAAAATGAAATATGTTGAGTCTCTTGAAAATTATGTGACTTGTATGGTTTGGGATTCATGATTGTAAGCCTACTCTTAAAAAAATGAAAGCATGTTTCGCTAAGTGTTCATATGTGTGCCTATGATTAGTGTTATTTTTCCCAAATGATGTTTACTATGAAGGCTAATGCTATGTTAGAATTTGAAATTTTGTGAAATGACTTCCTATTAATTGTGATGTATTTGGTGTGACTTACCATTTAGACTTCACTAGGAAGAAAACTTGAGCATGTCTTGCTTTGAGAAGTTGAGAAATTCTCATGTTACAGTAAGGTTTATAGAGCCTAAGATGTTTTTTGTAATGTTCTAAGGTCCTAAAATGTCTCATAGTATTGTATTTTAGTCAGTGTGTAAAGTTTGAGGTGATTTGGTAGTCAAACGTCAAGGGACGACCAACACGTTCGACGACTAGTCACCTATGTGCCTCATATGTCTATGTGTGATTATATTGTATGTCATGAGCATATGAAGTCTTAAAATGAGTTATAATAATGTTTAATGGTATTATATGGAGTTTCATAAAGTTTGGAGGTCAAACGTCCAAGAACGTCCAAGAGGTTCGAAAGATAGCCTTGAGACATGCATGTGTATATCTTGATGGGGCCTAGCCTTTTTGGATGTTTTACGTCTATTGTTTTTGGGTGAAACTTATGTGGGAGGTATACAACTTGTTAAGTATTTTATTTACGTTGGAAACTTCCGGGTACGACTTCCAAAGGGACCCATAAAAGGGCCCACAAGAAGGACCCAACAGCTATCGAGACACTGCCTTGGCAGTGTCAATCGACGAGCTCAATGAATGCTCCGTTTGTTGACTGACGCCCTATCGATGGGGAGGCATCCATGTTCACTTAGCCTGGGAAAGTCTTGGCCACATGAAAGCCTCACACCCAATCGACGGAGGGCATAGAACGGCCCATCGATCGACCAGTGCTCATTCGATTGGGTCCGTCGATGGTGGCCTGCAACTGCTGCCTTGCACACTGTTTTATTAAGGGGTGAATGGGATATTCACCCCACGTCCTAACATGAATCTAATAGGTTACTTAGGAGGTTTATGAGTTAAAAGAAAAGTGACTTCAATTATGCCTTAAATTCTATATGTGATTTTATATGATGTTTGGACTTTGATTATGTCTCTATGAAGTATGCGAATGATATAAATGCTATTGTATAAAGGTTTTATGAAGATTTAATAAAAATGACATGAAATATGATTTCAAGAAAATATCCCTTTTAAATGCATATTTTTGCATGGTTGCCATACATAGTGCATTCTTATACTAATCCCATTCTTCTCTAATTTTTACACAAAGTGTAGGTTATGAATGCTTAAAGGATGTCTATATGATTGAGGATCTTGATATGTGATTCCCAAGCTCAAAGAATGAAATCCTTAAATCCAAGGATGTCCTAATTTCATGTCTTACTGTAAAGTACTTAAATGTAGTATACTTATGTATTATGTTTTAAGGGCAGTGTCCCTAACGTACTCTAATGTTGTTAAGTCTAAGATGACAAAGAGACTTAAGGTCTAAGTATGTAATAAGATATTATATATATATGGAGTAAACTTTCTAGCATATGATGTCCTATGAAAAGTTTTAAATATTCAGTTAAATTTATTATGTCAATGCGATGAATGATAACTATGGGCTTATATAAGACCTCCGAGAGTTCAAGTATGCCATGTTACATCTAGGGGGTGATCCCCGGATGTGACAATTTGCAAAAAATAGATTAGACTAGTTTTATCTAACGACCAGACGCAACACAACTTTGTTCTCAAAGTTCAAATAGAAACTTTCTCAATTATGCTCATAATTAGGGGATTTTGAAGTAATAATGATATTATTAACCTTTTAAATCAGTAATCTTATAACCATTTGGAGTCTACTGAGAAGTCTCTATGTCTTATTTTGGATCATTCATGAACTGAGGCATAAGAAATTAAAATTTGGGCTCATTCATGTATGTGAGTGTGCGTGCGTTCATTGGTGGGTGCGTGTGTGACAGTGTGTGTGCGCGTGTGTGCGTGCGTGTGCGTGTGCGTGTGCATGTGTGTGTCGACATAATCTGAATTTTTTTTGCCTCACCTCTTTCTTTCTCAAACTTGAGTGTGTGTTGTAGTTTTTCAGAGTCCAAGAGTACGGAAAGAGAAGATAAGATATGAAAAGAAGGAAAAAATTAATTGAAAAAAGATTATACTCCTACATTTGAATCATTAATTAAACTTCACTTTTATTTTGTTGATAGATCTTTTCAAACTTTTGTTTCTTGTTAATTAGAGAACCTAAAAAGGTGACTTCTTTCCTTTTGAGGTTTTTCCGATGAAGAAGAAACAAAAGTATCAAAACATCTATCAACAAAAACAGTTGAATTAAATTAATGATTTAGATCTAGGAGTAAAATATTCTTTCAATTCATTTTTTCTCGGATTCATATCCTATCTTCTCTTTACCTACTCTTGGACTCTGAAAAACTAAAGCACACACTCAAGTTTGAGAAATAAATAGGTGAGGCAATAAAAAAGAAAAAGATTATTTGAATACACAAGCGCGCACACACATGGGATCAAAAATAGTGACATGTGTGCACATTTTGAAGTTCTTGGGCTATATCGATATATCTGAGTGTGTGTGTTTACATAATCATAAAAAAAAATTGCCTCACCTCTTTGTTTCTCAAACGTGAGTGTGATGTAGTTTATTCACAGTCCAAGAGTAGGTTAAGAGAAGATAAGATATGAAAAGAAGAAGAAAATGAATTGAAAGAATATTTTACTCCTATATATAAATCATCAATTTGACTTCACTTTTTCTGTATATAGACCTTGTCAGACTATTGTTTCGTTTTCATCAGAGAACCTGAAAAAGGTGAGTTCTTACCTATTGAGGTATTCCGATGAAGAAGAAACAAAAGTCTCAAAAGATCTATCAACAAAAAAAGTTGAGATGACTAATGATTTAGATCTAGGAGTAGTAAAATATTCTTTCAGTTCATTTTTTCTTTTATTCATATCCTATCATCTCTTTCCCTACTCTTAAACTCGGAAAAACTACAACACACTCTAAAGATTGAGGAGTAAAGAGGTGAGGATAAAAAAAATATATTATTTAAATACACAAACACACACACATATGGGCTCAAAACTAGTGACATGTGTGCACATATTAAAATTCATGAATGAGCCCAAATTGCACACAGTCTCCTCAATAAACTCCAAATGGTTTTCAAATTACTAATTTACAAAGTTAATAATATGATTCTGATCTCCCAACCTCATATCACTTACCATAATTGATAATGTAACTACGCTATTGTGTAGGGATAAATTGAATAATCCATGGAGCACTAGGTTTTGTTCTTGTTTCGTAAGCAAGTACGGTAACTAGGCATATCCATATTCTAGTAAGAAATCGATCCATTTTTTGTACCAAGAAAGCCCATGCTCCTTATTTTGAAAGTTCTATCTTGTTATTCCTCTCCCGAGTTCAAGAAAAGGCAGTAAGTTGATTCTGATGCTGATAAAAAAATGGTGTTTAATTAACATCAGAGTAATTCTTTTGTGATAACAAACTTCATCCATACATGAAATACATAAGTAATCATTTGTGGCCATAGTTCTAGAAAAAAAAAACGATTGTGATATTCATAATTCGATTAACATATTTTTAATATTAAATAATCATATAAGAATTTCAAAGATGAAAAAGAGTAGAATGTACCCTAATATTTCAAACCCATGACAAATGGAGGATTGAAGACTTGATCTTGAAACCCTAAGTTGACTTCTTCTTCTTCTAGAGAGAGAAATATTTGGGGAGAATGAACTTGTTCTTCGTTTGGGAAATTGAGAAAATAACTTTAATTGGGAGATTTTGGGGGTAAAATATTTATATGAGTATTTGGGGTAAAATATTTATATGAGTATTTGGGTAAAGGTTAAAATGACAAGGTATTGAATTAAAACAATTAGGAAAAGACCAAAAATCCCTGAATTAATGTTGACACAATCACTACAAAGAATCCTTTACAGCCCATCAAGGGCACCACAACCGATTTAATGGGTCGTGCAGAGTCTTTTCCTCATGGACCTTCGTGTAACACTTCACAAAGGCCTTCCCGGCCCATCAAGAGTACCACAAACCATTTAACCATATGTGGTCTTGGTCCAACGGCTAGGGGAGAAGGCCCCCTTCTGATGACAAAATTGATGAACCCTTCGATGGCCCATCATCCTCACAACGGGACGTCTAAACAACTGTGAGAGACACACGTACAGGGAAGGTCCAGGGGACTTTCCATGTTCCCACTAAGATACCCTGATCCCCTTCACAATCCATCTAGAGCTCCGTGGAAGGTTCTGTGGTCCACTTTTGGGCTTGTAAATTTCTCACTTGACCCATTTATTGACTTTCTAAAATATGACGTGTTACAATAACTCCCCCTTTGGAATATTCATCCATGAATGAGATTCAAAATACTATAAAGAAAATATTAACTCAAACCTAACCGCAGAACATGCACACAATCACAAAAATGGAACATACACGAGGAGGAAACTTCAACTCCAACCTAAATCATGTTGAAAATATCGTTTGATATGGTCTATATGAAACTCATACTAACATGCCCATAGACATGAATAAATCAATCAAATTAACTCATTTTTCTAAAAACTAAAGCTTTTCATGAACATGCATACATTATGAAGTCATGGGAATATCTCAAACACATGACAACTAAAGAGTAAGCCATGAGGAACTAAATACCTCAAGCTAGAGTAGCCAAAGGGAAAGAGATGAGGATAACGGGATATAATATCGTCCTCAGCCTCCCAAGTAACACCCTCAACAACTGATTCTTCCAATGAACCTTTAAAGAAGCAACTTTATTTCTCAACTTTTGAACTTTCCGGTCTCAAATCTCAACCACGTCTTCCTCATAGTAAAGTGTATCTTTTATTACAAAACTCTCTAATGGCACTATAGAATTTTGATCAACAAGACACATTTTCACAGAGAGATGTAAAAGCGAATGCACCAATGCTAATTGATTAGGCAATTCAAGATCATAAGCAACCTTACCAACATGCCTCAAAATTTGATATGCGCCCACATTACCGGGACTAAGCTTACCTTTCATTCGAAATATCATTACACCATTCATGCGTGAAATTTTCAAGTAAACCCAATCATTAAGCTCAAATCAAGATCTTTTCTTCTAACATCATCATAGGACTTTTGTTCACTTTTAATCGTTTTCAACTTTTCACTAATAAGTCAAAATTTCTCCATAGCCTCATGTACCAACTCGAGATCTATCAAATAAACTTCAACCACTAAAAATCAGCTTGTAGGATATATACACCTACCACCATATAGACCTCAAGTGGAACCATCCAAAAACTTGAGTGATAGATATTATTATATGCAAATTCAATCAAAGGAAAGTGATCATCCCACTTACACATAAAGTCAATCACACACGCTCTCATCATATCTTTCAAGGTTTGGATAGTACAATCTGCTTGCCCATCGGTTTGTGGATGAAAGATCGTTCTAAGATTAACGATTACTAAGACCATTTTGAAAAGACTTCTAAAACTGAGAACTAAATTTTGTTCCACGATCAGAGATAATGGATAAGGGTAGTCAATGCAAACTAACTATTTACCTTATGTATAAATTAGCATAGTCCTTCACCGAATAAGAAACCTTGACGGGGATGAAATGAGCAAAAAAAATCATTCGATCTCCAATAACCTAAATAAAACCATCTTGTTGTCGGGTGTGAGGTAACCCATTAGTGAAGTCCATATTCAAATCTTTCAAGTTCCAAGTAGGTATACTAATGTATTGGGACAAACATCCCGGTATGTGGTTCTCAACTTTCATTTGTTGGAAATTAGGGAAATTAGTGACAAATTATGCAATGTTATTTTTCATCCCATTCAACCAATAGACCTCTCGTAAGTCAATTTATATCATGGTGGCTGCTGAGTAAATGAAATATCGCAAACTGTGTGCTTAGGATAAGATATGTTCTCTCCATTTATCTACATTGAGAACATACAAATGACCTTGATAGAACATTACACCATCTCCTCTTTCGAAGAAAGCCTCTATAGCCTTTTTCAGAACCATTTCCTTCAATTCTTCCAAAGTCGGTAACAAGACCTTGTTTAGCTTTCACATCCGCCACAAAAACGCTTCAAAATTATTTTGAACCATAAAAGCATTTTTGTTTGAGTCTATCAATCGAACACCTATTCGGACCAATCTATGCACATCTCTAACCAACTCCTTCTTACAATCCTCTATATGACCAACACTACACATTGTAAATGGACCAAGAGCATCATCCACCACATTTTCCTTATTGGGGTGATAGACAACACTCGTATCATAGTCCTTAAGTAACTCAAGCCATCTTCTTTGTTTAAGATTTAGATCTTAATGATGAAACACATATTGCAAACTCTTGTGGTAGGTAAAGACGTCAACATGTAAGGCTGAATGTAAAATTTGTCAGTCTATTTTATGTAGACACTCGATCTACAATCTATTAAAAAATGAGATTCAAAACACATGATTATTATGTTAAGAGTTTTGTAAGACTTTAAATCGTATTCACAAACACCTTTAGGTAAATAAGTTCATAATGTAAAATAAATCCCATTTAATTATACACATAAAATTTATTGCAACATTAATTATTGTTCGAGTGTCTAACGGAAATTTAATTTAAGGGGGCGATTGTTTTATTAAGTTAAATTTTAATCTTCCTAAATGAAAGTAGTGGTTATCTTACATTCTAATCCATTTAAACAAATTCTTAATTTGACAAAAATAATCATGTACACAAAAATAGGCACAGAATAAATTAATAGAGGACATAGAGCTTACAGTTCTCCATGGGAACACCAAATTGACCACTTAAATGGTAGTATATTATATAAATCATCTCTAAATCGCTTCACTCTCTGGAAAAATAAAACAACAATTTCTGATTAAAAATCAAAAAATAAATTGTACATTACGTAAAAAAAGGGAAAGGGAGTGGAAAACACATGATAGAAACCTTTCCGAGCAGAGAAAGATGAAGTGTTCGACATTAAAAAAAAATTGTTGATGATCAAAAACAAAAATGATAAAAAAGGTAGATTTGAAGAGATCTCCTTGCGGCGACATGTTGGAGGAAATAAGGGAGCTAAATTTAGAAACCCTAAGTCTTAGGGTCGGAATATAAAGGCTTGTTGGTTCTTTATGGACTGGTCCATTTTCATTCTATTTTTCTTCAATATTTTGGGCCGGTTTGTCTATTTTGTACAAACATATAAGTTGAATAAAAGGTGCTCCCAACTTCGATATTAAGTTTTTTTTAAAATGAAAAAACATTCTATAGCAAAACAGACCTTCTGAGGTTCTCTCATAAAGGAGAAACAAGAGTCTCAAAATATCAATCAACAAAAAAACTGGAGTTAAATTAATGTTTTAGATCAAGGGTATAATCGTCTTTCAATTAATTTTTTTCTTGTTGATATCCAATCTTTTCTCTCCCTACTCATGGAGTCGAAAAAACTACAACACACACTCAAGTTTGATAAAGAAAGAGGTAACGCAAAACAAATTAAGATTTTGTAAATACACATTGTCACGATCGGAGTCTACACCCCAGACGAGACCGGCGTCATTGACCTCTCAGTGGTCGTAGACAAGCCTACATACGTCATCATTACTTCATCTAGGTTAATTTTAGCGGAAAATTTGAACTTTTTGTTACTTAACATTACTATAAGACATTCTACTTAAACTCATAAACGTTCACAATCAACCATCTAATATTAAGATCATCAAATGAAAGAAATAGTTCAATACTGCATTAAGTGTATACTTGCCAAAATGTCACCAATACAATGTCTGAAATAAGATGAGAAAGAAACGCTAGTGGAACACCGAAATGGGGTGGAATCACCGGCCAAAGTGAACCAAAAAATGCTAATGTATATATGGAATTGAACCCTGCTAGATCCATATATTGGCAGTATAGGTTCAAATACTAGGAGATATAAAGAGACCCATACCCGAAATGCCGGACAGTCTCATCTCATGAGAGTTACGTGAACCTCTTCCCTTCTCGAAGGAAGGCATCACCGCTCATAGCTAGCCTATCGGTGCTCAGTATAAAGTTCAATTACATTCAACTCATACATCCTGGAAGCTGGCTTCTAGCATGAGGACATCATAGCTCATTAGATGATTTCTCATCTCATCATTAGTATTAAGTATGCATTAAATTCAATACTTTCATTAGAGTATTCATAGAGACTGGTCTCTTCATTAGCTTTACACTTTCATAGGTGAGTACGTTTTGGTAACATTTACTTAGGCTCATTTGAGATTGCTCTCATCTTTCACATTAGACTCTTATCATATTTTCACCTCATTCATTAATTTTAACACATTTGCTTTTCTTAATTACTCACCCCTTCACGTGAATGTTCATTTCATCATATGCCAATGCACTTGGCCATTTAATGTGTTTCACACTGTTACTTAACCCTTCTAGGGTTACATCATTTTATCACATACATCTTAGGCTCACTTACTTTTAAACGTATGCTAGACTTATGAGTCCACACATACAAGCCATGAGGCTTCATTCATAGTTTGTCTAAGTGATTCATGTTTACCCAAGATTATGTGGTACAAGACTTATGCATCTTGTAGATATGCCAAGATATTGATTTCGATCTTTTGAGGGAGCATTCATTAAATATTTACTTACGTATGAATTATGTGTCAATACGGAATTGGGCAAAGGAACCCGATTTTGAATCCCTTGGACAACACTTAATCTTATTTTAAATTTGATAATTGCATTTTTTAGATTTGGGGGACCCTAGTTCGATCCCCATTAACCCCATAATATTTCCTTTCTTTTTCTCCTCTCATTTTTCGTTCAAGTCAAGGAGGTTGTGGGTTCAATCCCCCACAAGCTCATTATTTTTCTTTTAATTTATCTCTTAACTTTCTCACCTATCCAAGAGGTTGTGGGTTCAATCCCCACTCTCCACATTTATTTTCTCCTTTATTTTTCTCCTAACTCTCTCATCCATTCAAGAGGTTGTGGGTTCAATCCCACTCACCACATCTATTTTTCCTTGCATTTTTCTCACGAATTTTTTATCAAATTTTCATTTGGTGAGGTCATGGGTTCAATACCCAATGACCTCACATTTTAAAAAAAAAATTAAACGAAGTTCATTTTTTTAAAAGTTGGCCGAGAGTACAATTTCCAGCAAGCTGGAAATTTAGTCTCCTCCAATCCATTTTTGTCTTAATCTTTTGTTGATTTTTTGGTAGCTTTCATGTAATGATGTCTTGGGTTCAATCCTTAGTAATTTTTACTTATTTTACATTCATTTTTAATTGCATTTTATACCACTTTGATTGGCCGAACCCAACCTACCAAATGCTGGAATTTGTTCAACTATTTTCATCGTTGTTATGAATCATTTGGTGCATCTTTAAGTATATTTTTGTTCATGGTTATATTCAGCCAAGAATTACCATTAAATCCAGCAACATTACACCACTTTTGCACATCATGATTTACACAAACATCATTTTTCACATACTTTCGATTGGCATTTATTAAACATGCTTACAATTCCAAAACCATAATCATGAACACATTATTACGAAAATCACACTTCATACTTAAACTACCAGAAAACATACCAACAACATGATCTCTAACTTATTTCAGATTGAAATTAGAAGGATAATAGGGACAAGGAGTTCGACCAGAACGGGAACAACCCTAATTTCAAAATATGTTGAATTCGTGGAAATAAAATTCTCTTGAAGAAAGGAGTACAGGAGAGAAACCCATACCTTAATGTCGTTCAAAAATTGTTTAAATGCTGCAAATTTACCATGAAACCAAGCCTCACCACCGAAACTTCAAGCACAATCCCGTCAAGAACTTGTTGTTGATTTTCGTTTTTAGCTTAGTTTTTCGTTTGAGTTTTTGTGTGTAAGTTCTTCAAGAGTGAAGAACTATTATTTTCAGTTATTTTAATGATAAAAAACGTGAGAATGAGAGTGAGAGACGTGAGAATGAGAGGATTAGGATTATGATTAGGATTAGGAGAGTTAGGTGGAGACTAAGTCAAACTAGGACTCCTCATTATTTATTAATTTTATTATTATTATTTTTTTATTAAAAATATGATTTTTCCCTTACATAAATCAGATTTTTAAATATTAATTAATTTAACTAATTCACTTAATAAAATTAAATCAATTTAATCCTTGCTTCCACCAAGGCTCGAACCCGGGTGAAGCTAGATTTTGCTTAAAGGGTCAAATTCGGCAACCTCTACCCAAATTTCCCCTCCACCATATTAATTAATTAATTAATTAAATATTTAGGGTAATTAAAATACTACCCTTAGCCGGGAAAAGACCATTTTACCCCTAGACCCTCCAATCTTAAGATTACCCCTTTTTAAGTCTGGTTAAGACTCATCCGGGTAAATCTTCATATTCGGGTGCCC
>JABWTJ010000024.1:3816246-3974054 GCA_016801875.1 Solanum sitiens
TGATTTGGAAGTCAAACGTCAAGGGACGACCAAGACATTTGATGACTGGTCACCTATGTGCCTCATATGTCTATGCGTGCTTATATTGTATGTTATGAGCTGATGAAGTTTTAAAATGAGTTATAATGATGTTTAATGGTATTATATGGAGTTTCGTAAAGTTTGGAGATAAAACATCCAAGAACGTCAAAGACGTTCGAAACATAGCCTTGAGAAATGCATGTGTATGTCTTGATGGGGCCTTGCCTCTTTGACATGTTACCTGTATTTGTTTTGGGTGAAACTTATGTGGGAGGTCTAAAACATGTTAAGGATTGTATTTACATTTGAAACATACGGGTACGACATCCAAACGTCCCCACAAAAGGCCAACAACAAGGACCCAGGATCTGTCGAGACACTGCCTTTACAGTGTCAATCGACGAGCTCAATGCATGCTTCGTTTGTTGACTTACGCCACGTCGATTGATAGGCTTCGATGGACACTTATCCTGGAAAAGGCTTGGCCACATGACAGCCTCAGACCCAATCGACGGAGGGCACAGAACGGCCCATCAATGAACCAACGCCCAGTCGATTGGGTCCGTCGATGGTGGCCTGCAACTGCTGTCTTGCGCACTATTTTATTAAGGGGTGAATGGTAAATTCATCCACGTCCTAACCTGACTCTAATAGGTTTATTTAGGTAGTGTTTGGTGTATATAAGTCATCTAAAACGTGACCAACCCATTCCCAATCCCTCCTACACGAAATAAACCTTTCCCTCCAAAAATATTCTCCCTAGAAACCACCATTGTTGGTGATTCTCAAGAACATCTTAGAGCTTGGATTTCTATGGATTATTCACCAAATTTTAGAGGTTTTCAACTATACAAAGGTATGGTTATCCTTCATCTCTAAGTAACCTTTCACTTGGAGAGTTCTTCTAAAAGTTTTCAATGAGATTTCATGATCAAACTTTCAATCTTTCAATCTAGCCATGTGTTCTTTCTAAAAATGTTTTTATGGTTCAATCATGATGAATTGATGTTAATGTATTGGTTTAAACGTTAATTTGAATCCAATTGCATTATGAACCCATGTCCCTTCCTAACTCGATTTAGCCCTTGCATGGGCATTCTGATCATGGCTTGTTAATGGTTTTATTGCGATTCTCTTACGTTGAATTGCTTATATCTACTGCTATTTATGTGAATTAATGATGAATTGATGATGAAGGATTCATGTGGATCAATACATGAGGAGTTGAACATGACTAACATATGCCTTATTATGATCACTATAATATGAGCCTTTCAATGAATAAAAGTGGAATTCGATTATGTTGTGGTTCTTGTAATTACTGCCTTAGGTTAATGAGTTGGTTGAATTTTGAGTTTAAATATGGTATGATCAACATAAAGAAGGCTTGGTATTAATTGATTTATGTGTTCCCAAGCTATTAAGTAGTAACTTGTGATCAGTAACATTGGTCCTTAATTGTATAAAAGTGAATTTTGAGTATGTTAATGTGCTTAGGTATACTGTCTAGAATGTGTATTGATGATGATTATGTAATATGGATCAATGCATGATAGTTTGAATAGGATTAACCAAAGCAACTTCCTCTTCCAAGAATTCCTAATATGAAGCATGTTCACAGTGATCTCGAGTTTATTGGCAATAGTATTAGGATCTAATCTAGGCTATGATTTCTTTAGCTAATAACTTAGATGAATATTAATGATACAAGATGATTGATGAACTAAACTAGGGAAGTTACTTGATGATATATAACTCTCTACTTTCTACCATATATGTGATATAGTGTCTTAGATGGTGGCATGATTTTGTAGCAACTTGTACATGGTTTATTCATGATCAAAGTACATATAGCTACTGTCTTATATATGAATTATTCATGAACAAGGTTTATTTATCAATGATGATCAAAGGGTGAGAAATTGGTAAGGATGCTTATCTCCTCTATTTTCCTTATAGTATTGTAGTTGATCAAGCCTTGTATGGCATTGTGTGGTATGGTCCACTTATGGTGGCGGTGTTTACTTTATTGTCATTATGTATGTGTTGACCATGGTCTTGAAGGAAAATTTATGAATATATGATTGAGTGATTATGATGATCACCTTATGTGTAACTTGTGCCTAGTATTCTACTTTAGTTGTGAATCTAGGTTATGTTACTATTGTTATGAGCATGTAAATGGTTGTGTAAGATCATTTGTAGGTGATGCCGTTGATGAAGTGTTAATTATTGATGACCCCTACCCATGTACCCCTATTCAAATGAGTGATTAGCTAATGTTAGGAGTCTTAATGTAAAATATGAAGTGAGCTTGCCTCCTATGCTAAAGTGTGTTGTGTGGTCTATGCTTGAATGTGTATTGTGGTCCTAAGAGGGTGGATGCCTCACTATGTTGTTGATAGTCATTATGTTATTATATTGACCAATGTACACACACCCTCACTCTACATGCATGCTTATAAGTAGTATAAGTCATGGTGTCTAAATGAAAGGTAAATCTCATATTCACTAATGTCTACTATTATGCATGCTAAGCTTGAGTCCATGAAGGTATGTTATGAACATGTCTTATATGGTATAATGTGAAGTATGTGGTATTATGAAGTATGATTATACCTAGTGTTTAATTGTGTTTATATGAAAGCATGGTTCATATAGTTACACTTGTACACTTATTAATGAATGAAATGATGTATGTCCATGTGTGGCAATTATGTGTTATGTGAAAGGTATGCTCACATATAAGTATTCACACATACATGTATGAAGATATAGTAAAGACAGGGCCTTTGAAAGGTGTATTCATGTGTACCCTAAACTAGACAGTGCTTTACAAATGCTATGGCCATGTGAAGGGATTCCTTACATGATTTAGGTTGATGAACTTTCATCTATGACCTATGAGATAAGCATATGAGGAGATGACTATCCTAAACCTATGTTTTATAAAGAAATGATAATAAATGCTTTTTCAATAAAGGGAACTTAACTTAGCACCGAGTGAACTTGTATATGAGTGAGTGTCCCTTTCCAATGTGGAAAGGTAGGTCTACCATAAATCTCATGAGGTGGAAAGCCTCATAGCCCAAGGGCATAGAGGAATGTTTCCATGATAACCTCCAAGTTCCATAACTATGTTGCCACCATAGGATACTAGCTAGTGAATCCACCTAGAAAGCTATGTCATGTTTGGTTATACTTTGGCCGTAGACCACCATTTTTTGGTCTGGGGTTTCATGACACCGGATTCCATGTTTAGCTTCACATGGTCTATGTCGGTTAAGGCTATAGTTTCCCTAAAATAAAATGGACAATGTAAGTAAAGTAAGGACCCTAACTAGGATAACCTAAGGGTAGTTTCTTAGTGTAGGTGGGGTTATGGGACTTCACCTATGCATTGCACAAGTGGCTCTTGAGGGAACTCCTAGGAAGGTGTTCTAATGCATGTGTGTATGGATATGTCTTTATGTATGGCATGGTAATATTTGTCTACTTGTTATGAAGATGTGCATGGTATGAGTCTATATGATGTGATCTTATCATTATATGCACTATGTTGGTCTTAATGACTATATGATGAAGATTGTTGACATGAATTAAAATGTCTTCACTTATTATGTTGATGTATGAATTAAATGTAAGGTTTGTGGTCTCATGATGGGTTTACTTAGTATGTGTGAGGTTATGGGGCATCACATGTACCTTCCACTAGTAGACTAAGATTGGGGTCATGAACAAGGTCTTATAATGATGTATATGAAAATAAGTGAATATACGTGTAAATGGATGTAACTTACTGTAAAGCCGATGAAGTCTTGACTTAAATGTGTCTATGATGTTTTATGCTTCTATCATGATATGTGTTGGCTTGGTAGGTTGTATGTATGCTTTCTTTGTGACCTTAAGGTGATGCATTGCACTAAGTATCAATAAAGGGTTACTTAGGAGTTTGATGAGTTAAAAGATAAGGATTCCCTGTTAAGGTAAAGGAGCTCACTGTAAAGTGACTTCAATTATGGCTTAAATTCTATTTGTGATTTTATATGATGTTTGTACTTTTATTATGTCTCTATGAAGCATGTGAATGATATAAATGCTATTGTATAAAGGTTTTATAAAGATTTACTCAAATCGGCATGAAATATGATTTCAATAAAATGTCCCTTTCAAATGCATGTTTTTGCATGGTTGCCATACTTAGTGCATTCTTGTACTAATACCATTCTTCTCTACTTTTTACACAAAGTGTATGTTATGGATGCTTAAAGGATGTCTATATGATTGAGGAGCTTGATATGTGATTCTCAAGCTCAAGGAAGGGAATCCTTAAATCCAAGGATGTCCTAATATCATGTCTTATTGTAAAGTGTTTAAATGTAGTATACTTATGTATTATGCTTTAAGAGTAGTGTCCCTATTTTACTCTAATGTTGTTGAGTCTAAGATGGAAAAGAGACTTAAGGTCTAAGTATGTCATAGGATATTTTTTATATATGGAGTAAAGTTTCTAGCATATGATGTGCTATGAAAAGTTGTAAATTTTCTGTTAAATTTACTATGTCAATGCGATGAATGATAACTATGTTCTTGTATAAGACCTCCGAGAGGTCAAGTACGTCATGTTACTTCTACGGGGTGCTCCCCGGATGTGACAAACGTGGTATTAGAGCATGAGGTTATAAAGTGGTTTTAGGTTCTAAAAGTCTCATATTGCCACGTCTAGAAGAGTCTCGTGTTCAGTGGTAGTGAGTCGCGACATCATCAAATGATATGAGAGGCTATAAGACGATAGAGTTTCCCTTCTTCATCATTCTCATATAGTGCCAAAGAACTTAACTCTATTAGATCTCTCTCTTATGTTTTCTTGTCATGTGGTCTTTTAAATGTGATTGCTTGGATGAGATGGTATTTCGTATGCTTGAGGGAGAAAAGGTGAGTTAATGCTTAACTTTGTTTAATGGTTGAATGAGTATGTGTGAAGGTGAATCTTGGCATGTTTTGATGATGTGATGCCCTTTATGGCTGCGTATGAGACTTATGTGACATATCATGTTATGTTGAAGAATGTATATCATGATATGATTAAAGCATGTTAGAAGTTATTTTGGTGAAAATGACTTCTTTTGGAATGATGTATTACTATATGGTTTTAGATGTTGGAAGCTAAATATTATGATTTGAGCTTGAAATGTGTAGTGACTACTTATGGAAGCATGCTACCCTAAGAATATGTGCTTAAAAGTGTTCAGTGTTTTCCTTTTTATATATGTGGTTCTTTCTATTTTCCTAGTATGGATTGGAGTCCTTTGCATAGACTTGATCCTAGGTGTGGAGGTAGTATGTTTGTCTTGGTAGGTTGATGATGTGGGTTTTAGTAACCTAGAAGTCACCTTACTGTAATGACCAAATAAAAAGAAGAGTTTTTATGGCTAAGTCTCCTTATTGTTTTCCCCTAATGTTGCATGACCTTAGTGTCTATTGTTATGTATAAAAACCTTATGTGGTTGAATGAGATGACCTAACATGATGATTGGGGATAAATTGACTAGGAGATGAAGTTTAGAATACCTTGATTGACTTACTGTAATTCCTTCTAAAGTTGTAATCATTTTAAGTGATTAAAAAAATGAAGGTTGTTAAGTTAAGATCCTCTTAAGGTTGGGTTAAGTTGCTCTTAATTGGGTTGTAGATATTTTCTACCTTGACCTTTTATTTTGCTTGAACTTGAATCTAATGAATTCTTCGTAAGCTTTTTCATGAATAGAGTTTTGCATAAAGTATCAATTGCATGAACTTTATGTTTGGTATGTATTCATTGACATCACCTTAAAGATATTTTTAAGATTCCAAAGTGCATGAAGGAAAATTTTGATGAAATCCATGTTTTCTCATGTGTATTGTGAATCATAACATGCTAATTGTGAATTTGACTTCATGAGGTAAGGTAAGAACCTTGGTTGTACTAACTTTTGAGATGTAATGTTTAGCCTTATAATGAAAATTTCAGTATCTTTAAAATGAAATATGTTGAGTCTCTTGAAAATTATGTGACTTGTATGGTTTGGGATTCATGATTGTAAGCCTACTCTTAAAAAAATGAAAGCATGTTTCGCTAAGTGTTCATATGTGTGCCTATGATTAGTGTTATTTTTCCCAAATGATGTTTACTATGAAGGCTAATGCTATGTTAGAATTTGAAATTTTGTGAAATGACTTCCTATTAATTGTGATGTATTTGGTGTGACTTACCATTTAGACTTCACTAGGAAGAAAACTTGAGCATGTCTTGCTTTGAGAAGTTGAGAAATTCTCATGTTACAGTAAGGTTTATAGAGCCTAAGATGTTTTTTGTAATGTTCTAAGGTCCTAAAATGTCTCATAGTATTGTATTTTAGTCAGTGTGTAAAGTTTGAGGTGATTTGGTAGTCAAACGTCAAGGGACGACCAACACGTTCGACGACTAGTCACCTATGTGCCTCATATGTCTATGTGTGATTATATTGTATGTCATGAGCATATGAAGTCTTAAAATGAGTTATAATAATGTTTAATGGTATTATATGGAGTTTCATAAAGTTTGGAGGTCAAACGTCCAAGAACGTCCAAGAGGTTCGAAAGATAGCCTTGAGACATGCATGTGTATATCTTGATGGGGCCTAGCCTTTTTGGATGTTTTACGTCTATTGTTTTTGGGTGAAACTTATGTGGGAGGTATACAACTTGTTAAGTATTTTATTTACGTTGGAAACTTCCGGGTACGACTTCCAAAGGGACCCATAAAAGGGCCCACAAGAAGGACCCAACAGCTATCGAGACACTGCCTTGGCAGTGTCAATCGACGAGCTCAATGAATGCTCCGTTTGTTGACTGACGCCCTATCGATGGGGAGGCATCCATGTTCACTTAGCCTGGGAAAGTCTTGGCCACATGAAAGCCTCACACCCAATCGACGGAGGGCATAGAACGGCCCATCGATCGACCAGTGCTCATTCGATTGGGTCCGTCGATGGTGGCCTGCAACTGCTGCCTTGCACACTGTTTTATTAAGGGGTGAATGGGATATTCACCCCACGTCCTAACATGAATCTAATAGGTTACTTAGGAGGTTTATGAGTTAAAAGAAAAGTGACTTCAATTATGCCTTAAATTCTATATGTGATTTTATATGATGTTTGGACTTTGATTATGTCTCTATGAAGTATGCGAATGATATAAATGCTATTGTATAAAGGTTTTATGAAGATTTAATAAAAATGACATGAAATATGATTTCAAGAAAATATCCCTTTTAAATGCATATTTTTGCATGGTTGCCATACATAGTGCATTCTTATACTAATCCCATTCTTCTCTAATTTTTACACAAAGTGTAGGTTATGAATGCTTAAAGGATGTCTATATGATTGAGGATCTTGATATGTGATTCCCAAGCTCAAAGAATGAAATCCTTAAATCCAAGGATGTCCTAATTTCATGTCTTACTGTAAAGTACTTAAATGTAGTATACTTATGTATTATGTTTTAAGGGCAGTGTCCCTAACGTACTCTAATGTTGTTAAGTCTAAGATGACAAAGAGACTTAAGGTCTAAGTATGTAATAAGATATTATATATATATGGAGTAAACTTTCTAGCATATGATGTCCTATGAAAAGTTTTAAATATTCAGTTAAATTTATTATGTCAATGCGATGAATGATAACTATGGGCTTATATAAGACCTCCGAGAGTTCAAGTATGCCATGTTACATCTAGGGGGTGATCCCCGGATGTGACAATTTGCAAAAAATAGATTAGACTAGTTTTATCTAACGACCAGACGCAACACAACTTTGTTCTCAAAGTTCAAATAGAAACTTTCTCAATTATGCTCATAATTAGGGGATTTTGAAGTAATAATGATATTATTAACCTTTTAAATCAGTAATCTTATAACCATTTGGAGTCTACTGAGAAGTCTCTATGTCTTATTTTGGATCATTCATGAACTGAGGCATAAGAAATTAAAATTTGGGCTCATTCATGTATGTGAGTGTGCGTGCGTTCATTGGTGGGTGCGTGTGTGACAGTGTGTGTGCGCGTGTGTGCGTGCGTGTGCGTGTGCGTGTGCATGTGTGTGTCGACATAATCTGAATTTTTTTTGCCTCACCTCTTTCTTTCTCAAACTTGAGTGTGTGTTGTAGTTTTTCAGAGTCCAAGAGTACGGAAAGAGAAGATAAGATATGAAAAGAAGGAAAAAATTAATTGAAAAAAGATTATACTCCTACATTTGAATCATTAATTAAACTTCACTTTTATTTTGTTGATAGATCTTTTCAAACTTTTGTTTCTTGTTAATTAGAGAACCTAAAAAGGTGACTTCTTTCCTTTTGAGGTTTTTCCGATGAAGAAGAAACAAAAGTATCAAAACATCTATCAACAAAAACAGTTGAATTAAATTAATGATTTAGATCTAGGAGTAAAATATTCTTTCAATTCATTTTTTCTCGGATTCATATCCTATCTTCTCTTTACCTACTCTTGGACTCTGAAAAACTAAAGCACACACTCAAGTTTGAGAAATAAATAGGTGAGGCAATAAAAAAGAAAAAGATTATTTGAATACACAAGCGCGCACACACATGGGATCAAAAATAGTGACATGTGTGCACATTTTGAAGTTCTTGGGCTATATCGATATATCTGAGTGTGTGTGTTTACATAATCATAAAAAAAAATTGCCTCACCTCTTTGTTTCTCAAACGTGAGTGTGATGTAGTTTATTCACAGTCCAAGAGTAGGTTAAGAGAAGATAAGATATGAAAAGAAGAAGAAAATGAATTGAAAGAATATTTTACTCCTATATATAAATCATCAATTTGACTTCACTTTTTCTGTATATAGACCTTGTCAGACTATTGTTTCGTTTTCATCAGAGAACCTGAAAAAGGTGAGTTCTTACCTATTGAGGTATTCCGATGAAGAAGAAACAAAAGTCTCAAAAGATCTATCAACAAAAAAAGTTGAGATGACTAATGATTTAGATCTAGGAGTAGTAAAATATTCTTTCAGTTCATTTTTTCTTTTATTCATATCCTATCATCTCTTTCCCTACTCTTAAACTCGGAAAAACTACAACACACTCTAAAGATTGAGGAGTAAAGAGGTGAGGATAAAAAAAATATATTATTTAAATACACAAACACACACACATATGGGCTCAAAACTAGTGACATGTGTGCACATATTAAAATTCATGAATGAGCCCAAATTGCACACAGTCTCCTCAATAAACTCCAAATGGTTTTCAAATTACTAATTTACAAAGTTAATAATATGATTCTGATCTCCCAACCTCATATCACTTACCATAATTGATAATGTAACTACGCTATTGTGTAGGGATAAATTGAATAATCCATGGAGCACTAGGTTTTGTTCTTGTTTCGTAAGCAAGTACGGTAACTAGGCATATCCATATTCTAGTAAGAAATCGATCCATTTTTTGTACCAAGAAAGCCCATGCTCCTTATTTTGAAAGTTCTATCTTGTTATTCCTCTCCCGAGTTCAAGAAAAGGCAGTAAGTTGATTCTGATGCTGATAAAAAAATGGTGTTTAATTAACATCAGAGTAATTCTTTTGTGATAACAAACTTCATCCATACATGAAATACATAAGTAATCATTTGTGGCCATAGTTCTAGAAAAAAAAAACGATTGTGATATTCATAATTCGATTAACATATTTTTAATATTAAATAATCATATAAGAATTTCAAAGATGAAAAAGAGTAGAATGTACCCTAATATTTCAAACCCATGACAAATGGAGGATTGAAGACTTGATCTTGAAACCCTAAGTTGACTTCTTCTTCTTCTAGAGAGAGAAATATTTGGGGAGAATGAACTTGTTCTTCGTTTGGGAAATTGAGAAAATAACTTTAATTGGGAGATTTTGGGGGTAAAATATTTATATGAGTATTTGGGGTAAAATATTTATATGAGTATTTGGGTAAAGGTTAAAATGACAAGGTATTGAATTAAAACAATTAGGAAAAGACCAAAAATCCCTGAATTAATGTTGACACAATCACTACAAAGAATCCTTTACAGCCCATCAAGGGCACCACAACCGATTTAATGGGTCGTGCAGAGTCTTTTCCTCATGGACCTTCGTGTAACACTTCACAAAGGCCTTCCCGGCCCATCAAGAGTACCACAAACCATTTAACCATATGTGGTCTTGGTCCAACGGCTAGGGGAGAAGGCCCCCTTCTGATGACAAAATTGATGAACCCTTCGATGGCCCATCATCCTCACAACGGGACGTCTAAACAACTGTGAGAGACACACGTACAGGGAAGGTCCAGGGGACTTTCCATGTTCCCACTAAGATACCCTGATCCCCTTCACAATCCATCTAGAGCTCCGTGGAAGGTTCTGTGGTCCACTTTTGGGCTTGTAAATTTCTCACTTGACCCATTTATTGACTTTCTAAAATATGACGTGTTACAATAACTCCCCCTTTGGAATATTCATCCATGAATGAGATTCAAAATACTATAAAGAAAATATTAACTCAAACCTAACCGCAGAACATGCACACAATCACAAAAATGGAACATACACGAGGAGGAAACTTCAACTCCAACCTAAATCATGTTGAAAATATCGTTTGATATGGTCTATATGAAACTCATACTAACATGCCCATAGACATGAATAAATCAATCAAATTAACTCATTTTTCTAAAAACTAAAGCTTTTCATGAACATGCATACATTATGAAGTCATGGGAATATCTCAAACACATGACAACTAAAGAGTAAGCCATGAGGAACTAAATACCTCAAGCTAGAGTAGCCAAAGGGAAAGAGATGAGGATAACGGGATATAATATCGTCCTCAGCCTCCCAAGTAACACCCTCAACAACTGATTCTTCCAATGAACCTTTAAAGAAGCAACTTTATTTCTCAACTTTTGAACTTTCCGGTCTCAAATCTCAACCACGTCTTCCTCATAGTAAAGTGTATCTTTTATTACAAAACTCTCTAATGGCACTATAGAATTTTGATCAACAAGACACATTTTCACAGAGAGATGTAAAAGCGAATGCACCAATGCTAATTGATTAGGCAATTCAAGATCATAAGCAACCTTACCAACATGCCTCAAAATTTGATATGCGCCCACATTACCGGGACTAAGCTTACCTTTCATTCGAAATATCATTACACCATTCATGCGTGAAATTTTCAAGTAAACCCAATCATTAAGCTCAAATCAAGATCTTTTCTTCTAACATCATCATAGGACTTTTGTTCACTTTTAATCGTTTTCAACTTTTCACTAATAAGTCAAAATTTCTCCATAGCCTCATGTACCAACTCGAGATCTATCAAATAAACTTCAACCACTAAAAATCAGCTTGTAGGATATATACACCTACCACCATATAGACCTCAAGTGGAACCATCCAAAAACTTGAGTGATAGATATTATTATATGCAAATTCAATCAAAGGAAAGTGATCATCCCACTTACACATAAAGTCAATCACACACGCTCTCATCATATCTTTCAAGGTTTGGATAGTACAATCTGCTTGCCCATCGGTTTGTGGATGAAAGATCGTTCTAAGATTAACGATTACTAAGACCATTTTGAAAAGACTTCTAAAACTGAGAACTAAATTTTGTTCCACGATCAGAGATAATGGATAAGGGTAGTCAATGCAAACTAACTATTTACCTTATGTATAAATTAGCATAGTCCTTCACCGAATAAGAAACCTTGACGGGGATGAAATGAGCAAAAAAAATCATTCGATCTCCAATAACCTAAATAAAACCATCTTGTTGTCGGGTGTGAGGTAACCCATTAGTGAAGTCCATATTCAAATCTTTCAAGTTCCAAGTAGGTATACTAATGTATTGGGACAAACATCCCGGTATGTGGTTCTCAACTTTCATTTGTTGGAAATTAGGGAAATTAGTGACAAATTATGCAATGTTATTTTTCATCCCATTCAACCAATAGACCTCTCGTAAGTCAATTTATATCATGGTGGCTGCTGAGTAAATGAAATATCGCAAACTGTGTGCTTAGGATAAGATATGTTCTCTCCATTTATCTACATTGAGAACATACAAATGACCTTGATAGAACATTACACCATCTCCTCTTTCGAAGAAAGCCTCTATAGCCTTTTTCAGAACCATTTCCTTCAATTCTTCCAAAGTCGGTAACAAGACCTTGTTTAGCTTTCACATCCGCCACAAAAACGCTTCAAAATTATTTTGAACCATAAAAGCATTTTTGTTTGAGTCTATCAATCGAACACCTATTCGGACCA
This sequence comes from Solanum sitiens, assembly GCA_016801875.1. Classification (NCBI taxonomy): domain Eukaryota; kingdom Viridiplantae; phylum Streptophyta; class Magnoliopsida; order Solanales; family Solanaceae; genus Solanum; species Solanum sitiens. Next base: position 3,828,606 of record JABWTJ010000024.1, read on the forward strand.
ATCTATGCACATCTCTAACCAACTCCTTCTTACAATCCTCTATATGACCAACACTACACATTGTAAATGGACCAAGAGCATCATCCACCACATTTTCCTTATTGGGGTGATAGACAACACTCGTATCATAGTCCTTAAGTAACTCAAGCCATCTTCTTTGTTTAAGATTTAGATCTTAATGATGAAACACATATTGCAAACTCTTGTGGTAGGTAAAGACGTCAACATGTAAGGCTGAATGTAAAATTTGTCAGTCTATTTTATGTAGACACTCGATCTACAATCTATTAAAAAATGAGATTCAAAACACATGATTATTATGTTAAGAGTTTTGTAAGACTTTAAATCGTATTCACAAACACCTTTAGGTAAATAAGTTCATAATGTAAAATAAATCCCATTTAATTATACACATAAAATTTATTGCAACATTAATTATTGTTCGAGTGTCTAACGGAAATTTAATTTAAGGGGGCGATTGTTTTATTAAGTTAAATTTTAATCTTCCTAAATGAAAGTAGTGGTTATCTTACATTCTAATCCATTTAAACAAATTCTTAATTTGACAAAAATAATCATGTACACAAAAATAGGCACAGAATAAATTAATAGAGGACATAGAGCTTACAGTTCTCCATGGGAACACCAAATTGACCACTTAAATGGTAGTATATTATATAAATCATCTCTAAATCGCTTCACTCTCTGGAAAAATAAAACAACAATTTCTGATTAAAAATCAAAAAATAAATTGTACATTACGTAAAAAAAGGGAAAGGGAGTGGAAAACACATGATAGAAACCTTTCCGAGCAGAGAAAGATGAAGTGTTCGACATTAAAAAAAAATTGTTGATGATCAAAAACAAAAATGATAAAAAAGGTAGATTTGAAGAGATCTCCTTGCGGCGACATGTTGGAGGAAATAAGGGAGCTAAATTTAGAAACCCTAAGTCTTAGGGTCGGAATATAAAGGCTTGTTGGTTCTTTATGGACTGGTCCATTTTCATTCTATTTTTCTTCAATATTTTGGGCCGGTTTGTCTATTTTGTACAAACATATAAGTTGAATAAAAGGTGCTCCCAACTTCGATATTAAGTTTTTTTTAAAATGAAAAAACATTCTATAGCAAAACAGACCTTCTGAGGTTCTCTCATAAAGGAGAAACAAGAGTCTCAAAATATCAATCAACAAAAAAACTGGAGTTAAATTAATGTTTTAGATCAAGGGTATAATCGTCTTTCAATTAATTTTTTTCTTGTTGATATCCAATCTTTTCTCTCCCTACTCATGGAGTCGAAAAAACTACAACACACACTCAAGTTTGATAAAGAAAGAGGTAACGCAAAACAAATTAAGATTTTGTAAATACACATTGTCACGATCGGAGTCTACACCCCAGACGAGACCGGCGTCATTGACCTCTCAGTGGTCGTAGACAAGCCTACATACGTCATCATTACTTCATCTAGGTTAATTTTAGCGGAAAATTTGAACTTTTTGTTACTTAACATTACTATAAGACATTCTACTTAAACTCATAAACGTTCACAATCAACCATCTAATATTAAGATCATCAAATGAAAGAAATAGTTCAATACTGCATTAAGTGTATACTTGCCAAAATGTCACCAATACAATGTCTGAAATAAGATGAGAAAGAAACGCTAGTGGAACACCGAAATGGGGTGGAATCACCGGCCAAAGTGAACCAAAAAATGCTAATGTATATATGGAATTGAACCCTGCTAGATCCATATATTGGCAGTATAGGTTCAAATACTAGGAGATATAAAGAGACCCATACCCGAAATGCCGGACAGTCTCATCTCATGAGAGTTACGTGAACCTCTTCCCTTCTCGAAGGAAGGCATCACCGCTCATAGCTAGCCTATCGGTGCTCAGTATAAAGTTCAATTACATTCAACTCATACATCCTGGAAGCTGGCTTCTAGCATGAGGACATCATAGCTCATTAGATGATTTCTCATCTCATCATTAGTATTAAGTATGCATTAAATTCAATACTTTCATTAGAGTATTCATAGAGACTGGTCTCTTCATTAGCTTTACACTTTCATAGGTGAGTACGTTTTGGTAACATTTACTTAGGCTCATTTGAGATTGCTCTCATCTTTCACATTAGACTCTTATCATATTTTCACCTCATTCATTAATTTTAACACATTTGCTTTTCTTAATTACTCACCCCTTCACGTGAATGTTCATTTCATCATATGCCAATGCACTTGGCCATTTAATGTGTTTCACACTGTTACTTAACCCTTCTAGGGTTACATCATTTTATCACATACATCTTAGGCTCACTTACTTTTAAACGTATGCTAGACTTATGAGTCCACACATACAAGCCATGAGGCTTCATTCATAGTTTGTCTAAGTGATTCATGTTTACCCAAGATTATGTGGTACAAGACTTATGCATCTTGTAGATATGCCAAGATATTGATTTCGATCTTTTGAGGGAGCATTCATTAAATATTTACTTACGTATGAATTATGTGTCAATACGGAATTGGGCAAAGGAACCCGATTTTGAATCCCTTGGACAACACTTAATCTTATTTTAAATTTGATAATTGCATTTTTTAGATTTGGGGGACCCTAGTTCGATCCCCATTAACCCCATAATATTTCCTTTCTTTTTCTCCTCTCATTTTTCGTTCAAGTCAAGGAGGTTGTGGGTTCAATCCCCCACAAGCTCATTATTTTTCTTTTAATTTATCTCTTAACTTTCTCACCTATCCAAGAGGTTGTGGGTTCAATCCCCACTCTCCACATTTATTTTCTCCTTTATTTTTCTCCTAACTCTCTCATCCATTCAAGAGGTTGTGGGTTCAATCCCACTCACCACATCTATTTTTCCTTGCATTTTTCTCACGAATTTTTTATCAAATTTTCATTTGGTGAGGTCATGGGTTCAATACCCAATGACCTCACATTTTAAAAAAAAAATTAAACGAAGTTCATTTTTTTAAAAGTTGGCCGAGAGTACAATTTCCAGCAAGCTGGAAATTTAGTCTCCTCCAATCCATTTTTGTCTTAATCTTTTGTTGATTTTTTGGTAGCTTTCATGTAATGATGTCTTGGGTTCAATCCTTAGTAATTTTTACTTATTTTACATTCATTTTTAATTGCATTTTATACCACTTTGATTGGCCGAACCCAACCTACCAAATGCTGGAATTTGTTCAACTATTTTCATCGTTGTTATGAATCATTTGGTGCATCTTTAAGTATATTTTTGTTCATGGTTATATTCAGCCAAGAATTACCATTAAATCCAGCAACATTACACCACTTTTGCACATCATGATTTACACAAACATCATTTTTCACATACTTTCGATTGGCATTTATTAAACATGCTTACAATTCCAAAACCATAATCATGAACACATTATTACGAAAATCACACTTCATACTTAAACTACCAGAAAACATACCAACAACATGATCTCTAACTTATTTCAGATTGAAATTAGAAGGATAATAGGGACAAGGAGTTCGACCAGAACGGGAACAACCCTAATTTCAAAATATGTTGAATTCGTGGAAATAAAATTCTCTTGAAGAAAGGAGTACAGGAGAGAAACCCATACCTTAATGTCGTTCAAAAATTGTTTAAATGCTGCAAATTTACCATGAAACCAAGCCTCACCACCGAAACTTCAAGCACAATCCCGTCAAGAACTTGTTGTTGATTTTCGTTTTTAGCTTAGTTTTTCGTTTGAGTTTTTGTGTGTAAGTTCTTCAAGAGTGAAGAACTATTATTTTCAGTTATTTTAATGATAAAAAATGTGAGAATGAGAGTGAGAGACGTGAGAATGAGAGGATTAGGATTATGATTAGGATTAGGAGAGTTAGGTGGAGACTAAGTCAAACTAGGACTCCTCATTATTTATTAATTTTATTATTATTATTTTATTAAAAATCTGATTTTCATTTAATTAAATCAGAAAATTAAATATTAATTAATTTAACTAATTCACTAAATAAAATTAAATCAATTTAATCCTTGCTTCCACCAAGGCTCGAACCCGGATGGAGCTAGATTTTGCTTAAAGGGTCAATTTCGGCCACCTCTACCCAAATTGCCCCTTAAACATAATAATTAATTAATTATTTAGGGTAATTACAATACTACCCTTAGTCTGGAAAAGACCATTTTACCCCTAGACCCTCCAAACTTAAGATTACCCCTTTTTAAGTCTGGTTAAGACTCATCCGGGTAAATCTTCATATTCGGGTGCCCTACATGGCTGGACCGAACATTTCCTAGCTCAACTAACTCACCAAGTTAGTTGTCTTGGTTGCTGCAGAGGTTCAGAGGTCTGGTTCTACGCGCATCAATTCGTGTGAACCCGATCTAATCTAGGCATTCTAGATTCGTTAGACATTACTTAGCATAGTCATTTTTAGGGTTTTTACACACATACAAGCACACACACCAACACACCCACACACACCCACACACACACACACACACACATATATATATATATATATATATATATATATATATATATATATATATATATATATATATATATATATATACACCCACACATATATGGGCGAAAAATTAGCTACATGTGTGCACATTTTTAAGTTCATGAATGAGACCAAATTGCACATGGTGTCTCCTAAATATACTTGGAATAGTTATCAAATTATTGATAACAAGTTTGATAATATGATTATGATCTTCAAATCTATTATCATTTACCACAATTGATAATCTAACTACACCATTGAGTGGATATATATTGAATAAACAATGGAGCATTAGAATTTTTTCTTGTTTCGTAACAAAGCACGGTAACTAGGTATATCAATATCCTAGATACAAATCAATCCAAGTTCTGTACAATGAAAGATCATGCTCCTTGTTGTGAATGTTCTATCTTTCTATTTCTTTTCCGAGTTGTAGAAAAGGCAATAAGTTAATTCTAATAATGATTAAGAATCAAAATAGTAATTAATAAACATTAGTGTAACTTTTTAGTTGTAACAAATTTATCCATACATTACATACTTAAGCAATCATTCGTAGCCATAACCCTAGCATAATGAGATTTAGCTATTCATAATTCGATTCACATAGATTGAATCTTGAATAATCATATCAGAATTTTAAAGGTGAAAAAGAGTAGGATAAACCCTAATATTTCAAGAGAAAAGTGTTCCAACTATTTTTCTCGAAGAAAAATAAAGAAAGACTATTCCGTAATATTAAAAACAAGTCTATTTATAGGTTGGATAATGCACCAAAATTCAGATCTATAACTCTTCAAAACGTAGTCAAAGAGAACTTGCGTATCTTTTAAGTTTGGCCTTCACCAAAAAACAGATTCAATATGGACTCCTCTAGTTAAAAGACCTCACAAGCTAAATTTCCATTCCTAACTCCATGACACGAAATTGATACAAAGTAGGTTTCCTTTCTCTCCAACCTTCTTTTGCTCATCCTAGACTTGCATCATTTGCTTCCACACTTTTGCTTCACCTCTACTTAAGATCTTCATACTTTGTGCCCCATTGAATGTGCTTTCCAACCGATGAACACCTAATCACATTGGTTAGAAAAAATGTAAAATTACAACTCAACACTACTAACACAATTCACTTTGTTCTCAAATCTATCTAAAACATGGGTTTGACATGGCTTTTAAGCATATAAATATGCCGAAGATCATCACCCAAAACTCAAAGCTATCTTTGTCCCCAAACAAATCAACACCTTCCCACACAAGACCTTTATTTTTGACTCGACAAACAACCACATTTGTACCTCAGCTGTAGAATTCACATGGTCATTATATTTTTTCAACAATCATTGTGTATCTTTTGATTCAGTCAAGGACAATACATTGAAACATCATGACCTCAAACATCGACTCAAAATTTCTTTTTCAAACACAAGCATAGAATTTCATTAAACATATCATAGTAATTACATATCAATCATTAAACATGTGCCCTCACCATATAAAAAATTCCCAATTTTCATTCATTTTAAAACAATGTATCTTAGTACGGGCATAAGAATCTAAATGAATCACCTTCATAAATAATTTAACACGTTGCACATAATGAACCATATACTTGCCCTTAGTGTGATGTTTGACAAATTTAGTATGCTTGCCTTGAATCAAATAGGACTTGTGCAAGTTATAATATCAGTAGGGAAACTATATAATTAGTGACTTACTAACCTAAGCACTTTGAAATTTTAGCTTCATTACTGCGTTTTTATATTTTTTTCATTTTCTGCCCTCTCTTCAATACTTATTCACTAGTGATTTAATCTCATCAACAAATATATATATATATATATATATATATATATATATATATATATATATATATATATATATATATATATATATAAGCATCGATTACCTTTTTTTACACTCCACCATCGCATTTATTCAAATTATCAATTATGTTAAGTCTATTCTACACTCCTCAATGAAGATAGGTGCAAGAACTAGGGATTCAACAAAAGGGTTGTGGAAAAAATATGGATACAAATGAAAAGCTACAAGCTGAAAAGGTCTAACAATTATTAAATTTTTTGAAAAGGATAGACTCCACAAGACAAATCAAAGTCCTATTGTCATCTTCTAAATTGAGAAATACTTGCACTTCTCTTAACACACACCAGGAAAGTTCTAGACATCATGTTGTAGCACTGAATAGACAAACCTTATCACACAATGGAACATGTTCAAATTTGGTGGGAAATCTACCAATTTGGATGTTCAGCCTATGCAATAGTTTATTTGAAGCTTAACTTGCCTGAGAGTCAACAGAAGAGCCTAAGGGTCTCTAAATATACTTCCCCTCATGCTTTCACAACTCACCCAACATAAAGTCTTTCACCCTTAGTACAAACACCATGATCAAATTCTCAAGATGATCATCATCCGTCAATCTACAACACCTCAGATTTGAAAAGAAGGAAAAACGTAACTTTTTTAGAACTGATGTATGTATCAACGGTTATAGCTAACATAACGTAAATTCACTTATGGTCCATAGGTGGTAACCGTAGGTTGACATTTTAAATAATTTTTAAATGTCAAGTTCCAGTACCTTTTAACAATTGACCACAATGTTTGTCATAAAATGTATGATTTGTAGGTAGGTCTCATAGGTGAAACCCAAACATAGTGAAATTTTTTTGGGCTAGAGTTGGAATTACGGTGGATATGTACGGACTATTGGTTGACTATAATGCAGTACATGGTTCTCTTAATTTGAGGGTCCAAAAAAAAGTTCTTGAACACCCCTAGACGGTTGACCAAGATGGTCCATAAATGGACTTACGGACCGTAGGTCCCACTGTCGGTTGTGGTTGGTAGTCATTTCAAAAGGTGATTTTAGGTGTTTCATAACTATTCTAACCCAATAATATGTCAATTTACCCTCTATCCCAAACCTAATATAAACAATTTTACCCCTAGATTTCCTAATAAGACTCATTCTCCTCATTTCTCAAAGATGATAAAAGTTATTCCACAAATATTTCTATCTCTAAGGAAGAAGAAGAAGATCTAATGTTCAATTCATGTCTCAACTCCCACCATATATTTTGGGCTTTGAAATCCAAGGTATGATAGTATTAACCTATGGAGCTCTTTCATCCATGGGGCTTCTAAATTCCCCAATTTAGTAAAGTTCTATTCCCCAATCAAATTAAGGTTTTATTAAAATGACATGGTTTCCTTTTAATTATGACCAAATTGATTGATTTATGTATTCTTAAGCATGAATGAAAGTAATTCCATGTTTTAAGTTGAATCCCCATGAACCTATGCATGACTTATAGTTTCTAGACTATGTTGTGGGTGTTGATAAATGAAAGATGAATTTATGAAGACATGCATGTACTCTATGTAATTTATGAAAATTATTTAAGATTTGTTTGAGAGTAAATCATCAATATTGTTGTTGTTGTGAACGAATTTCTCACACACTACTCCAACATGATTGTCAATGGATTTTCTTTTACACCCCAAAAATGAGGTAGATCAAAATATAGCCTAACATGGGTGTCATGAGATTATAAATTACTAAAATGACATAAAATAGTGTTAAGTTTTAAGAATCAGTATGTAAAGTTTGGGAATGTTTGGAAGTCAAAGCCCAAAGACGTCCAAGACGTCCGGAAAGTAGTCGAAGTCGAACTAGTGTGTCGTAGTATTGTGCAGTGGAGTTTTGGAGGCTTGGTTGAGGGTGCAATTGAGTCTAAATGGTTCCTATACATATCCTGACATGTAAAGGGTCGAAACATCAAACAACTATGGCACGGGGACCAGACTAAGGGTCCTCGAGGAGGACCCAAATATAGGCAAGTTAAGTTGTGGAAAAGCCAAGATGTGGAGGCTTTTCCGCAACGCGGAGCCATCACGTAAAGGGAAATTCTTTCCTTGAGACGTGGGAACATTGTCAACCATTCTATCCCAAACTATTTTCCTGAACCAAGAATCAAAAATACATCCGTGACGCGCAGTAAACTCCTAGATTTGGTCGCGTCGTTTTTAAGTCAAATTAGAATTGGTTAAAGGGTCCAATATTTGAAGGGGTATTTTGGGAACTTTAGGGATTAATTATTGGAGGTTATTGTAGGTTTTTTAAGAGTATATAAGCAGTACAATATCCATATATACCCTAGACTCAAAATCAAAAACCTTTCTCTCCCAAAATTCTCCCAAAAGCACCATAGAAGAAGAAGAGAAATTGGAGGCTGTTTTAGGACGAATTTACTAAGGTTTCAAGTTGAATTTAAGGCTATAATCTAAGGTATGTGAAGCTTATTCATTCATGGATTCTTCCATCCATGAAGCCCCTCTAGTTGCCCTTCAATTGTGAATCCAAAGAACCCCATTCAAGAGAGGGTTGTGATTGCATTGTGGGTAAGTTTTAATTGTGATCCCAATCTAGTGGGTAGTATTCAACGATGTTTATATGATGATTATATAGTGTTTTTATGGAGTTTTCATGGGGAATTATATTAATTGAATTTGAAGATGATCATGGTGATCATAGGCCATTAGAAGCTAGATGAAGGAATTGTGTTGATTCTTCTTAACTTGATTGTATTATATGTTAATTGATTATGACTGAATCACCTACGTATGAATTGAAATAGACTTTATTCATTAAGATTGGTCTTGATGGAATTGAACCTAAAGAATGAATTATGGGTATATTCACTTAGTATTGAAGAATGTGAGAAGAAAAACTAATGATAGAAGATCCTATAATCTACCTATGGATGAAGATATAATGAATTAATGAATGATGAACCTTCGGATAGTTGTGTTGGCTGTATATTTAGTATAATTGAATGAAAGTGATAGATTCACTTGAGCATGGAGAGATTGTTAAGGAAATCCCTCCGTGAGAGAAAAGGTTGAGCAAGGCTTGACAAGAAACCCTTGGAGTATATGCTTGACTCCAAGTGTATATTCAAAGTGAGACGGATAGTCTAGAAAGGGTTCAGACTTCAAGTAGAAAGGAGAGCCACATCTAGTAGTTTCGATGACTATTTACTTAGGTCTCATGAGGCGGGAGTCCTTCATCTAGTAGAGTAAAGGTATCCTAGTAGAGATCTCCATATCATATGAACTTAGACATGCTTGAGAAGAATCTCGTAGTGTTCAAAGCAATAGATGAACTTAGACATGCCCAACGGGTATCTCATAGTGTTCATAATGTGTGAATGAACTTAGACATGCCCAAGGGGTATCTCGTAGTGTTCATGATTAAGGGATCAAGACATACCTTACAAACTATGTCGTAGGATCCATATGATTAAGGAACTTTGACATACTTATAGAAGTATCTCCTATACTAAAGATAAAGGTATGGTATAGGCTCCAAAGTAAAAAGTTATAAAGAAAGGATCCAAATGTAGTATGTTGCATGAATGGTGGTATGGGACATAATGAGTGCATTGCACATGGTATAACCTAGGGTCACTAATGATGAAGACATTGAAGATAGGATTGGACTAGAGTTTTCTTTCCTAGTATAGTAGACTAAAGATGAGAGAATCATAGTAGAAGAAGTTAAGTAATAATGAGGCAATGGAGGGTGAACCTATTAAGGATGGTTTTCAAGTTAGGCTTAGTACGTAGGGTAATATGGGCTGCCTTATGTACATTTCATAAGCATGTTTTGAGATTACCATAGGAATATAGTACTCTTTTTTATGAAGAACTTAGGTCTTAATTATGAAAGTGAACTATGATCAAGTATGACCAAAGAGAGGCACTTAGCTTTGGTAGTAGTATGGGATGCTACCTTTTCCTTGCACAAGGACACTTGGAGGTGGCTTGTGATGTAGTTCATGATAGTAAGAAAGGGATAAGTTAAAGATGAAGTCGAATATGCTTTATGATGCTTTGATATGATTATGATATTCGTGATATGCTTATGTCTTTATCTGTTATGAGTATGTCTATTGCTGACTAACCCTTGAGATATCTTATGTTGGTATGTAGTTTCCATGCTTATACTTATCTTACTAACGCATATTGCCTACATGTTGTCCATGTAGGGTCTAGAGAAGATTGAGTTGCTTGAAGGGTAGAGTTCCAAGGTTTCCAAGAAGAGAAGAAGTGGTGAGTCCTCATAGCTTAGAGGAAGAACATTTATGTTCTTTTATATTTTCTTTATGTTTTAGATTTCATATGGGCTGCGTCCCAATGCTTTTCATTCATGTCAAAGTTAGATGGTTTTTGAGACAATGTTATTAGAGATGCTTCCGCTTTTATGAGATACCTTTCTGTATATGACTAAATAAAGTTTTTAAATTCCCTCCATTTATGCATGATGTAATGTAATGAAGTCAAGAGGCTTGTACAAGAACTCCGAGAGGTCAAGTACGCCGTGTTGCGACTCTAGGGTTGCCCTAACTTATAGGGTGTACTTGCAGGTCGTGACAATCTTTGTATCAGAGCATAAGGTTATGAAAATGGTCATAGGATGTCTCAAAACCACGTCTAATAGAGTCTTATTCATCGGTGTGAGTCGTGACACACCTATGAGTATGAGGCTATGGGATGCTTAGGAAAGTTCCACTTCTTCATTCTTCAAGTCGTTCCATTGAGTTTTGCTTTAATAGGCCTTTTTCTAAATGTTTGCCTATGATTTTGTAAGTTATGGCTAACACTATGGCTAATGCTAGAAGGGAAGGAGATGAGAATGGGAGAAAAATTCCACATCAAGTTCAAGGGCATGTGCCTCCCTAAGTGCAAGAGCAAGTTCCTCATCAAGTTCCTAATGATCCTCAAATAAGGAATGCTATGTTTGAGGAAATTAGGGCTTCTATGATTTAGTTGGCTCAAGCCTTAACATAACAAGCTAATATAGGAGAGGTAGATCCAGCTAATCCTAAAGGAGGAATGGTGATACTAGACTAAGAGAGTACTTGAGAATGAATCCTCCGGAGTTCTACTGCTCTAAAGTGGGTGAGGATCCGAATGGATTTATTGATGAGGTGTATAAGGTGCTTGCAATCATGGGAGTGTCTTCCATTGAAAAGTTGGAGTTTTTGCCTATCAATTAAAAGATGTTGCCCAAATTTGGTATGAGCAATGGAAAGATTGTAGTCCAATAGAAGCGGGTCCTATATAGTGGGAGACTTTTAAGTTGGCTTTCCTTGATAGGTTATTTCCTAGGTAATTGAGGGAGGCTAAGATGAAGGAGTTTATAAACCTCAAGCAGGGTGATTTGAGTGTTAAGGAGTATGCTTTGAAGTTCACTCTTTTGTCCAAGTATGCACACATCTTGGTAACAAGCCCTAGGGACTTGATGAATAAGTTCATGACGTGAGTGTCCGACCTAGTAGATGAAGAGTGTTGTATGTCCATGTTTGTGGATGACATGGACAGCTCAAGGCTCATGGTGTTTGCCCAACAAATTGAAGAGTCAAAACTAAGGAAGGAGAAGGCTAGAGAAATGAAAAGGTCTAGGTTTGAGAATGATAAATATTTCCATGCTAAGCCCGAGGGTTAAGAGAGACCTAGAACTAAACAAAGATATTCCAGCCAAAATTTTTCCAACACCTCTAAGATTGATAAGGAGAAGGGTAGTGGGTCTACCCAATTTACTTGCCCCAAGGTGTGGAAGGAGTCATTATGGTAAGTTCCTATCTGGCACGAATGGCTGTTTTGGGTGTGGGAAGTATGGGCATAAAGTGAGAGACTGCCCGGATCTTCAGACAAAAGGTAGAGAAGGCAAGCAAGCTGCTACAAATAATGAGGATGGTGTTCCTAAAACTAAGAATAGGTTCTTTGCTCTCAAATCCTGGGTTGATTAAGAGTGATCTCCCTATCTCCCTTTCCGGTATGTGTCTCTTTATTGATTTATGAAAATTTTCCAGAATTTCTTTTGATTATGATTTGCCTTGCTGATTTTGATTTTTCCTTATGATGAGGAATTGATATTAGAAAGATATGTGTGGCTTGTTCCCAAGTGGGGGATAAAGAGCCTTTTTATGAGGTCTTTATATGGTTATGTGTACTTATGTTTAGCTTGGAATTGATGTGTTTCCTTGATTTGGGTATTTTCATTTAGGTATAATGCATGTACAATTGGATGTTAGTCTAAAGATGGTGCTTTAGAGAAGTGTTTAGTAAGGCGTCATTCGAAGATGAATGTTTTCCAAGTAGGGGATATTGTTACACCCCAAAAATGAGGTAGATCAAATTAGATCCTAACATCGTTGTCATGAGCTTATAAGGACCTAAAATTTCTAAAGTAGTGTTAAGAGTAAGTATGTAAACTTTTGGAGTGTTTGGAAGTCAAACGCCCAAGGACGTCCAAGACGTACAGAAACTAGTCGAAGTCGAACTAGTGTATTGTAGTGTTTTGTAGTGGAGTCTTTGAGAGTGGTTTGAGACTTAAATTGAGTATATATGGTTCCTATACATATCCTGACATATAAAGTGTCAAAACTTCCAAGAACGACGCCCCTGGGACCAGCCTAAGGGTCCCCGATGAGGACCTAAACATAGGCGAGTGAAGCTGCCGGGCAGCCAAGATGTGGAGGATGCTGCGCGATGCGGATCCATCATGTAAATGGAAATTTTTGCCCTGAAATGCGGGGAAATCGCGAACCATTCTGTCCCAAATTGGTTTCCTCAACCAAGAATAAAAAATGCCTCTGCGACGCGCAATAAATTCCCAGATTTGGTCGCATCGTTTTTAAGTCAAATTAGAATTTGTTATATGGTCCAATAGTTGCAGGGGTCTTTTGGGAAATTTAGGGACTAATTATTGGAGTTTATTGTAGGTATTTGAAGAGTATATAAGAAGTACAATAGTCATATAGACACTAGACACCAAATCAAAAATCTTTCTCTCCCAAAATTCTCCCAAAACCACCATTGAAGAAGAAGAGAAATTGGAGGCTGTTTTAGGACGAATTCACCAAGGTTTCAAGCTGTTTTTAAGGCTCTAATTTAAGGTATTTGAATCTTATTCTTCCATCCATGAAGCATCCCTATTTTTCCTTCAATTGTTAATCCAAAGAACCCCATTCAAGAGAGGGTTATGATCGCATTATGGGTAGCACTTTATTGTGATCCCAATCTAGTAGGTAGCATTCAAATATATTTATATTATCATTATGTACTTTTTTATGGAGTTTTCATGGTGAATTATAGTATTTGAATTTGAAGGTGATCATGGTGATCACAGGACATTAAACGCTAGATGAAGGAATTGTGTTGATTCTTCTTAACTTGATTTTATTCTATATTAATTGATTATGATTGAATCACCTAGGTAAGAATTGAAATAGACTTGATTGATTAATATTGGTTTGATGAACCTTAAAGAATGAATTATGGCTATATTCACTTAGTATTGAAGAATGTGAGAAGAAAAGCTAACGATAAAAGATCCTATAATCTAACTATAAATGAAGATATAATGAATAGATGAATAATGAAACTTAGGATGGTTTTGTTTGTTGTAGATTTAGGATGATTAAATGAAAGTGATAGATTTACTTGAGCATCGAGAGATTGTCAAGGACATCCCTCAATGAGAGAAAAGGTTGAGCAAGGCTTGACTAGAAAACCTTGGAGTATATGGTTGACTCCAAGTAAATATGCAAACTGAGACGGATAGTGTAGCAAGGGTCCGGACTCCAAGTAGAAAGGAGAGCCACACCTAGTTGTTGTGATGACTATCCACTTAGGTCTCATGAGGCTGGATTCCTTCACGTAGTAGAGTCAAAGTATCAGAGTAGAGATCTTTATATCCTATGAATTTAGACGTGCTTGAGAAGCATCTCGTAGTGTTTAAAGCAATAGATGAACTTAGACATGCCCAAGGGGTATCTCGTAGTGTTCATAATGTGTGAATGAGCTTAGACATGCCCAAGGGGTATCTCGTAGTGTTCATGATTAAGGGATCAAGACATACCGTAAAAAGTATCCCGTAGGATCCATATGATTAAGGAACTTAGACATACTTAATGAAGTATCTCGTAGAGTTCAAAAGATAAAGATAGTGGCTAGGATCCAAAGTAAGAAGTAATAAATAAAGGATCCAAAAGTAGTACCTTGCATGAATGGTCGTATCAGACATCATGAGTGCATTGCACAAGGTATAACCTAGGGTCACTAATGAAAAAGAGATTGAAGATAGGATTCTAATATAGTTGTCTTTCTTAGTATAGTAGACTAAAGATGAGAGAATCTTAGTAGATGAAATTAAGTAATGAAGAGGCTAGGGAGGGTGAATGTATTAAGGATAGTTTTCAAGATTGGCTTAGTACTTAGGGTAGTATGGGCTGCCTTATGTACATTGCACAAGCATGTTTAGAAATTTCCATAAGAATACAATACTCTTTAGTATGAAGAACTTATGTCTTAATTATGAAAGTGAACTATGATCAAGTATGACCAAAGAGAGTTACTTAGCTTTAGTAGTAGAATGATACCTAAACATTGCACAAGGATACTTGGAGGTGGCCTGTGATGTAGTTCATGATAGTAAGAAAGACAATGAGTTAAAGATGAACTTGTATATGCTTTATGATGCTTTAATATGATTATGATATTCATGATATGCATATATCTTTATCTCTTATGAGTATGTCTATTGTTGACTTACCCATGAGATATATTATGTTGGTATGTAGTTTCCATACTTAGTACTTATCGTACTAACACATATTGCCTACGTGTTGTTCAAGTAGTCTCTTGATAAGATTGAGCTGCTTGAAGGGTAGAGTTCCAAGGTTTCCAAGAATAGAAGGAGTTGTGAGTCCTCATAGCTTAGAGGACCAACCTTTATGTTCATTTATGTTTTCTTTATGTTTTAGATTCTATGTGGGATGCGTCCCAATGCTTTTCATTCATGTCAACGTTAGATGGTTTTTGATACAATGTTATTAGAGATGCTTCCGCTTTTATGAAATACCTTTTTGAGTTTATGACTAAAGAAAGTTTTTAAATTCCCTCCATTTATGCATGATGCTATGTAATGAAGTCAAGAGTCTTGTACATGACCTCCCAGAGGTCAAGTATGTTGTGTTGCGACCCAAGGGTTACCCTAACTTCTAGGGTGTACTTGCGGGTCGTGAAAGTTTCTCACATAAAGTATTCATAATTTTGAAAGATTTTCTCACCTAAGATGAATCAAGATTCAGGAGCTATTCCAATGAATTCTTGCTTGTATTGTCTACTTGACGTGCCTTTTCATGGATGATATTACCCATGTCCCTTAATGATAAGAAAAGTTAAGCTTAATTACTAGTTTGTGGGTTATAGGATTAGCACTGTGCTGAAAAGTTGTGATTACCCATGGCCGATAAACTTTTTGTCATCATAGGTTGACTTAGATAGACATTAGCTAGTGGATCCACTTAATGTAGAAGATTATGGTTTTTACCTTTGATATTAAGGATATCTTGTTTTGTGTGGGATATTCACCAGATCCGATTTTATAACTCACATGGTTTATGTTAGTTAATGGTAAACTTCCCAAAATAATGTATTAAAGTTACTTCTTCAAGTATCTCAAGTGTTTTTAACAATTTCAAACTTGTATTGACCATGATTATGTGTCACGACCCGAAAGCACCCCCTAGAAGTTAGGGAAAACCTTCGAATCGTGACCGGGCGTACTTGACCCCTTTGGGGTCTCGTACAAGCCCTCTAACTAGCATTCATAACATAAAGCATGAAAAGTAGTGCGGAATTAAAACTTTTCACGATAATAATAAATAAAGAAGTCTTTTCATAAATACTAGGAAATCTTATCGTCACAAGCCAACTTAAAGAGACGACTTAGAATCTTAGGGACACGGCCCTTTACAATAGAGTAAATACATTTTTAAGTCTTAATAAGGAAACTAAGAAACATAAAAACTATGTCCTCGAATATATGAGGACATACCCAAGTCTAGAGAGATAGAATTCCCAAGCTTGAACTTCGATCCTCCAAAGGCTTCCAACCTATACTCATAAGGTATATAAAAACAATATGGGGTTAGTACAACAATGTACTAAGTATGGCATATGCAAAAACATGCAAAAAGGGACATTTTAGTAAAGATAGCTTTTTATGCAATTCAAATATAACCTTCATGAATCTAGAAGCAAACCCACATAAGAATCAACAATTTAACACTTTATGGCTATCTTACCAAACTTAAAGTAAACAAAAGGAACATTTCAATTAACTTTGCTAAACTTGCAATAAAATTGAATAAAGCATCATAGTGAACATTTTGAATTCTTACCATGAAGACCTTACAGTGAAAGGCACGGTCCAAGTCATATGAACCCTTTTTCTTTGAAGTTGCCCTAACCCAAGGTTATTCTAAGACTCCCTAAGGTGAGCCAAGAAGGGACTCTCATTACACCTCCCTTCAAAGCACACCAAAGCGACCCTTAAAACTACCTAATCTTAGGCTTACTTCGTTAGAAATCAAATCCACGCCCTTGGCTAACATATGCAAAACACTCATGGAAATATAGGTCATACCAAGTGCAATGTGAGAGTAGCATCCCATACTACCACTCCCACTTAGTACTCCTAATGGATTCCATTTACTCGAGTACTCCACAATAATCCTCCATAACACTACACCATAGTACTCATTCACACGGATTTCATGAAGGTACTCTTCTCCCATAGTAGGTATAGGTCACACCGAGTGCAATGTGAGAATAGCATCCCATACTACTACTCCCACTCAATGCTCCTACTTGGTAACTAATGTGGATTGAGCACTTCACGACATACATACACAATTTCAACATACACAAGATAATTAGTTTAAAATCAATTCTTTTGTGGGAGTTAGCTTAACCGACAAAGACCATGAGAGCTAGACATGGAATCCCGATATTAACCCCTATCGGATAAGGGATCCTTACTTGCCTAGAGTAAGGTCATGCTTCTTAGCGTTTACATGACTTTTCCAATAGCTACACCTATGCGGGCACATAGTTAAGGGATAAGGAGATTGCTATTAAGTAACTCACTCTCTACTAACGAGGAGTACTCATCTCAAGAGGTACTTTGGATTACAACATCTCAACTAACGAAGTACAATCCACCTCCCCTTCATATCCTCTCGGTGCTAGGCATAACTCCACACGGATTTCTCAACATAAAAATCTATCATAGGAAGCTCACTAGGAAATGGAGAGGTTGTTACTAGACACTACATCTCAACTCACGAAGTGTGTCCACCTCAAGATTTCCCCTTTTTGTTCAACTTGACATAATACAAATCTTAGAAGAGTGTGTGTGTACATGTGCACACCTTGCATATAAGCATCATTTCATTTTCATCAAGTTCTACTCATACTTTAACCTTGATTCATCAAGCTACACACTCTACATACTTCTCATGATCATATACTTCATTTAGACATAAACTAGGTCAAACATACAATTCAAGCTACATCAAACACAACATAAGACTCATTTCCAATATATCTTCATTTCACATATTAGACCTTCAAGGTCACATACTCAAACCATACTAAGTAACATCAAGTTCATCAATTAGCACCGCCACCCATAAGGTGGACCATACCACTCAAATAGCAATTCATAATAAGAATTATACAATGAGAGCAACTCATCAACAAATCAAACCATCATTACCCATAAGCAATTCATCAATATTTCACCATATTAAGGCCCTTAGGGCAGTAGCTACACCTACATGACATACACAAGAAGACCCAAGTTCATACCTTACTCAAATCATGCTCACATAACCCATTTTCATGCCAAAAGTTGAAGTATGCATATACAAGAGTTTCATGGAGTTTTAACATCAAAACCATCTAATCAAACCAAGATAAATACATTTAAACCATTAGAACTTAGTTACAAGAAGACCTATAATAGAAATCAAAGTTTAGAAGAAGTTGAGTTTAGAACCCCTTTTGAAAACCATTTTTGGAAGTTGGCTTCTTGAATGGAAAGGTATTCAAGAATGGATACCATACCTTTAGGAGAAAGAAACCCACGAATTTGATGAAGAAACAATTCCCAATCCGTCCTCCTATCCTTCTTTTACTTCTAGCTTCCAAGAGAGTTGAGAGAGTTTTCTTGAGAGAAAGAGAGAGTTGGATCTTGAAGAGAAAAGGGGGCTCTTCTCTAGGTTTAGGGTGTAAGAGAGTCTTATAAGGCTTGGGGTGTATTTACATAAAACACCCTAAGCTGGCAGCCTTTAAATCATGCACTGGCAGGCTTCGTCGACGAGACCTCCTCGACGGACCGTCACGTCCACCACGGACCGTCACGGGGTTCCGTCGAGGAACACTTGGCTTCTAAATGGAGCCTGTCCCAGTTTCACTCTCTGTCACCCACGACGCCCTGGCTCGACGGACCATCCTGAGTACGACGGACCGTCGCCATGGCCGTCGTGAGCTACTGATGGGCAGACTTGCCCAAGTCTTGGGCCCTTCATCTAGGGCCCCTTGTGGGTCCTAGGTTGGGTCGTGCCCGGACGTCAAACCCCTAAACTAAGTCGTCTAGGTCTATGGAACATCCGACGCATGTTTCAAGTAAAACGAACACATAAAACTTATCCAAACTTGCCAAGACATACAAGTACATTCTAAGGCATACCATCCGAACGTCATGGACGTTTTTGGTTGATTGAACTCCAAACTTAACCAAACTTTGCACACTGCCTAAGGACACCAAACTAACTCCGTTTAACTTAAAATTAACTCAAGAAACAACCATGAGGCTCTAGTTCACCTTAGTTCATTTTGGGGCGTTATATTCTCCCCCACTTGGAATAACATTCATCCTCGAATGACACTTAAATTTTAAGAACAGCAAGGACTTCACTTAGCATTATATAATACACTTAGATCATGATCAAAACATCAACAATCAAAGCATCCATTAGCAAGGAGCATCATTTCACACTTTCAACACTTATCAACACATACTACTTTTGCCAAACTTCACAAAGTCAAAACTCAACCTTAAACTTCTTTTATGGAGGAACTACCTTCTCCAACATTAAACATGCTCATATACAACAATTTTGCATATAATTAAACTTAAATTAAGGCAAGGCAAATTTTTCTCAAATTGCAAATTTTTTCACAGTGAATATTCACTGTAACATTGTCAAATATAGAAAACTTTCAAAATTCCACTCTTTGAGCAATTTATCAAGATGACATGATCATATGAACTATAAAACCATATATACTCATTTCATAACACAAAAGCAACAATAACCAAGAGTTGAGACTTACCAAAACCATCAATCCGGATTAATTATCCTTTCTAGCCCCCATCCCATAGGAAGGGTTCTTCTTGGGAGCATTAGGATCTAGGGAAGCTTGATTGACATCACTCCCCCTTGATTTAAGGTTTGGGCAGTCCCTCATCTTGTGGCCTCTATTAACACATGCAAAACATCCATCCGTTCCGGCAAGACACTTACCCCCATGTTGCTTGCCACAAGTAGGGCACCTAGCCCTTTCATAGGAATGACCACCACCTTGAGAAGATTGATTTGGAGCCCTATCCTTAATTACCATAGAAGAATCTTAGGGATAAAACCTCTTCTTAGGCCTTTGGTGACTAGAATCATCCGACCTAGGTCTCTTACCCTCTTGCCTTATCTCCCTAATTTTGGACTCCTCAATTTGTTGCGCATAAACCATGAGCCTAGAGATATCCATGTCATTAAGAAGCATAGCCGTACGACACTCTTTTTCCACCAAGCTAGACACGCCCATCACAAACTTGTTCATCCTAGCCCTAGGGTTGGCTACCATGTTTGGGCATACTTAGAGAGTTGGGTGAATTTGAGAGAGTACTCTTGCACACTCATTCCCCCTTGACGGAGGTTCATGAATTCAACCATCTTCTTCTCCCCCCACTCTAAAGGAAAGAATCTATCTAGGAAAGCCTCTTTGAATTCCTCCCAATCAACCGGTCCTCTTTCTAAGGGTCTCTCACCCCTCCATTGCTCATACCACACTTGAGCAACATCCTTAAGTTGGTAAGCGGCCAATTCCGCTTTCTCCCTAGGGGTCACACCCATAGCATCTACCACCTTGAAAACCTCATCTATGAAGCCTTGTGGATCTTCATCCACCTTAGTGCCATGAAAGGTAGGAGGGTTCATCCTCATGAAATCCCAAATCCTAGAAGCGGGAGTACTAGCATTTGGTTGGGGCCTATCTCCTAGGTTAGCTTGGCCCACAAAGTGATTGTTGACAACTTGAGCTTGAGCCGTCATGAGTTGGGTCAAGTTCATTAGGGCAGCCCTCAACTCCGCATTAGTCATATCACCCTCAACAAAAGGAGCTTGAGGCATAGGAGGCACTTGAGGTCCTTGAGGTTCCGGAGGCACTTGAGGTTCTTGAAGAGGAACCTCCTCATTTTCCTCCCCTAAGACAACAATAGGAACTTGGTCAACATGGGGAAGGACTCTCTCATTTTGTACACCTCCCTCCTCCCTTCTAGCGGTTGATCTCCTCGTATTCATGTCCTAAAAACACAAAAGAAGTGGTTGAGAATAGACACCTTATATACTCAACTCTAAGGCACGATACTAGAATAGAGAAGAAAGTGAAACTTCTAGCATCCTATAGCCTCTTGTCCATGGATGTGTCGCGACTCACACCAATGACCAAGATACTACTAGATGTGGCTTGTGAGACTTTCAGACCTTAAACTATTTCCCAAAACCTTATGCTCTGATACCAAGTCTTGTCACGACCCGAAAGCACCCCCTAGAAGTTAGGGAAAACCTTCGAATCGTGACCGGGCGTACTTGACCCCTTTGGGGTCTCGTACAAGCCCTCTAACTAGCATTCATAACATGAAGTATGAAAAGTAGTGCGGAATTAAAACTTTTCACGATAATAATAAATAAAGGAGTCTTTTCATAAATACTAGGAAATCTTATCGTCACAAGCCAACTTAAAGACACGACTTAGAATCCTAGGGACACGGCCCTTTACAATAGAGTAAATACATTTTTAAGTCTTAATAAGGAAACTAAGAAACATAAAAACTATGTCCTCGAATATATGAGGACATACCCAAGTCTTGAGAGATAGAATTCCCAAGCTTCAACTTCGATCCTCCAAAGGCTTCCAACCTATACTCATAAGGTATATAAAAAAAATATGGGGTTAGTACAACAATGTACTAATTATGGCATATGCAAAAACATGCAAAAAGGGACATTTTAGTAAAGATAGCTTTTTATGCAATTCAAATATAACCTTCATGAATCTAGAAGCAAACCCACATAAGAATCAACAATTTAACACTTTATGGCTATCTTACCAAACTTAAAGTAAACAAAAGGAACATTTCAATTAACTTTGCTAAACTTGCAATAAAATTGAATAAAGCATCATAGTGAACATTTTGAATTCTTACCATGAAGACCTTACAGTGAAAGGCACGGTCCAAGTCATATGAACCCTTTTTCTTTGAAGTTGCCCTAACCCAAGGTTATTCTAAGACTCCCTAAGGTGAGCCAAGAAGGGACTCTCAGTACACCTCCCTTCAAAGCACACCAAAGCGACCCTTAAAACTACCTAGTCTTAGGCTTACTTCGTTAGAAATCAAATCCACGCCCTTGGCTAACATATGCAAAACACTCATGGAAATATAGGTCATACCAAGTGCAATGTGAGAGTAGCATCCCATACTACCACTCCCACTTAGTACTCCTAATGGATTCCATTTACTCGAGTACTCCACAATAATCCTCCATAACACTACACCATAGTACTCATTCACACAGATTTCATGAAGGTACTCTTCTCCCATAGTAGGTATAGGTCACACCGAGTGCAATGTGAGAATAGCATCCCATACTACTACTCCCACTCAATGCTCCTACTTGGTAAGTAATGTGGATTGAGCACTTCACGACATACATACACAATTTCAACATACACAAGATAATTAGTTTAAAATCAATTCTTTTGTGGGAGTTAGCTTAACCGACAAAGACCATGAGAGCTAGACATGGAATCCCGATATTAACCCCTATCGGATAAGGGATCCTTACTTGCCTAGAGTAAGGTCATGCTTCTTAGCGTTTACATGACTTTTCCAATAGCTACACCTATGCGGGCACATAGTTAAGGGATAAGGAGATTGCTATTAAGTAACTCACTCTCTACTAACGAGGAGTACTCATCTCAAGAGGTACTTTGGATTACAACATCTCAACTAACGAAGTGCAATCCACCTCCCCTTCATATCCTCTCGGTGCTAGGCATAACTCCACACGGATTTCTCAACATAAAAATCTATCATAGGAAGCTCACTAGGAAATGGAGAGGTTGTTACTAGACACTACATCTCAACTCACGAAGTGTGTCCACCTCAAGATTTCCGCTTTTTGTTCAACTTGACATAATACAAATCTTAGAAGAGTGTGTGTGTACATGTGCACACCTTGCATATAAGCATCATTTCATTTTCATCAAGTTCTACTCATACTTTAACCTTGATTCATCAAGCTACACACTCTACATACTTCTCATGATCATATACTTCATTTAGACATAAACTAGGTCAAACATACAATTCAAGTTACATCAAACACAACATAAGACTCATTTCCAATATATCTTCATTTCACATATTAGACCTTCAAGGTCACATACTCAAACCATACTGAGTAACATCAAGTTCATCAATTAGCACCGCCACCCATAAGGTGGACCATACCACTCAAATAGCAATTCATAATAAGAATTATACAATGAGAGGAACTCATCAACAAATCAAATCATCATTACCCATAAGCAATTCATCAATATTTCACCATATTAAGGCCCTTAGGGCAGTAGCTACACCTACATGACATACACAAGAAGACCCAAGTTCATACCTTACTCAAATCATGCTCACATAACCCATTTTCATGCCAAAAGTTGAAGTATGCATATACAAGAGTTTCATGGAGTTGTAACATCAAAACCATCTATTCAACCAAGATAAATACATTTAAACCATTAGAACTTAGTTACAAGAAGACCCATAATAGAAATCAAAGTTTAGAAGAAGTTGAGTTTAAAACCCCTTTTGAAAACCATTTTTGGAAGTTGGCTTCTTGAATGGAAAGGTATTCAAGAATGGATACCATACCTTTAGGAGAAAGAAACCCACGAATTTGATGAATAAACAATTCCCAATCCGTCCTCCTATCCTTCTTTGACTTCTAGCTTCCAAGAGAGTTGAGAGAGTTTTCTTGAGAGAAAGAGAGAGTTGGATCTTGAAGAGAAAAGGGGGCTCTTCTCTAGGTTTAGGGTGTAAGAGAGTCTTATAAGGCTTGGGGTGTATTTACATAAAACACCCTAAGCTGGCAGCCTTTAAATCATGCACTGGCAGGCTTCGTAGACGAGACCTCCTCGATGGACCGTCACGTCCACCACTGACCATCACGGGGTTCCGTCGAGGAACACTTGGCTTCTAAATGGAGCCTGTCCCAATTTCACTCTCTGTCACCCACGACGCCCTGGCTCGACGGACCGTCCTGAGTACGACGGACCGTCGCCATGGCCGTCATGAGCTACTGATGGGCATACTTGCCCAAGTCTTGGGCCCTTCATCTAGGGCTCCTTGTGGGTCCTAGGTTGGGTCGTGCCCGGACGTCAAACCCCTAAACTAAGTCGTCTAGGGCTAAGGAACATCCGACGCATGTTTCAAGTAAAACAAACACATAACACTTATCCAAACTTGCCAAGACATACAAGTACATTCTAAGGCATACCATCCGAACGTTATGGACGTTTTTGGTTGATTGAACTCCAAACTTAACCAAACTTTGCACACTGCCTAAGGACACCAAACTAACTCCGTTTAACTTAAAATTAACTCAAGAAACAACCATGAGGCTATAGTTAACCTTAGTTCATTTTGGGGCGTTATATTATGACTCATGTTCTCAAATATGTTATTTTATGATTTAGCTTGGTCGTTTCATGTTATATAAAGTCCTTTTTAGAATGATCTCCTAACTCTTTCATCATACTTGGCACATTCTATCTACTAATGCATACAATTGCCTACATTGTTTCTAATGTAGGGTCTGGCGCTCTTATTCCGCATACTCGTGGCAAGTGATTAACCTTGTATCTTTTGATGATTGTTGAGTCCTCATGTTACGAGGAACCTGACTCTTTATTTCTTTATGTCTTTTCATTTTGTATGGTGTATGTGACATATGGGTTACGTCACAATTACTCTTTTGATGTAATAGATGGCTTGAGACTTTATATTAGACTTCCACTAGTTTTTGTCAAACTCTTGTGATATAATAATTTTCTTTTGAACACTTCAAATTCTATTATCTTGTATGATGCATGCTAAGTGTCTTTTTTAGGGCCTCTCGGGGTCCTAAATGTCATGTCACGTCTAGGACGTACTTTGGGTTGTGACACAATCATAGGGAAATGTCACTAAACTATAACTATTGACTCGATCCTATAAAGAAAAATCATAATTTTATATATGGTTTAAGGGGACTATCCTTGATCAAAGAACCTAAATAAACTCTGAGGAACCCAATCATAAATCATAAATTATTGCAAAGGACATAATCACACCCTACCCCACACTTAACAAAATAGTAATGTCTATAATGCTGCCAAAATATCGTAAAACAAAAACAAAAGTAGGTTGGAGGACTACCCTTATCAATCTTCCATTACATAATCATCTCCAGTGTATTCAAGTTCCAGAAGATGATCCACATCATTTTTAGTATCCATATCTCAACATATGCGCAACTTATCATTATGTGTAGGTATATCATCCTCAGTGGTCTCAAGAACTCTTGCCCCAACCCTAAGATAGATTTATCATGATCATTAAAAGGGTATTTTAATTCCACATGATGAAACTGTTGTCATGTAGAAGCTCGGAAAACATTTTTGTGATGTAACATCTCTAACCCTTACATTCAGCCTATAATAAACTCATCCCTCCTAAGCCATTGGGCAGTAGTGAGAGTAGACCTGTGTAGAGTGTTTGGGCCTTTAGTCATGGTCACATATGCATAGTGATTGTTTAAAGTAGTTAAAACTCTCCTAAGGATCCCAAAAAACTTACATGTTTGGGTTATCAACTCCCCCCCCCCCCCACAAAAAAAAACATATCTTCTCCCCCGGTGAACTCACACCTTCCTCCTTGTCAATTTCAGAATAGACGCATCATTGACTACTTTCCTCCAATGTAGTACTTTTTTCGACAAATAACCTCCTTGAATCTTAAAATTTTCCATAGCAATCTTCTAGTTGGTCATATCAATCTTCAAATTCTCCATTTCAGTTTTAAAATTATCAATTTCAATATTGTCATCATTCAAGAATAACTCCAAATTATGTTGGTAAGCTTTTTCAGGAAAAGCTTTGTCTTCCCATTATCTCTATCAACATGAAGAAAATTGCCAGTAAAAAATATGATAATAAAAAGATTAAGAACAACTTTTTTTTGAATAATAGGAAGAAATCAGTTCATATACTTACATACAAACGAGGACATCTGAAAAAACATATTCCCGCATTAGATCTATTACTCGAAATCAGTGTTTTGACCACCAAATCACAAGAATAATTTCTTTGATATGAATAACTATGTTCTAACATTAGAAAAACTATTAGAGGTGAATGAATGAGAGGGTATGATGAAATGACAATCAGAGGTGAGGATAATGAGTAAGAAATGAAGAACAATTAGAGTAGACGTTAATGGGTAATGGGAAATGGGTTATGTGGAAAATTTGAAAGAATGGATAAAAGTGGAATGACTTATATGTTAGAGGGGTCGGGGCGTTGGGTTTAAAATGGAGAATAAATCGCTTTTTACGATTCAAGTTAATTTGTATCGATTTGGGGATTTTTTTCAACACAGGGGCACAAATGATGAAAATAGTAACAATAGTGGTAAGAATAACTTCATTTTAACGATAAGGGCACAATAAACTAATAAACCAAAGGTTAGGGGGTACTTTTTACCCTTTTCCTTTAAAAATTTACCATTTTGGTGAATAATTTATTACAGAAAAAGAATATTGCTTACTTAAAGTATCATATAAATTCATGTTTAATCATTGTACTTGACCTTTAAAATTTTATGAATTCCAATTTTTTCTCCTGAAAAACACAGAAGGGCTTACAATCTCTCAACTATTTGAATTTTCCCTTGTTTATTATTAACAGCACTGCTAATGTAAAATAATGAAATATTTATTTATTATGTTTCATAATATGATTGATCCAAATTTAAACCATCTAAAATAAATAAATAAATAAATAATAAAAACTACATCTGATTCATAGTGTAACCCGATACGCTAGATAATAATGTTATAGAAAGTATGAATTTAATGATATCTTCCGATTGCTACTTTAGATCAATCCCCAATTTAATATAATCCAATTGATAATTGGGGATCTAACTAATATTCGTACTCAACCTGTCTGATCCTCAATCCAAAAAAAGATTTTTTATGTTTTATTAATATAAAATTATGTATCAATTATCATTTTCATTTCCTCTTTTTATTCTTTCTTATATCTCTTATTATTAGTTAGGTTATCAAGGAATCAAGCATGAATATATATACTTACACTTTTATATTCTTTTGATTTGTATAGTAAAAGAAAAGATCAATTTCATTCTTATGTTCTCAATTTTGGATACGTATAAAAGAAAATTTGTATTATACGTACATAGTTTCTTAATTAAATCATCTTCTATTTAAATAATTATTTATAAATTAATGTAATCATTATTTTTCTCCTTTTTTATCCCAATTTAATTTGTCATTGGTTGAAAAAAATTAGATTTAAAATGGTGGACAAGATCCGAGAAGAAATAAATGGAGAGAGAGGAGGTGTTTCATGACCCAAAGTACACCCTAATGGCGTATAAGACCCCAAGATGCCCTACACAAACTACTTGACATGCATATACACAATATAATAGAAAGTACAAGAATTTAAGAAGTAAGTCTCACATGATGAAAGAGTTTGACATAAAAGTGGAAGTCTAACATAGTCTCGACAAGCCAATCTAAACATCATTAATTTGTCAGGACTGAAACCGTACACCATGTAGAACGTCTGATAACTCAAAACATAGTAAGTAAATCTGAATAGTCCTCAAAACATGAGAAATCATCAAAATCTTCTAACTTAGGATGACCAAACACTAGCCATGAGCGGGAAGAGGAAGATCGTCAGACCTTACATTATTTAAACAACGTAGGCACAAGTATGCATTAGTATGCGTAACAACTTTGATTAAATAGAGGGAAGCTTAGAAGATTTTAGGACTTAGAGGTGCCACCCATGAGGAACCAACCACGGACCGTAAGTCGAGGCACGAGTCGTAGATAGGTCCGTGCAGAGAGACACCCAAAAGTGTCCAGGACATGGACCACAGTGGGACCTACGGACCGTAGGTAGGACAACACCTTGTAGCCCAGGTGTCCGTGGATCAGAAAAAAGTCTCTGACCACCACCAAAGGTCCACCAAGACAGACCTTAGGTCAGACTACGGTTCATCGAATGGGGTTCGTGGTTGGTAAGTCAGTAGAAAACTAAAGAGGTAGTCGGGTCTTTTCTAAATTAAGATCCCTCTATAATCTTTTTTTCATTCCCAAAATAAACCCTTTTACTTCATTCTTCCAAATTAACCAAAATAAACCAAATTCCCCTCTAAATATCTCTCTCTAGAAAATGAAGATGGTGAAGAAGGATTCATCTAGGGTTTGATTTAAATGATTATATAACGTTCTCTTATGCATGAATTTATGATACATTATGATTTTAAGATTATTTACCCAAGAACCCATGTAATCCCTTATGTTTTAAAGTTATGTATCATATTATGTGGGATTTTTAGCTTCAAGGAAGAGTTATATGAAGTTAAACATATATTGCAAGATTTATATGATTTTATGATGAAATCCACATTTAGCCCATGTTTTCAAAATTTTTATTATATCAAGTGGTTTTTGACTTGAAGAGGTAAATTATCGACTTATGCATTATTTTATGAAATCTATGCAAATATTTTAAGGGTACTTTGAGACTAAAGTATCAATGATGATGTTGTTGTTGTGTAGTTGAATGGACATTCTAATAAACAAATAATAACATGAGGTGAAATTTTTCCCAACATAGAAATAATTCTTAGACTGGAAGGCTTTCTCACCTAATTGAATCAAAGAGTAAGTGCTACCTTAATTAACTAGCTTTGATTAGTTGTCGAAGGTCACCTTTCCATGATTAATGAAGTCAAGTAACAGATGACTATTTCGTGAGAATTTATGCTTAGCATATAGTGGATATTGAGAGTGAGATGAGAATTCTCCCGTAGTAGAGGTAGGGTTACGAAATAAATATCTTGATATGGAAGTTCTCTCGTAGAAGAGGTCAGGTTTCTAGTATGTAACACTCCTTAAATTAGTAGGGTAAACAAGAACTTTATGTGAGGGTTAGAGTCATGAATATAACTCATCATACTTAAAATAGAGGTTGCGTGTTAGAACATCAAGGTATCACCCTCAAGGACCAACCATGGGCCCTTAAGGAGTACCCTAGGAAAACTGCCAAAAACAATAGCCACGGAAGGACCAATGCCCCGTGGGTGGGTCGATTCCTCATGGGTAGAGGTCTCGTAGATGGGGATAAGCTCTCTTACAATGAACTACTCCCCACCAACAAGGGTTGTGGTTCCATACATAGTCTATATGTCATGGATCTATGGTTCATGGTAGGGAACATTTTTTATTGTTTAGTTTTGGGACACTTTGGGGTTTTCCTGTTTTAATTAATCTTAAGTAATGTAGTTTTAACCTAATTTAGAACACCTATATAATGAATTAATACCCCTAAATTTAGTCATCGAAGTCATTATTTCTAAATAGGCAAAAAGAAACCAAATTTCGTACAAATATTCTCTCTCTAGAAGTTTAAGGAAGAAGAAGAAAGAAGTTTGAGCTATGGTTTAGGAGCAAGGTTATATAATCAAAGCTAGGGTTTGATTTCAAAGCCACAAGTTTCTTTAAAAAACAATATTCTAATGTTTGAATAACCTTACATTATGATTGAATGAATGATTTATTATGGTTTTTCTGTTGAAACCCCATATTCCCAAATTATAATCTTCTAATGTGGGTTTGTTGATGAAAGAATGATATTATGAGATTATGCTTGTAGTAAATGGGTTACTTAAATTATGTTAATATCCATGTCTAATGTAGAAAATTCTAGATGTGTTGATTTGATATAAACATTGATCCTTGAAAGAGAAAATTATGATATTATGCATTGATACGCTCAAATTACACCTCCCAAAATAAGTATAAGCGGTCATATCAAGTAAAGAACCCAACAAGTAGGTTGGGGTCGATCCCATGAGGAAAATGGTTTAGACTTAACTTCAATTGACGATTATATCTATTTAGTCAAACTCTTTCAAAAAACAAGTAATTAAAAGGGGGGTTTTGTGAAACAGGTTTCTTAAATACTTCTAAGTAAACAAGTAAGCAAAAGTAAAGATGGAGTTTTTATCAAGTTGTGAGATAAAATATGGTGTACGTGTTCCCCATAGGTTCATAACGACGTATTCCTAGCAATGACAATTCTTCCCTAGTATTTGCATGCAAAGTGATAAGTTAGGTATCTCTAAATCCTTGGTCCGGCATTTAGAGAATTTCACCCCGTACCTTGGTCCGGCTACGTGTGTATAAGCTACTAACCCTTGCCTTCACTTCATATTAAACATCATAATCGATGTATGACTTGGTTATTACTTCGCACCAATCGACACTATCCTATTAGATTGTATCCCACTAAATATATGTTGATATTCTTTTGTTATAAACTACCTCTTTGGTCCGGCAAGTAGTAACAAGGGGAGTTCTAACGTTGGCCACCATCAAAAGGACTTCTAACCGAAATAATTATCAATACATGCAAGAACCTATTTGAGAATTGCTTATTATCTAGGTCTACTTTGTTAATCACCCATGGTTTCCACAACCCTAGTTGTGGATTAAGTTACCTATGCAAGAAAGAACACAGTTCATAACTTTTAAGGAAGAAATCATGAACTTACTTTAACGATTACAAGACACCCAGAAAATCAACTTAAATTTGCAAGAGAAAACTTCTAACAAAATCCTAAAATTGAATTATTGCCAAACTTTGTAAAAACCAATCTTTAAACAAAACTAAAACAACAATAACAATGTATAACCCAAAAATCGAGGTTTTAATTCCTATTTATAGAAAAAATTGTCCTAAATTAAATGAAATTGAAATAAGGAAAGTTTGTCCAAAAATGTGGCATTGATCGACGACCCCTACTGACGGACTGTCGATAGAACGACTGTTCGTCGCTACCTCCGTCAGTCCAGACATAGAATATTTTTCTCTCCATCAGATGTAATCTTTTGTAAATCAGACCAACAACACGGTTTGTGGATACACCTACGCTCCGTCGATGCCCTCCGTCGATGCATCCTTAGAATTTCTCCAACTTCGGGTACTGGAACTATCTCTGATCAAATCAAAGGTGTACCAGTATGGTCCTTCGACCCCTTTCGTAGTTCCACACTTGGTCAGATTTCCTCGAGTTTCTCCATTAGTCTAAACAGCAATTGACGGTCACCACCTATGGACCGTCGATTGAACGACGGGCCATCGATGACCTTCGTATGTCGTCTTTCTTTAATATTTTTCAGCTACCTTCTTGGTTTTTATTCTTGACATCTTTCCTGCAAAATAAACATAAAAACATGTTAAAACTACTACAAAGGGCTCTAGACACACACAACTCTTAAGAAAAATGCATTGAAAGCACCGTGAAACCACGGTACATCAACACCCTCAATTTAAATTTGTTATTTGTCCTCAAGCGATGCACTATGACTCAAAACCACACTTTTACAAAAGTATACTCTTTTAAGTTTTTAAAATCACATGACTATCAATCCCGACTCTTTCTTTGATTTGCTGCATGCTTACGCTCTCAGGTTCGACAAGCTAACTCATGTGGATCAGATCATGACACAAAGTCACAATGCACAGACACTTCTACTATTTTGCCTCTCACCAAGGTACAAACTTTCCAACACTGAAACTAGTGCCCTCACTTCAAAATAAATCCTTATTTTTTGCACAGTGATTTTAAGTTTAAGTACTAGGATCTTTATTCAACACTCACGCTAAAAAATAAGTTCAAACATAGCTAGTACTCGTCGCTATAGGCTTGCCCTTATTTTAACTTCTTAGGATCACCACATTAGACTCTAGGATCACAGTAGGACCTTCTTGGATTGTAACATAGCTTCAGGGTTAGGTGTGGTACATATGGGTATATATCAATGACTTTTTTCCCTCCTTTACCTTACTGCTAGAGTTTGCCCGGAAACAAGCGTAGCCTAGAGTTGAATAGAAGCACCATGTCCCCAAACACAAATTCTCGCTTTACAATCCTTTGGTCGTGGTACTTCTTATATTTTCTTTGTACATGGATGATCTCTCATAGGCTTTGAGGCTTAACTCATCAAGCTTATTCAACCCATTTTGTGTTTGGTCCGACGCTTCATTCCAATCCATCTTCAGTTTCTTCATTGCCCACATTGCTTTGTGTTATAACTCAACCGGCAAGTGACAAGCCTTGCTACATACATGTTGGTATGGATACATACCTATGAGAGTATTGTATTCAATCTGGTAGGCCCATGGAGAATCATTAAGCCTCCTTGACCAATCCGTTCTATTAGCATTCACCTTTTTCACAAGAATTTGCTTGATCTCTCGATTGGACACCTCAACTTGCCTGCTAGTTTTTGGATTATTAGGAGTAGCCACATTATGGCCAAAACCATATTTCTCCAATAGACCTTTGTACAACTTATTACAAAAGTGTGAGCCACCATCACTAATATTGTCCCTAGGTGTGCCAAATATGGAGAAGATATTCTTCTTCAAGAACATGGTGACACTCATTCCTTCATTGTTAGAAGTGTTATAGCTTCCACCCATTTTGACATGTATTCAACCGCCACAAGTATATAATTTATCCCATGAGAACTCACGGGCCCATAAAATCAATGCCTCATACATTAAATAACTCAATCACAAGAATATCATTTAAAGGGAGCTCTTGCCTCTTCGAAATTACTCCATCTCGTTGGCACCGATCACATGATTTTTCGAAATCATAAGCATCTTGGTGAATGGTTGGCATGCAGTACCCACACTGCAAAATCTTATGCTCAATCCGTGTTCACTATAGTGCCCACCCACATGTGAGGAGTGACATGACTCCAAAACACTCAACATCTCAACTTCTTGTACACAACGACGAATAATCCCATCAACACAACTTCGTTATAAGTAAGGCTCATCCCAAAAGAACTTTTTCACATCATACATAAAAATTTTCCTCTGATGGAAAGACAGGTACGATGGAACTATATCACTAGCCAGATAGTTAGCAAAACTTGTGAACTATGGGATCAATACTTGAGAAGCGGCCAATACATGTTCATCAGGGAATGCATCATCAATTTCAGCCTCTTCACCCAATTCGCGCATAGCTTTATCCTCTAACCTAGACAAGTGATCGACGACTTGATTCACAATCCCCTTTCTATCTTTTACCTCAAAATCAAACTCTTTCAATAGTAACACCCATCTAATCAACCTTGGGTCCGTATCCTTTTTCTCCATCCAGTACCTCAAAGCGGAGTGGTTTGTATGCACTATAACCCTCTTGCCAAGCAAATAGGATCGGAATTTTTTGGAAGCAAACTCCACCGCAAGGAACTCTTTTTCGGTTACTGTGTAGTTTTTTGAGCTTTATTGAGGGACTTACTTGCATAGTAAATGGGTAAAGGATTGGATCCCTTCTTTGTCCCAACACCGCAAAAAGAGAAACCTAATCACATCACACATCACCTTAAATGGCTCACTCCAATAGGGAAAAATAATAATGGGCGTGGAAACGAACTTCTCCTTCAACTCTTCAAATGCTTTTAGACACGATTCGTAAAAATAGAACTTACATTCCTTCTCTATTAATTTGCACAAAGGATGTTCAATTTTTGAAAAATCCTTAATAAACCTCGGTAAAAGCCCGCATGTCCAAGAAAACTTCTTACACCTTCTACAGTGATGTGTGGAGGAAGCCTCTCTATAATTTCAACTTTAGCTCTATCAACTTCTATCCTTTTGTCTAAGATGTGATGGCCCAATACTATGCCTTCTTTCACCATAAAATGACATTTTCCCAATTAAGCACAAGATTGTAATCGTCACATATTTTGAGTACCTCAGCCAAATGATTCAAACACCGATCAAAAGAGTCGCCAACCACCGAAAGTCATCCATGAACACCACAATAGTGTCCTCCACCATATCAGCGAATATCAACATCATACGTCGCTGGAACGTGGCCAATGCATTACATAACCCAAATGTCATTCTTTTGAATACGAATGTCCCATAAGGGCGAGTAAAAGTTGCCAATACAATAGAGATTTTATTGTTACATGAATAGCCATCAAGAAAACAATACCACCATTTGCTTGTGAGTATGTCTAACATCTGATCCATAAAGGGCATAGGGAAATTTTCCTTGTATCACGACATTCAACTTCTGCTAATCCATATTAACTCTCCATCCGGTCACTGTCCATATTAGAACAAGCTCGTTCCTCTCATTAGGCACCACTATCATCCCACCTTTTTTAGGCACGCACTGAACATGGCACACGTAACTACTGTCTACAATAGGATGTATGACTCTTGCATCCAACCACTTAATGATCTCCCTTTTCACTACCTGTTGCATAGGTGAATTCAACCTTCTTTGTTGCTCAATACTGGGTTTGTGATCGGGCATGAGTTGGATTTTTTTTGAACAAATACCTGGAGGAATCCCAATAATATCCATAATAGTCCAACCAATGCATCGTTTGAACCTCTTCGAATCCTCCACTAAACACTCTACTTGTCACTCATTCAAATCTACTGCATTTATTACGTGCAAAGTGTCATCTCTACCCAAGAACACATACCTCAAATGGGGTGGTAGAGCCTTAAGCTTTAGTTTTTGAGCCTCCTCAATAGACGGTCTCGCAGGTGGAGACTCGTGATGCTTCATATCTAAATCCAATTTCATTAGTTTTGACTGATATTCATTTTGTTCAAATGCAGCCACCAAAGACCCATAATCTTCAATACCATCACTCTCAAATTTCATTATCATTGCCGCTAGTGCCTCGACACCTAGCCGATCTTCAATTTGTACCTATGATATACTCTTAACCCTGTAGGATATAGAAGATACCGTTTGGAGCTCACCACTCTGCTTCATGGACCTACATATGTTGAAAGTTGCTTCTTCATTGTTCAACCTAAACTTTATTTGTCTCTTTTCTGTATCAACTAAGGCACGACTAGTGGCAAGGAATGGCCTCCCTAGATAATGAGAATCTCAAAATAAACCTCACAGTCAAGAATAAAAAAATCGGCCAGAAATATAAATGACACCACTTTCAGGAGAACATCATGTAGTATACCAATAGAATTCTTCACTGTTCGATCGGCCATCAGTAACCGCATCGTAGTAGGCTTTGGGTCGCCCAAACCAAAAATCATGTAAATAGAGAGAGGCATGAGGTTTATGCTTGAACCAACATAACATAGTTCTTTAGCAAAGTGTAGCAACCCGATTGTACAAGGAATGGTGAAAGCGTCGGGATCTTTCTTTTTCTGCACAAGAGACCTTCTAGCAATCGCACTACAATGTTGCCTTCTTTAGTCATCCTCAAAACTCAACGATCTCGTCTTTGTTATGATATCCTTCATAAACTTAGCACAACCAGGAATTTGCTCAAAAGTTTCTATCAAAGGGACATTGATAGAAAGCTTTTTCAACATAGTGATAAAGTGCTGGCATTTACCATCATCAGTCTTCTTCACTAATCTCTGAGGGAATGGTGGTGGATGTATAAGAACGGGGACCACTTTCTGAGATACCTCTACTTCTGTCGCCGGGTTATCAACCAATTCACCAGTAATTTCCACTACCTCCTCTTATTTTCTCCTCTCATCTTCTACCACAAAGGGCATATGTGGATCAATTGTTTTTTTACCTCCTCAAGAGTGAATGCCATGCAATGCCCATAATTTTTAGGATTTTGTATGGTCTTTCTAAAAAGAGTGCCTGGTTGGCGTGAGTTTATAGTAGTAGACAATAGTTCCATTTGTAACTCAAGATGCTTAATCGAGATCGCATCATCATCTACCTTTTTCCCAATGTTAGATAAATCACCTCTCAATTCCTTGGCATGCTCATCACTAGTATAAAACCTCCTCAACATTGTATGTAACATATCCTTAACTTGCGCCATAATACCTACACCGTCCCTAGGAGTAATTACAATCATTCCTGTTACCTAGTTACCCCGGCTGAAGTTGTTGTCGTGGTTGTAATTTCCATCTCAAACATATTAACCCTCTTGATTGTAATTACAATTGTTCCGGCCTTGATTTCCTTGACCATGGCGCCAATCTCTTGATTGGATCTTGGGAGTTATGTCGAAAACCCCCCGTCTGATCATTCATTGCCTAAGCATCCTCTTCATAGTAATACTCATCAACTGGTGGTGGTGGTTTAGTCAAGTAATTCACCGCATTTACCCTCTCTGCACCTCCAATGACATGTTTCAATACCAACCCTAACTTAGTTCTCATTTGCGCCATCTCCTCACGAATCACATCTGCCGCTGGGTTATGTGTAGCTTGCACTACAAAGGTGTTTCTCTCAGTGTCTGACTTTCTAGTACTCCAAGTCTTGTTGTTGCGAGATATTTTCTCCAACATCTCTGCGATTTCTACATATGTGTACTCTCCATAGGAACCCCCAGAATAATATCCAGCAGTACTTTATTTTTATCATCTTGACCCCGATAGAAGTACTCTTTTAAGGATTAATCATCAATATGGTGGTTTGGGAA
This sequence comes from Solanum sitiens, assembly GCA_016801875.1. Classification (NCBI taxonomy): domain Eukaryota; kingdom Viridiplantae; phylum Streptophyta; class Magnoliopsida; order Solanales; family Solanaceae; genus Solanum; species Solanum sitiens. The sequence continues at coordinate 3,865,182 of JABWTJ010000024.1, forward strand.
GCCTCTCACAAATGCAGTAGATCTGTCTAAGAGCTACGCACCAACTCCCCAAGTAGTTCCACAAAGTTGTTCACTTTATCTTTGTGGTTGAGCTTCTTTGACACTGGGTAATACCTTGCTAAGAGCACATCTCTCAAATGTTCGCAAGTATAAGTGGAATTATAGTGTATCTTAATAAACCATATCGCGGCATCTACAGTCAATAATAGAGGAAACACCAGCATCCCGATGACATTCATATCCAAATTTGGCCTACCCACCCGCAGTCCTACAAACAAACCCCTCGCGGTGAGAATCTTCCTCAAAGTACTCATCACCACGAACATGTGCCCATGGGGTAGAGGAGGTAGGACAAGAGGCCCATCAGAATTAGTGATGTTCACATTTCCGATATAGAAGTCTTGAGGTCATGGGGCTGGAGGCTGCATCCTAAAGAATCATCAATCTGATTGTCAGCATTAACTTGGTTGTGTGCCCCAACTGGTACTAGAGGCTGACTGTTTTCCCCATAGCAGAGTTTCCTAGGATTTGTTGATTTTCCATCCACCTCAAAGTGCGATTAAGCTCAGGATCAAATGGAATGAGTAGTTCTCTTCGACTTTGTGTACTTGGAATACACTAGAGATAGAGCTGAAAGAAACAAAAATAAAAGAAAAGTAAAAACAGGAAAATCGTTGACTTAACTTCAATAATGTTATTGAAGTTAATCTAAAAGCTAGATTCCCATAAGTGGCGCCAAAATTTGATATGCTCAAATTACACCTCCCAAAAGAAGTAGATGAGGTCATATCAAGTAAAGAATCCAACTAGTAGGTTGGGGTCGATTCCACGAGGAAAATGGTTTAGACTTAACTTCAATGTACGATTATAGCTATTTAGTAAAGCTCTTTCCGAAAACAAGTAAATAAAAGAGGGGGTTTTGTGAAACAAGTTTTTTTAATACTTAAGTAACCAAGTAAGCAAAAGTAAAGATTGAGTTTTTATCAAGTTGTGAGATAAACTATGGTGTATGTGTTCCCCATAGGTTCATAACGCCGTATTCCTAGCAATAACAATTCTTTCTTAGTGTTTTGCATGCAAAGTGATAAGTTAGGTATCTCTAAATACTTGGTCTGGCATTTAGAGAATTTCACCCCGTACCTTGGTCCGGCTACGTGTGTATAAACTACTAACCCTTTCCTTTATTTCATATTAATCATCATAATTAATGTGTGTATTGGTTATTACTTCTCACCAATCGACACTAGCCTATTAGATAGTATCCCACAAAATCTATGTTGATAATTCTTTTCTTATTACCTACCTCCTTGGTAAGGAAAGTATCAACAAGGCGAGTTCTAACGTTAGCCACCGTTAAAAGGACTTCTAAACGAAAGAATTATTAATACATGCAAGAACCTACTTGAAAATTCCTTATTAGCTAGGTCTACTTTGTTAATCACCCATGGTTCCCACAACCCTAGTTGTGGATTTAGTTACACATGCAAGAAAAACATAATTCATAGTTTTTAAGGAAGATATCATGAACTTACTTTAACAATTAGAATAGACCCAGAAAATCAACTTGAATTTGCAAGAGAAAATATTAAACCAAATCCGGAAATTGAATATTGCAAAAGTTTGCGAAAACCAATCTCTAAACGAAACTAGAACAACAATAGCGATCTCTAACCCAAAAAATGGGGTTTTAATCCATATTTATAGAAAACATTGTCCTAAATTAAAAGGAATTTAAATAAGGAATGTTTGTCCAAAAATGTGACATTGATTGACGACCCCTACATACAATATTTTTCTCTCCTTCAGATGGAAACTTATTTGAATCAATTGATGAACCAACAACACAGCCGTCGATACATCTAAGGTTCGTCGATGCCCTCCGTCGCTCCATCCTTAGAATTTCCCCAACTTCGGTTACTGGAACTATCTTTGATCAAATCAATGGTCTACTAGTACGGTCTGTCGACAGAACATTGATCCCTTCCGTAGTTCCACACATGGTCATATTTTACCGAGTTTCTCCATCAGTCTCAACGGCAATCGACAGTTACCACCTACAGACCGTCGATTGAACGATGGGCTGTCGATGGCCTCCGTAGCTCGTCTTTCTGAAGTATTTTCCAGCTACCTTCTGCGTTATAATGCTGCATATCTTTCCTACAAAACAAAAATAAAAAACATGTTAAACCTACTATAAATAGGCTCTAGACACACACAACTCTTAAGAAAAATACATTGAAAGCACCGTGAAACCACGGTACATCATGCATGCTTATGAAGTCTTTGTAAATTCTGTAATGATACTTTGAGAGTGAAGTGTTACTCATGATGATTAGGTTGTTGATGTAGGCTTATTGAAAGGTTACTCTCATGAAATCATAATGAAATTAATGTGAAATGTTTTCTCACATAATGAAGATTCTATGTTTAAAAAGGTTTTTCTCACCTAATTGAATTCAAGAGTAAAAGGGTTCATGGATTGTGATAGTTGCTCACACATGGTTTAAAAGTTATTCTAATGAATTAACTTGGATTGATTTTCAAGGACATCTTTCTATGAGACTTGAGTTAAGTAAAGAATTACTGACTATTTTGTGGGATTTATGCGTAGCACCGTGTGGATATTGAAATGAGATTGAGGCTCGCACAAAGTTGAGTCTTGGTTTCCAAAACGGGAACTCTTGTCTAGTAGAGTCCAGGTTTCCCAAAGCATGTCTCATGAGATGGAATCCTTCACCTAGTGGAGTCCATGCTTATATAGTTTTCTCTTTATCCTATTACTATGTGTCCCGTAGGATGTTTAGCTAGTTGATCAAACTAAACTAACAAAATGTTTCTACCTTAGGCAAGAAGACCAACCCTTGTTAGTGTGGGTAACATCGGGGTGAATCATGTGATAGCTCACATATTCTCTTGTCGGTTCAGGCAATATTCCAACTATAACAATATTAACAATGTACTAAAGGAATTCTTGAAGGAGCATCTCATAGTGTTCTAGTACAATGAACTAAGACACTTGATGAAGCATCTCATAGTGTTCAAGATAATAATGAACTAAGATTTTCGTAAAGAAGTATCTCTAAGTGTTCGATGAAATGAGGAACATATATGTACTTGAGAAGAACCTAATAATGTTCAAGAGTTTCAAAATGTTATGAATATGAATGATGGCATAGAAAGGATTACTTAGCATGGGCGAGATTTATGGATTCTTATTCATTCATTGCACAAGTATGCCTTGAGGGTAATTATGAAGTGTTTATCTTATGATATGATTATTTATGCATTGACCATGCCTATGACTTATGACTTCTACTATCGTATATGATGTTAAAACTTGGCATATAGGATGATTCATAATGAAATGCCCCTTTAAGCATGTTTTAAATGTTTTTATGCATGGCTATCATACCTAGTGCATTTTTGTATTAACGCCTACTTTTCCTACATTTTCTAAAGTTAAGGGTCTGTTCTCGAGTTGATCATTTAATTGGCTAGTGCTAAGACTTTACTATCCTCCAAGCTTGTTGGTGAGCCTTCATGGTTCAAGGATAACTTTTTCTCATGATGTAGTTTCCTTTTAATTTATTTCCCTTTTTGGACATGTGTTATGGGCGAGGCCCTATTCCATTCAAGATTGTAAAAGATTGCTATATTTATACAAGTCTACACTTACGCTTTTTCTTCTGAAAAGGTTTTATGACTTGAAATGTGTTTTACTATTTATTATTCTAGCAGTTTATGTAATGATACACTAAGTGGATTACATGGAGCCTTTCGGGGGTTTATGTGTCTTTTTATATTTAAAGGGTACACTGGGTTGTGACAAACTTTGTAATCAGAGCACGGGGTTTAGAATGATTCTAGAATGATGTCTTGTAAGCCACGTCTGGTAGAGTCTTGTTCATAAGTTGAACCTCTCCACATTTATGAATGAGAGGCTAAAAGATGATTAGGAAACATCACTTCTTCATTAATCTAAGCCGTGCCATAGTGTTTTACTCTATAAGAACTCTCTCATAATCCTTCTCTTGTGTCTACAGGATATGACTACACAAAGAGCTAATGCTAGAAGGATGCAGGATGAAAATGTGAATCAAGGAGCTCCTCCTTAAGTTTATCAAGATTTGGTTGACCATCTGGTTGATAATGTGACCCATGCATTATGTAGGTCGACTATCCAAAAGCTGGTTCAAGCACTGAAGGGTCCATCAAATAAAAAGGTTGTAGCTCATGTGAATCCCAATGGGAATTAGGCGGCTTTAAGAGTAAGGGATTTTGAGAGAATGAACCCCCCAGAATTTCATGGCTCCAAAGTGAAAGAAAATCCTCAAAGGTTTATCAAAAAGGCTTATAAAAAACATTTCTATTATGGAGGTGTCATTACAAAAGAAGGAGGATTTATCCACCTACCAACAAAAATAAATGGCTGAAGTGTTGTATGATTAGTTGAAGGGTGAGAGACCCTTAGAAGCGGGCCCGGTTCAATGGGAATTGTTCAAATCAGCATTTCTTCATAGGTTCTTATTCCTAGACTTGAGGTAGGCAAAGGTGAAAGACTTCATCATCCTTTATCAAGGAAGTATGAGTGTTAAGGAATATTCTCTTAATTTCACCTAACTCGCTAAATATGCTCCAACTATGATGGCGAACTTAAGGGCTACTAAGATGAGTAGGTTTATGTCAGTTGTGTCAAATTTGGTTGAAAAAGAGTTTCGTACAGAAAGGCTCCTCTATGACATGGATATATTATGTGTACGCTCAGAAAATTGAGTCTAATCTTAGGGAAAAGAATAGGGAGGTATAAAGGGCTAAAACTAGACATCGAAATTTCTCTTATGCTAGATGCGATAGATATTGTTGTAACATTCCAGAAAAATGAACATGTCTAGTAAAGAGCCAAATAGGTTTTAAGAATGCATATTGGGTTACATAGGCATCCCAATGCCCAATATTATCTAATATGATAATATTGGGCATATTAGAAATTATTGGCTAAAGGTGTTAGCCAATTTTTCTTAGTATGAATAAGCATTGTTAAAGAATTGTACCTGAAAAGAAGACCCTAAGCTAAAATTATGTATTCAACCATATCAACGCATTGGGTATGAGGCATCTAAGTGTCAAGCCTAGATACCATAGCACATGATCAATTAAAATGATCATGTAGATTAAGCAGTGTCCAAGGACATAGTGAGGATCCTTGGACAAGGAGTGAACTTTCCAAATGCAACCATAGGAGTGTACTGTTGGGAGAAACGGGCAGCAACACATGTGCAAGCACATGTTCAACCGCCAAGAGGGGGGACCATGCGATAAGCCCAACCGCATTCGATTAGGCGTTTAGGGGCAGGCGTGCACGAGTCCAGCCATGTGGGCCCTAGATTCCTAACCAACTCTACACCCCAACTATCTTAACCAACTTGCTAGCTAACCTAGGATCAACCACAAATGTCAAGCCAAGGGACCCGACAACCTAAGACCTTGTCGGGTGACACCTAACTAACCTAACTAACTTAGGGACAACCTAGTATCTAACCTAGGATGGTCCCAAGGGGTTAGTTGTTGTCCTAGTGACTTAGGGGTAATTTAGTAATTTCCCTAGGTTCGTTAATTAATTAATTAAACAACCAAATTAATTAAATACAGTCTTGGTCAAGCCGATACCCTTAGTCAAAATTTCAAATTTGGCTAAGTCAAATGTCCTCCTAAGTCTAGTCAACTTAGGAGGGGTGTTTTAGCAATTACCTAATTAATTTATTAATTAAGTTAATTAGTCCAAAGCTGAATTATTCAATATCAGTTCCGAAAACCTAGAAACCACGATCGTTCACAAGAACTCACGACGCTAAGGCAGTAAGCAAAAGAATGTAGAAAGGCAAGGTTTTCTTAGGCGATTTCAAGGTTCTCTTCAAGGTTTTCGTTAAAAGTGAACGTCGTAGATTCAATTCCACATAAGGTATGGGTTTCTCTCCTGGAATTCTTTGTCCAAGAGGATTTTCAATCGCTTTGAATCTATGAATCTCGAAACTAGAGTTGCTGCCCAACGATATTGTTGAACGTCCTTCTACCTAGTATCCTTGTTTTCGATTCTAATGAGCATGTTGTTGTAATCTCGAACATGTTGTTGGTATGTGGTGCTAACTGATCCTAATGTGTAGATCTCTTGATTTATACATGTCGAATAAAGCCTATAGAATTGATTCGTATGATTTAAGTATTATTTACACGAAATAAAGAATGTTGTAAGGGTTAATTGTGTCTGAGATGATGAAGTTTTTATGATTCGGTTATGAAGTTTAGTTACTGTTAAATTTCGATTTGCTTGAGATGATGAGTTCACTAAAGTACATATATGAATGTTAATCAACTTGGCTAATGATAATCTCATGAAAAATATTGCATGAATAATTGGCTTGTGCCAATAAATTAGCTAACAATGTTTTGCTTAAAAAGTTGAATGGAATTGATTTACAGTTTTTTTTCAAAAATATGATATAAAATTGACTAATGACATGAGTTAAACCAATATAATCATACCTAAGGTAACTCAATTAATCCATAACCAAGAGTATGCCAATCATTGGGACAAGTCCCAACATACTCTATCAAAATGAACTATGAATATAGTAACTACATTGAATGAAGTTCATAACATTCATAAAGAATGGTATAACGCTACCAAATGACATTGAACAATATGAAGTGAGTAATAACATAACTAAAGGCTTAAAAGTTACGAAAGTTACCAGAATGGTGTGTTAAAGGAAGTGAGACAAGTCTCTTTTACACCTAAGATAACTATGTTAAAGATACTCACATAAGAGGGTGTTAGAAAGTGTGAGACAATTCTCATTAACACCAAGATGATAATGTAAGGTTAAATTCACCTTTTCATCAAGTAAAGAAAGGGATGACAAGTTATCCATTGAGTAAATAAACCTCAATATAGAAGTAAGCTTCCATAATGTTTGAGTCAACTCTAAAAGTTATGAAGTAAAACAAGTTGAGCAAAGCACCGATAGAATAGTAATGAGCTTGTGCAAGCACATGTAAGTCTCATGAGATGAGGCTCCACCAAGGTGGATAAGAGTCTCCGCAAATCTCCTAGTCTTTGAACCATGTTTAGCCAGCATGGGAATTAGCCAGTGGATTCCACCTAAGAGAGCCAGGTAAATTCGGTTTCACTTTGGTCGGTGAAACCACCCCTTTTCGTTGTGGGGCAGACACTGGATTTCATATTTAGCTCACATGCTCTATGTCAGTTAATGCTCAATAAGAAAGTTCTTGGTTTCACTTTAGCCGTGAACAACCCCTTTTCGGTGTGGGGTAGACACTGGACTTGGGTTCACTTTAGCCGCTGAATCCCCCTTTTTCGGTGTGGCACAGACACTGGATTTCATGTTAACTCACATAATCTAGGTTCACTTTGATCGATGAACCACCTCATTTCAGTGCGGGGAAGACACTGGATTTCATGTCACTTCACATGATCTCAATGCTAAAGACTTCTTTAAGAAAGTAAGAAAGAAGGAATAAGAGATGTAAGTTCAAAGTTAACTAAGAAATCAAGAGTTTAAGAATATCAATTTTTGATAAGAATGAAGTTTTGAACAAGTAAGATTGGCTTATAATGACTTCTTATATTATGAAAATGATCAAAACCAAATGAGATTTGCTTATAATGACTTTATATAATTGGCAAATGATCATAGCCAAATAAAATTGGATTATAATGACTTCTTATATTAGGCCAATGTCAAATAAAAGGCTTAACCAATAAAGATTGGCTTACAAAGATTTCATGCCCAAGATTGTAGTTAAATCATTTCCTTAATCTCTTGGATTACTTACTCTATTCATTGTAGGTATGGGACTACAATGAATCATTGCACTTGTAAGTAAAACATAGGATCAAAGAGATTATTGAACTAGACAACAAAAAGAAGAAAAGACTGAAAAATAAACTAAGTGTTGGGAAAGGAGCTCTCGGGTTTGGGAGGAGCAAACTTATAAATTTTATTTTGAGATGTTCTAAAATTATGTGTATGATTCTAAGGTCTTGTGTTCATATAGAAAATGAGTTGTGTGTTTTTAATGCATAAAATACGTCATATTCACACCATAAATCTCATATAACAAATTAGGAAAGTCTAGTGACTTCACTTTCCAGAAATGTCATGTTGTTTAGGAAGAGCTTTCCTTGATCATTCATAGCCTTATGTGTATGTGTGCATACACCCATACTTAGTACAAGTGTGTACTAACCCTATACTATTACTATTTTTATAGGTGCAGGTCAGAGAGAAGGTTGAAGACTCATTGAAGTCGTTTGGACTTAGCGATCTCTAGATTTTTGTAGGTCCTCTTGATTTCGAGGATGCTACTTCTATCTTTATAGCTTAGTACTTTAGACATAGCTAGAGGATGTTGTCCCTAGCGTTTCTTTCAGACATTTATTCGAAGCTTTGTATTAAGGTCATTTTTGGCAAACTATTATGATATATTGATTCTTTCATTTGAATTGCGTAATCGATTTTAGATGGTTGTTTAGTTTGAACTTATAGTATATCAATCTATGTAGTATCTATATGAAGTCTATGTTCACTTCATTATGTTTTAAAAGTTTTAAATTTTCCGCAAATTTAACTATATAAATGTGATGAAAGCAAAGAAGAGGCTTGTCTGCGACCTCTGAGAGGTTAACGACGCCGGTCGCGGTCCGGATTCAGAATCCGGGTCGTGACAAACTTGGTATCAGAGCATGAGGTTGAATTACCTAGGAACTAAGGCTCAACACAACCACGTTGCATAGCTTCTAACTTATGGTTGTGAAGTGCACCACAATCATGACTTAGAGACTCTGTGATGTTAGGAATCTTCCCTTCTTCTATTCTTTATCGTGCTATCTAGATCTTTGACACTTTGTGTCATTCTAGGTATCTAACTTCCTTCTTGTGTGAGCGCGTGGAATAATACACACAAGAATTAGGATGTCCAAGTGGTATAAGGCGCCAGACTCAAGATCTAGCCTTCCCAAGAAGGGCAATGATAGAAATGCCCAACGTGAACAAAAGATGTGTGGTAAGTGTGGCCGTTCGCATGGAGGTGAGTGCATGATAGGTTCTAATTTCTGCTAGGGGTGTTAATGAATAGGAGAAGGCCGAGTTGTCTGTATACCAGTTCAAGGATGTGGCACGGGTATGGATTGGATCCATAAGTGTTATGCTACCATACACTATTGAAACAGTGTAGTAAGTTTTCAGTTTCTAAATGAGTTAGAGTTAAAATGGGAAGGGTGTGGTTCAAATCCAACAAGCCAAATAGTTTCCAACCTTAAAGCCAATAAGATGTTATCTAAGGGGTATTTATACCACTTAGTCAGAGTCAATGAGTTAAAGCATGAGGTTCCTTCCATAGACTCTGTGTCCATAGTGAATGAGTTTTAAGATGTCTTTCCGTAGGATTTACTAGGAATTCCTCCTGAACGCAAAATTTATTTCGGTGTTGACTTAGATCCCAACACTAAACCAATTTCCATTCCTTGGTCATGTTGTGACCGACCAGGGTGTTGAAGTTGATCCGAAAAAGGTTGAAGCGGTGAAGAATTGGCCGAGACCCCTCACTCCTACAGATATTCGGAGTTTTTTAGGTTTTCCTATCTATTATCGCAGGTTTGTTGAAGGTTCTTCCACTATTGTTGCTCCGTTAACAACCTTAACTAAGAAGAAGGTGAAGTTTGAGTGGTCTGAAAAGTGTGAGTAGAGCTTCCAAGAGTTCAAAGACCGACTCACTTCAGCCCCAGTTCTCACGTTGCCGAGAAATGGTGCAGGGTATGTGGTGTCTTGTGATGCTTCCCGAGTAGGTTTGGGATGTGTTCTTACACAACATGGCAAGGTGATTGCATATGCATCGAGACAGTTAAAAATCCACGAGAAGAATTACCCTACACATGATCATGAGTTAGCTGTTGTGGTATTTGCGTTGAAACTTTGGAAACATTACTTATATGTTGTACATGTTGATGTATATACTGACCATAAAAGTCTTCTGTATGTTTTTACGCAGAGATAATGGAACCTTCGTCAGAGAAGATGGCTAGAACTGCTCAAGGATTATGACATGAGTGTCCACTATCACCTAGGTAAGGCCAATGTAGTGACCGATGCGTTGAGTAGATAAAGAAATGGGCAGCATGTCTCACGTTTATGATGATAAGAAGAAGCTAGTTTAAGAGATACACCAATTGGCTAGATTGGGTGTACAACATATAGATAAACCAAGTGGGGGTGCCGAATCCTCATTTGTTATAGATGTTAAAGCTAAGCAACACCTCGACCCAGTACTCATGGAGTTTAAAGACTCAATGTTGAGTAAGTTGAATGAATCATTTTCCCTAGGAGGAGATGGTGTACTCAGGTACCAGAACAGATTATGTGTGCCCAATGTTGACGATTTGCGGTCTAGTATTTTTGCAGAAGCTCACGGCTCCAGGTATTCCATTCATTCAGGTGCCACCAAAATGTACCATGACCTTAAAGAGGTTTATTGGTGGGAAGGTATGAAGCTAGATATCTCTAAGTTTGTGGAAGAGTATCCCAATTGACAACAGGTTAAGGACGAACACCTTAAGCCTGGCGTCTCACCCAGTTGATTTAGATTCCAATGTGGAAGTTGGAGGCCATTAATATGGATTTCGTGGTTTGTTTGCCGAGAACCAGAAGGATGCACGATTCCATTTGGGTCATTGTTGACCGAATGACCAAGTACGCACACTTTATTCTCGTGAAGTCCACTTACCGTACCGAGGACTACACCAAACTCTATATTGATGAGATCGTGAGGTGGCATGGGATTCCTTTGTCTATCATTTCGGATAGGGGAGTACAATTCACTTCTCACTTTTGGAGATCCTTCCAAAAGAGCTTAGGTACACAGGTAAAGCTTAGTACTGCTTTTCATCAGCAGACGGATGGATAAGCAGAACGTGCCATCCAGACCCTTGAATACATGTTGAGAGCATGTGTTATTGACTTCAAGGGGAGTTAGGATGATCACTTGCAGTTAATTGAGTTCTCTTATAATAATAGCTACCATTCCAGTATTGGGATGGCTCCTTTTGAAGCATTGTATGGCAGGAGATATAGGTATCCAGTTGGGTGGTTTGAAGTCGGTGAATATGCCATCCTTGGCCCTGAGGTCATACATGAGACTATAGATAAGGTGAGGATGATCAAGTATCGGGTGCATACTGCTTAAATTCGTCAAAAATCCTATGCTGATAACAGAAGGTGAGATCTTGAGTTCGAAGTAGGTGATCAAGTCTACTTAAAGATATCGCCCATGAAAGTGGTGATGATGTTTGGTAAGAAAGGGAAGTCGAGGCCGAGGTATATAGGTCCTTATGAGATCTTACAACGAGTAGGAAATGTTGCCTACGATCGAAGTTACCACAAGACTTGGCTTTTGTTCATATAGTGTTTCACGTTTCAATGCTTAAGAAGTGTCTAGGTGATCCAGCATCCATCCTGCTTGTTGAGGGGTTAGGAATTGATGAGAACCTTTATTATGAAGAGGTTCCATTGAGATTATAGATCTTCAAGTGAAGCGGCTGAGGAACAAGGAGGTTGACACCGTGAAAGTATTATGGAGGAACCACCTTGTTGAGGAAGCAACATGGGAGGCCGAGGCTGATATGAGATCCCGTTACCCTCACTTGTTCAGTTCTTGAGGTTAGATATACTCTTCCTAAGTCTGATTTTGTTTAAGAAACTCTATGTTTTTAGTGCATTAGTCAATTTTGGCGTTGTAAGTCCGTAATCGTCTGTTTTTATACTTGTGTTAAATGAGTTAAAAGGAGTTCATGTGTGCATTCATGTTGCTGTTTGTGTATAGCGTAGACGCGATTTATGTGTTGCATGAGTTGTGACGTGCATTAAGTTAAGTGTGATTGAGAAGGAAGTTCCTCGATCTAAAACATGAAGCTTCAGATAAGCTTTAGTAATATGCATCATCCAGAGTAAGTGTGAATCAGATATTCACAAAGGATAGAATACAAGTATGTATAAATGTTTTCGAAATATCCCTCTTGTTTTAAAATGATGTGTAAGTTTCATTTGAGGACGAATGTTCCTAAGGGGGGGGGGGGATAATGTAACATTCCAGAAAAATGTACAGGTCTAGTAAAGAGCTAAATAGGTTTTAAGAATGCATATTAGGATACATAGGCATCTCAATGCCCAATATTAGATAATATTGGGCATATTAGAAAATATTGGCTAAGGGTGTTAGCCAATTTTTCTAAGTATGAATAAGCATTGTTTAAGATTGTACCTGAAAAGAAGACCCTAAGCTAAAATTATGTATTCAACCATATCAACGCATTGGGTATGAGGCATCCAAGTGTCAAGCCTAGATACCATAGCACATGATCAATTAAAATGATCATGTAGATTAAGCAGTGTCCAAGGACTTAGTGAGGATCCTTGGACAAGGAGTGAACTTTTCAAATGCAACCATAGGAGTGCACGGTTGGGATAAATGGGCAGCAACACATGTGCAAAGTCCAAGAGAGGGGACCACGCAACAAGCCCAACCACATTCGGTTAGAAGGTTAGGGGCAGGTGTGCACGGGTCGAGCCATGTGCGCCCTAGATTCCTAACCAACTCTACACCCTAACTAACTTAACAAACTATCTAGATAACCTAGGATAAACAAAAAATGACCAGCCAAGGGACCGGACAACCAAAGACCTTATCGGGTGACACCAAACTAACCTAACTAACTTAGGGACAACCTAGTACCTAACCTAGGATGGTCCCAAGGGGTTAGTTGTGGTCCTAGTGACTTAGGGGTAATTTAGTAATTTCTCTAGGTCCCTTAATTAATTAATTAAACAACCAAATTAATTAATTAAAGTCTTGGTCAAGCGAGACGCTTAGTCAAAATTTCAAATTTGGCTAAGTCAAATGTCCTCCTAAGTCTAGTCAACTTAGGAGGGGTGTTTTAGTAATTACCTAATTAATTTATTAATTAAGTTAATTAGTCCAAAGCTTAATTATTCAATATCAGTTCCTCAAACCTAGAAACCACGATCATTCACAAGAACTCACGATGCTATGGCAGTAAGCAAAAGAACGTAGAAAGGCAAGGTTTTCTTAGGCGATTTCAAGGTTCTCTTCAAGGTTTTCGTGAAAAGTGAACATCATAGATTCAATTCTACATGCGGTATGGGTTTATCTCCTTGAATTGTTTCTCCAAGAGGATCTTCAATCGCTTTGAATCTATGAATCTCGAAACTAGGGTTGCTTCCCAACAATATTGTTGAATGTCTTTCTCCCTAGTATCCTTGTTTTCGATTGTAATGAGTATGTAGTTGTAATCTCGAACATGTTGTTGGTATGTGGTGCTAACTGATCCTAATGTGTAGATCTCTTGATTTATAAATGTCGAATAAAGCCTATAGAATTGATTCGTATGATTTAAGTATTATTAAATAAAGAATGTTGTAAGGCTTAATTGTGTCCGAGATGATGAAGTTGTTATGATTTGGTTATGAAGTTTAGTTACTGTTAAATGTCGATTTTCTTGAGATGATGAGTTCACTAAAGTACATATATGAATTTTAATTCAACTTGGCTAATGATAATCTCATGAAAGATGTTGCATGAATGATTGGCTTGTGCCTATAAATTGGCTAACAATGTTTTGCCCAAAAAGTTGAATGGAATTGGTTTACAATGTTATTTCCAAAATATGCTATAAAATTAACTAATGACATGAGTTAAACCAATATAAGCATACCTAGGGTAACTCAATGAATCCATAACCAAGAGTATGCCAATCATTGGGACAAGTCCCAACATACTCTATCTAAATGAACTATGAATATAGTAACTACATTGAATGAAGTTCATAACGTTCATAAAGAATGGTATAACGCTATCAAATGACATTGAACAAGATGAAGTGAGTAATGAAATAACTAAAAGCTTACAAGTTATGAAAGTGACCAGAATGGGGTGTTAAAGGAAGTGAGATAAGTCTCACTTACACCTAAGACAACTATGTTAAATATACTCACATAAGAGGGTGTTAGAGAGTGTGAGACAAGTCTCATTAACACCAAGATGATAATGTATGGTTAAATTCACATTTTGATCAATTAAATAAAGGGATGAAAAGTTATCCATTGAGTAAATAAACCTCAATCTAGAAGCAAGCTTCCATAATGTTTGAGTGAACTCTAAAAGTTATGAAGTAAAAAAGTTAAGCAAAACACCGATAGACTAGTAATGAGCTTGTACAAGAATATGTAAGTCTCATGAGATGAGGCTCCACCAAGGTGGATAACAGTCTCCGCAAATCTCCTAGTCTTCTGACCATGTTTAGCCAACATGGGAACTAGCTAGAGGATTCCACCTAAGAGAGCTAGTTAGATTCGGTTTCACTTTGGCCGGTGAAACCACCCCTTTTCGGTGTGGGGCAGACACTGGATTTCATGTTTAGCTCACATGATATATGTTGGTTAATTCTCAAAAAGAAAGTTCTTGGTTTCACTTTAGCGGTGAACCACCCCTTTTCGGTGTGGGGTAGACACTGGACTTTGTTTCACTTTAGCCGTTGAATCTCCTATTTTGGTGTGGGGCACACAGTGGATTTCATGTTAACTCACATGATCTAGGTTCACTTTGATCGGTGAACCACCTTTTTTCGGTGTGGGGAAGACACTGGATTTCATGTCACTTCACATGATCTTAATGCTAAAGACTCCTTTAAGAAAGTAGGAAAAAAGGAAGAAGAGATGTAACTTCAAAGTGAACTAAGAAAGAAAGAGTTTAAGAATGTCAATGTTTGATAAGAATGAAGTTTCCAACAATTAAGGGACATAGCCACTAATGAATTCTTATATTATGAAAATGGTCATAGCCTAATAAGATTGGCTTATAATGACTTCTTATATTATAAAAATGATCAAAGCCAAATAAGATTGGCTTATAATGACTTTATATAATTGACAAATGATAATAGCCAAATAAAATTGGCTTATAATGACTTCTTATATTAGGCCAATGTCAAATAAAAGGCTTAACCAATAAAGATTGGCTTACAAAGATTTCATGCCAAATATTGTAGTTAAATCATTTCCTTAATCCCTTGGATTACTTGTGAATCATTGCACTTGTAAGTAAAACATAGGATCAAAGGAGATTATTGAACTAGACAACAAAAAGAAGAAAAGACTGAAAAATAAACTACGTGTTGGGAAAGGAGCTCTCGGCTTTGGGAGGAGCAAAATTTTAAATTTCCGTTTGAGATGTTCTAAAATTATGTGCATGATTCTAAGGTCTTGTGTTCATATAGAAAATGAGTTGTGTGTTTTGAATCCACTAAAATACGTCATATTCACACCATAAATCTCATATAACGAATTAGGAATGTCTAGTGACTTCACTTTCCAGAAATGTCATGTTTTTTAGGAAGAGCTTTCCTTGATCATGCATAGCCTTATGTATATGTGTTAATACACCCATACTTAGTACAAGTGTGTACTAACCCTATAATATTACTATTTTTATAGGTGTAGGTTAGAGAGAAGGTTGAAGACTCATTGAAGCGGTTTGGACTCAGCGATCTCCTAACTTTGGTAGGTCCTCTTGAGTTCGAGGATGCTACTTATATCTTTATAGCTTAGTACTTTATACATAGCTAGAGGATGTTTTCCCTAGCGTTTCTTTCAGAAATTTATTCAAAGCTTTGTATTAAGGCCAGGTTTTGGCAAACTGTTATGATATATTGATTCTTTTATTTGAATTGTGTAATCGATTGTAGATGGTTGTTTAGTTTGAGCTTATAGTATATCAATCTATGTAGAATCTATATGAAGTCTATGTACACTTCATTATGTTTTAAAAGTTTTAAATTTTTCGCAAATTTAACTATATGAATGTGATGAAAGCTAAGAAGAGGCTTGTCTGCGACCTCTAAGAGGTTAACGACGCCGGTCGCGGTCCGAATTCCAGAATCCGGGTCTTGACAATTGTCAACCAAGAATCCAAAAAGGCTTTCCAATCAAATTTCCTTCAATACTAATGGAAATAATGAAGAGAGTGTGTCTAACCCTAAATCTCAAGGAAAGGGCAATAATGAATCTTTATTGCTTAACTTACTTTCACAAAGTGTGGAAGGAAGAACTATGGTAGGTGTCTAGCCTGTAACACCCCGTATTTAAAGAAGACCAGAAATCAGCTTTTTCAAAAATTCAAGTGCAATCTACGTTCACCATTATGGACAAAAGTTTAATTTACGGCTCGTACTGTTCATCCATGGTTCACCAATGTAGCCCCTCCCAAAACTCAACTAAGAAAATCTACTAAGTCTCTTCCCACAGACTGACCTACCGTCCGTAAGTGATACCACGGTCTACGGTCTGTGTTCGTGGATTTAACTACAGACAACCATCACAGACTATTGTTCTATCTACGGTCCGTAGGTCTGACCGTAGGTTAAGGTTAGCTGTTACTTAGGGAGAAATTGTTGATTGTCAACTTCAAATAGTAAGAAATATTCACACAAAAATAATTAGGTGTCATAGGACTTATGATATGATAGATAATTGAATCATCTTTTTAATTCCACCGAGTTAGCTAAAATCCAACCTCCGAGTAAAAAGTTATGCCCATTTTAGTGAAAGCCTTCCAAGATGACTCAAACGACGGACCCAAATGACAAACCTTTGATTGAACAACGGCTAGTCAGTACGAATGGACGATTGCTTCAAAAACAGTTATTTCCGGGTCTTTTGGTATTTTCCTAGTTCGTTTAACCCCTAGGATGCATCATTTAAACCTTAAATCATGAGATTTCAGTCAGTTTAAGCCTTTAATAATACTAAAACTTACCTAAGTAAAATCATTAATCAAAACATAGATAACTAGAAGCAAGAGAGGAGAAAAAGGTTAAGAACCCTAGTTCAAGAACACAACATCGATTCATTAGTTCTAGCCCCGTCATCTAAATATTTCTCCGTGGAATTCATCGCCAGGTATGTGGGGTTTCACTAGTGGGTCCATTTTACCCATTAGGTCCCTAGTTTTTAGTCAGTTTCTTGATTCCCATATCATGACTAGAGTTAGGGTTTCTTGAATGTTAGAATTATTGGGTTCTATGTTTTTAGAATGATCCAAATCAGATTATTACGTCAATATTTAGTTTACCGCATGAATTTCAAATCCTTAGCTATGTATTCCTTTAGTTATTGAATTACATATGTTATGTCAGTTATTTTAGTTATTAAGTTATACATGCCTCAGTTATTAATGCATCATTATCAGATTAATTGTTGCATTCTCAGATTGCATGTTCAGTTTGAGCTATCCAGTATTTACAAAAACTTAGTCATAATCAGCTAATCACTAAATTCATTGAGAGTAGCATAATACCGAGTTGGACTAGGGTTTAATGTACCCAAATAGTCCCAGAATTACTAGCAAAGTAGGTTGTATGTCCCCTCTGTGGGTATCGGATTAGTGATCACGACAGCTTGCTTTTATACCTCTAGAAGAGTATATAGTGTCCTCTTAATGGGGCGTATACATCAGACTCCACATTTAGATCTTGCGGTTTTATTACCAGTTATTAGCAGCTCTCACAGTTAAGTTAGATTACATTGAATTGACCATTTATTAATATATCCAGTATTTAGTTTTAGCATGTTATAAATTGGTCACTTCATTCAATTATCTCAGCATTCAGAATCTATATCATGTTCAAATTATATAACTGCTTTACTATTTTGTTCAGTTATGCATTACTTCAGCCTTACTCTATCCTACATGCTCAGTACCTTTCAAGTATTGACGTATACATGCGCTACATCTTCTCGTGATAAACGTTCACGTTTTTTGTATCCAGAACAACTTAGATCGATTTTTTATCTTCATTTCAGTAGAATCAGTGGTCAATTCTCATTCTCTGAGGACAATAGTCATGAGTTTATTCTCAATATTTTTAGTTCTTTAGTTTCAGTTTTTGCTAGACATAGTTTGGGCCTTTCCCAGCATTTCTAGTCAGTTAGAGGCTATTTTAAGAAATAGTTAGTTTCAGCTTATTATTGAGTTTATATGTTCTTTGTATTAAGCTCATCAGTTTTTGTATATATCAGTTATAGTATATGGGTATTCCCTATCTTTTCATTTTATTTATGATGTAGCTTCTGCATCGGTTCATTATCTTTAGTATGCTCATGATCATGCCAACAGGGTTAAGTGTCCTAGGATGTCTGAAAAGCCGCACTAATATAGTCCTTTTTATGGGTGTGAAGAGCACCACATCTAATGAGAGGGAAGCAATGAAGTTTTTTAGGAAAAACTTCACTCTCTTGTTAATCTTATCATGCATAAGGAATGATATAATTTCATTCTAACTCGACGTTCTACGTTTCATTCCATGCATCCTCGAAGAGCTAACGCCAGCAATGCGAATGCTAGGAATGCAAACACAGCTCCTGCAGTCCCAGATCAGGATGTCTCCAATGTTGAATTCACGAATGCCTTTTAAATGACAGCTCAGAGTGTCAACAACCAGAATAATCAGCGGGTTCAATCTCATGTGAATGCAAATGGTGGATCAACAACAGCTAGGGTATGTGAGATTGTTAGGATGAATGTGCATGAGTTCTTAGGATCAAAGACTAGTGAGGATTCCCAGAATTCCTTGCCCGATACTAGAAGAACCTTTACTCGAAAACTTTTATTGAAATTAAGGATGCACATGTCAACAAGACCAATAATAAGAATAGTCACCATCACTGGTCATTACCATCTTGGACTCTTTATCCCTTCCTTATGTTTCTCCTTTAAACTTTTTTGGGAATGTATCATCAAAAGAGTTACATCCATCTCTTTAATCAATATCGTGGTAGGACACCCTCTGTTACCAAGTAAGACACAACAAAAATAAATTGACTCATCATTTCCCTAAAGTTGGAAACTATAGTTGGACATACTTATCCATTTGAGTGAACTTCAAAGCATACTCATTCATGCTCATATTGCCTTGAAGGATATTAATGAGCTCAAGAACGTTTTCCTCACTCATCTTAAGAGGAAATAAATAATCAAGAAAAGATCCCTTGAATTTCTCCCAATAAAGATGACCCACATCTATCGCCCTGTCGTGCTTCCATTGGTAGAACCAAACTCGAGCAACACCCGTGAGTTAATAAGCGGCCAATTCCACTTTCTCTACCGTAGGCAATCCTATAATGCCCACTATATTATACACCTCATTAATGAACTCTTGAGGATCCTCATCAACCTTGGAACCATGGAACTTCAGATAATTCATCTTAGTGAAGTCAGATATCCTTTTCTCTGTCGTACCTACAGTTGGATTCAGAAGACCAATGGCAATTGTATTAGCTTGGTCCATCATATCTTGAGACAATATTAGAAAAGTGACTAAGAACTCAGCATGAGTCACTTGCTTTACAAATGGAACAACCAATAATTGAGGAACCTCGGGCTCCATATTGTCACTTTCATTCGCTCTCACATAGTCTATTAGAGGTACCATATCTTTAAAACATCGGGCAATATTTAGGAGAAAGACTCTTATAGAGATAGACTCTAAGGCACGACTTTAATGTAATGAAAAAAATCTTGTTTTTAAATGATTTTTAGCCTCCTATTCGTTAAAGTGATGTGTTTCACACTTATAAGCTAGATTCTACTCAATGCGGCTTGTCAGACAACTTCGACATTTTTTCTAAAACCTAGCTCAAATATCAAGTTTGTCACGACCCAAAGAACATCCTTGATTTGATATAGTGTATAAAACCCAAGAGAACTCTACATGAATATACATAATATAATAGTAACACGAGAATTAAAGAAGTAAGTCTCATAAAATGAAAAATTTATACATAAAATTCAAAGTCTAACATAGTCTCGACAAGCAAATCTTATGCATCAAGAAATGGCTGCAACATAACCCTTACACGATGTACAATGACTGAAAACTCATGACATATGAAAGTAAAGTAAATGTGACATTGTTCTTGGAACCGAAGGACTCACCAACTCTTTTAACTTTGGATTATCAAGAACAAGCCACCGGAGGAGGAAGATCGTCGGACCTACATTTGTTCAATAAAGTAGGCACAAGTATGCATTAGTAGTTGGAATGTACGAAGTATAGGGATATGCATAAAAATATAACATATGATCATAATGGGACATAAGATAAAACATGATATGTACAAGCTATGAACACGCTCAATGCATCTTTAAACATAACGAAAGCTTCATAAAAATCTTTGAAAGAAGTTTACTTCATTTTGTTTGATATAATCTATGAATTACAATAGACCATGTGAGCTATAACATCGAATATGATATAACTCCCACATAGAGAAAGAAGAGTATACTTTCTACGATAGAACTCTGTATAATAAATCATATGATATATGTGGGTCCACTAGGTAGGCCTTTTATGACAATCCTATAGGGCACAAAATTTGGAACTAGATATTTCTACTAGAGACTGGGGTGTCAAATGGGCGGGTTGGGTTGAAATTGGAGATACTAAAATGGGTTTAAATAGAAATTGGGTTGGGTCTTGAGCCTCCAAGTTTACTTTGAACTCAAACGGGTTGGGTTCAAATGGGTTTAAAATGGGGGACTTGACCCACCCAATTAGACTTGATTAATCTCAATATTATAAAATAATGATATTTAACTTTTATAATCACAATTAGAATTTAAACTCAAGATTACTATTTTTATAATATAACAAATGGGTAAATAAATTCTAAAATATGTTAAATAGATAATAATTTATAACTTTGATATAGGAACATATCTTAGTAAAGAATTTTAAAATGGGTTGAAATTGAAGACTGAATTGTGATCAATTCATGATTTTCTAAAATGGGTTACGCTCGAATGGGTTGAGATTGAACCCAATTCAAATTATCTTGAGCCCAACCCTTAAATTCCAGGCGGGTTGGGCAGGTTACTAATGTTTGGGTTCATTCTTGACACCCCTACTAGAGACTATCCTAATTGGGTCTCCACCTCAAAGTTCTGTCCATGCTAATTTAAATCCCTACGGAGTAGTCATTTTTAGAAACATAACATCATACATGGAAAATAACAATTACAACACTAGTCAAATCTTAAATCATCATAGAGTAGCTCCTTTAATCTTGTACCATGCATGTGTGAGAAAACCTTTCACCAGTCACGATTCCTTATTATATGAGAAAATGCTTTCACAATTTCATTTATACTTATCTTAAATAATGCATGATTATAAAAGATTCATTTTCATAATTCATGCAGAATTATCATAAAAACATAATTCATAGATCCATAGCTTTTTCATAAATTCATGCCTTTAAGAGTTCTACATCAATATAAAAAAAAACTGCATGGGTTCAAGTTAAATCAATTGAAAAGCATTAATTGAGTCAAAAAAGTTATGATAAAATCAAAATCAAACAATTGAATCAACCCAGTTCTAATTCAACACTAATAAATCAATGAAATTGAACTTGGAGTATTGCGAAATCTTTGGGGCTCAATAGGTTAATGGAACCTTTTGATGAAACTCTACGTAGATTTATATTCAAGGTAAAGAAGCAATGGTGAAAATGAGACTTGATTGAGAAACCTTAGCTTATTCTTCCTTTAGACTTGAAAGAATTTGGAGGGGATGAATTTGAATGGGATTTAGAAATCTTAGAGAATGTGAAAGTAGGGGTAATTTTAGGAGCAGAAGGTGTAGTTATAGGATTCATATAAAGGGGTCAAACGACATAGTATAGACATTTAATGCATAGTAAAAGATGAAAATAGCCTTAAAAAATAACTATCATATGGCTTCTACGGTTTGGAGCTATGGTCCATAGAAATTTCTATGGTCTGTGCTGGTCAACCGTAGAACCGACTCTTAAAATCCATATTCAACTTACTTTCTACGAAACCTTTCTACCGTCCGTCTTAATTTTTACGGTCCGTAGACATCAACTTTAACTACAAAATATCACTAAGTGTGGTACATTTTTTCGAAACCCATTCTACGACCAGTAAAACCCATATGTAGGGCTAATTTTCTAAAATAAAATCTCTATCCTTTACACAAGATCCATCTACGACTCATCAAAGTCCCTACAGTTCATCTGGTTAAGTTGTAGTTCAAACTTCAAAACCATGAATTTCCAAAATCAAATCGCAAATCGCAACTTCTACAATTTCCTTTTTATTGCTCTTAGGTCTTCCTACAGTCCATAGATTGAACTCGTAGTTCACTATTTAAGTAAAAATTCTGTAACTTTTCCTATCAACTTCACTTTCCAACTTCCAAAGTGTTACAAGGTGGGGGAAGGTGAGTGTAGATAGTAGGGTGGTTTAGATTTTATTATATTAAATTTATTACAGAATCAAAAATTAGGCCAATCACATGAGCCTATATATTAAGTATTTTGAATTATTCTAATGGAAAAGGGTCTAATATGACCTTACCCTATTTGATTTAGTGTAAATTTACCCTCCATCAACCTTATTAGTGTTGGCCATTAGAAATAAGGGTATTTGTTTTTGCCAAAATGTTAATGTCATGGGTATTTGAGGGCTGAAAGATGGGTGGAGGTTAGTTTTTAATCAATTCAAATAGTTGAGGGGCATTTTTGGCCCTTCATTAAAATAATAATAAAAGAAATCAAATATGTCATTATGCCCCCCTATGCCTTTTTAAATGCTCAGCAAAACACATACACAACTCATCTAACTTTCCTCATTTTTCAATGTTTGTCTGCATGTGTTTGTAAGAAAATAAATAAAAATTGACAAATGAACATTGATTTTTTTATAAAAAATAAAACTTTCTATTTGCCAGCTTCTCTATATTTTTATTTGTGAAATTTAACCGATGAAGTGCGTTTGCTTTCTTTCTTCACAAGTCATTAGCAACCTAACAAAGTCAGTTAAATTTTAGCATTTTTAGTAGTGTAATTACTAATTAACAAAAGCCTTTTTTTATTTCTATTGAAAATGATTATTTTTACCCATATTGAGTTGAATTAGAAATTTAAAACCTAGAATTTGAATTAAATTCAAATAGCCCAGATATGAAGAAAAAAGCTACGTGGTATTATTTAATTCAATTGATTATATCAAAAAGAAAATAAACACACTTTATTCTGTTTATTTCTTGCAAAAAAATATAAATATATGATATTCATTTGTCAATTTATAATTTTCCCAAAACCTAATTGATAAATGTCGATGCAAATTCAAACCAAATTCGCGGACATTTCTCCCTTCCATATTGAAAACTACAAGATAATGAAATGAAAGAGATAGAGAAAAGGAAGAAAATGATACAGATTATCACATTAAATGAATAAAATAGAAAATAAAGTATAACCAAAATAAAGATAATGAAATTTACTAACTTTATTACCTTGTAGAACGTCATGGAAATCTTGAGGGCTGAAGAATCTACTCAATTTTGTTGAATCTCGAGGTGATTCCATGTGAATGATTTATCTTCCCATATCCCTCACAAGATCATGCATCACCAAAGAACGCATATCCCTTTGGATAAAGTTCCATTGGACTAAGGTTGAATTGCATTTTCTGAATAAAAACCACATGCATTTAATGTTTTGTTAATGTCATCCTGAAAAATCCCATGGAATGCACACGTGATGTCAAGGAAAACACTATCAGTACTGTCATCGAGTCTATCATAGCTTATCTGTAGAATATTTTGAATATCACAATGTGGAATTACTCATAGTTTTCTGAACTTGTATCTCCATTCTTCTACGGATCTTACTTGATAATATTACCCCAATGTCACAAGAGCTAATAGTATCCTGATCAATGTCATCAAACATACTTCACCTAATACTACGCGTCAATGATTGTTAGTCAGTATATAACCCAACCAAGGGTTGGCATCGTTCCCATGTGGAGTGGTTTTAAGAATGATTCAGTTAAGCACAAATCATCCCATCCTATTCATAGCTACGAGAAATTATTGAATAAAAATATGGTAAATTAGAGGGGTTGACATGAGAGATACTAATGGGAAATGAGATTATTGGGATGTAATCGGAATATAAGATGAAAGACATCTTAGGGTAATTTCTATTGATAGTAAATCGCTTAATGTATAACTCGAATTAACTCGATTTCTCTCAAACACCGAGTTGAAGCCTTTAAGAATAACCTCCACCTTAGCCCAATCACACTCTCGAGATGAAACCCAGGGAGACGGACTAGGATTCACTCTATCGAGTTGAACCCATGACAACCCACTAACCACTGGATATAATTTTCTAATCGTAGTTTTAAAACCTCTCTCGCGAGCAAGCTAAAAACAATAAGGTGAAATCATATTTGGAACGACAACCTCATTTAGTTAAAACACAACTACTAAATGAAATGTTTAAATAGTGAATATACTAACAATAAGAAACATCCAAGAATAGATTTAAATCATATCCATAGAATCACACCCGAAGAATTGGTGTTTTAGCTAGACATAGATAAAAGGAAGAAAATCACACCAAATCGAGAAAACGTCAATTGGCTATGATTTATTGTCACGTTAAAAGAGTCTACGATGAAGAACTTCCAACACCCACTTGAATTTCTTCAAGGTGAGAATCTTTATGTCTGCGAAGTTCAAGAGCAAAGTTTCCCAAAACCTCTCAAAAACTCAAAATATAAGCTAAGTCTAAAAAATTACTATTCGAAAATACAATATTTGATTCTAAGCAAAAAATATTAACAAGTAGTAATAGTTTTCAAAAGGTTGTGCTGAGAAGGACCACTAGACGCAGTTAGTTAGGATCGTTGATAAACTCGTAGATCCACCCTTCGGTATATTTATCTTCGTCTTGCGCTAGCATACAACATCTTTGTATTTTGGATCATTGGAAGATATAGTACTGCTCGCCGACACGCTGACTGCTTCTCTTCAGTACCTATTTGATCCTTTCGTTTAGGTCTTAGCTCACTAAAACAAAAGGCAAGGATAAGACCTCTTGGTGACATTTAGAACAAGTTCATCGATCCATAGGTCTTCATTTCTTTGTTCTTTCAGCTCCCTTGGTTCCTTTTTGCTCGATTGTGATATGCTTTGTCTCCAAGTCTATATACCTCATTCGTAAGTTTGTCAGTTTTAGAGACAAAATATGCATTGAAGAGACTAAATTTATTAAAATATAGCGTAAAATAACTACGAATCGTGAATTTATCAACACCCCAAACTTAAACTTTTTCTTATACTAAAGTAAAACTCAAGTTTAACAGTTCGAAGAGGATATCTCAGACCTACACAAGACTCAATCATGAATGCACACAACAAGACTCAACTCACTCATCCAAGGATCAAATGTGCACTTAAAAACTCAAGTTGTGACACACAATTATCAAAAAATTTCAGGCTCACAATACTTGCTTCAAATGAAAGTTCAAGCTCAACCAAAGTGATAAAATGCCCTCACATAGAGAATGATTCCATATTAACACACAATGATTCACAATTTAAAGTTTTGGAATCAATTTCAACGCTCACACTCAGAAAGATGAACACAATGCATGAATTAACCAATAGGTTTTCCCATATTTTCCAATCAACCTTCGTTTCCGTTCACTCAAGATCAAAAAGGTCTGTTAAGGCTTGTATTGGAGTTAAGTGTATAATTATGATCATTTAGGCGCGGTGAATTTTATCCTATTGAGAAGTAATACTCATAACACTTCCTTTTTCCTTCCTTCATTATTTTCTCTTGTGCTCATAAGTCATCACTTTACTCACATTTCATGGATTGTTCGGAAGACCCCGTTTCTTTTTGTATTTTCATAACTTTATTCCATGACTTGAACTTTTTCGTTCTTTTCTTCTCTTTTTCTCTTCTTTCTCTCTTTTTTTTTTGTATGGAGGGGTTCCATTTTTTAAAACACCATGGGTTAAGGGAGACTCTTCTTGCACTCTTTAACTTGCCTTCTCTTTTAACCACACCCCCAACTTAGGTTGTTGGCCTAATTTTTCTATTTAATCAACCACCAATCAAGAGGATTATAGGTAGTGTCACGACCAGAGGGCACCCCCTAAACGTAACCAGCGCCGTCGTCCTCGAAGAGGACTTAGACAAGCCCTTAGCATTCGTCATAACATATCATAGGTCAAAACTGTAGAAAATTAAAACTTTTTACATATTGAGGTGTACATAGACCTCTCACATATCATATATGAAGTTTAATTAGACTCCTCGCTTAATGAATCTTACTTAGGCTTCTCGTTTAGACAATATAAGCAATAACATAGGAATTTAGTCTATTACTTTGTCTCGTATAGAACCATATAAAACAAAGTAGAACATTCGGCATAGCCCTTATACAAATTCATAATTTCCACATAGGGCTTACAACAATATATTCAACAATAGGAGATAAATGAATGTCTTTAGACTATATTAATGTCAATAAGGAAGAATACATGGCACCATCCTCGAGGTAGAGGACCTACCAAAAGTTGGGGAATCTTCCAAGTTTTCTTGCAAAGCCACCTTGATACTTCAATAGCCCGAAGCTACATAATTAAATATATATAAGCAATATGGGTTATTACAACAACTTGTACTAAGTATGGATATATGCACATAAAACTAATTGAAGACATGCATAAAAAGGACCATTTGTTTAGAATGATGCTAAGTAATTTGAAAAACCTTTATTCACACACAAGAGAGCATAAACAAGACAAGGATCACAACAACATAACACATATTCATAAACAAGACAACATCATCATCAAGTCATCTTAGTATTTCATATTCATTAGTTCATATCATCAACATACAAGAACCTGACCAACAATACCATCCCAAGCCTACAAGTGCAATGCTCATTTGAAGCCCCAAACCCCACACAATCAAGTAAACAAGAAGAGAGATCATAATTAATGCCTTGCTTCATGTAACATAACCATTATGTGTAGTCATTATCACATATAGCAATTTAGGCCAATATCATGTTCATTAATCTAACAAACATCATATAAGAACACAAACATATAGATTCAACACATGTACATATCCTAATATCATAAGTGCATAATAACATTAGAACAACCTCCTAGGACTCCATTCAAGGACAACTTGTGCACTGTATAGATAGAGTCTCATACCCCTACCTACACTAAGTAGAACTCCTTAAGTCATCCTAGTTAGTGTTCAACTTCATTACTTCATTTTACTTTCGGGAACATTGCCTTAACCGACATAGTACATGTGATCTAAACATGGAATCAGGTGACATGAAACCCTACCCCAAAAGAAGGTGTTCTACTTACCAATGTAGAACCAAAACATGAACATAGCATTTTAGGTGGATTCACTAGCTAGTATTCTTATGTGGGCAACATAGTTCAAGAACTAGGAGACATTCTATAGACCCTCTGTATGATCAATTGCATTGTAATCTACATCACATGAGAACCACTTTGAACCTACCTTCCCACGTTGGGAAGGGACACCTCTTATATCTAGTTTAATCGGTGCTATGCTTAAGTCCTTTTTTGAAATTTCTTTAAGCCTTTATTCATCATCATAACTCAATATAGGCCATAGGAGACTAACCCCTTGTATATCGTATCATTATATCATTAGGTATTGAATGAGAATGTCCTTTCATTACAACCCTTCATTTGTGAGATTAACACACCATCATCATCATATCATAGTAAGGCACATAAGTGATTCACAATCCACCTTATATCAGCATACCTTAATCATAATCTCACAATTCACATATTCAAGACATTTCAATTACATTCATCATACCATAACCTACTTAAACTAATCACATGTAATACTTCAATTGAGCACCATCATAAAGTATAAGCCATCATAATTTAAGTAAGGATTCAAGATCATAAAGTCTTACCAATTCACCTTCATAAGACTCCTTCAAGATCTTACCATTAATTCAAACATATTCATTCATCAATTTACTTAACAACATCATACAGTAGTAATCCATACAAGAACTAAGTCAAATGTATCATCACTAATCAAATAAACCTCAACTTATAACCTAGGGTTAGGGAAAAAGGGTTCAATCATGAATTCTTCGAGAAATAGATCCAATCCGAACAAAACATGACCCTATTCAGTCCATGAATGAAATAGAATAGTTAAAACAAGTCTAACAATCAATACATTCATCAACTCACATAAATTTATAAGCAAGATCCAAGATTTGGGGAAATTGGGGAAAGGACATGATTTAAACAAAATACCCATCAATCAACATCAATTACTTAACAATATACACTTAATTAGCCATAGTTAATCACAATTCGTTACAATTAATCATCACTTTCAAGTTTAGAAGAAAACCCATTTGTAGAGAAAAACCCTTGGAATTGGGTTATTTAAAAATCAACTTTGGATGGAACTCTTGGAGAAAGGAAACCCAAGAGTGATGAATCCATACCTTATAGATAATTAATCCACGAAATTTGAGTAGAAACTTTGGGAAATTGGTCTTCTTTAAGCTTCTAATTCCTTCAATGGAGGTTGAATAGAGAGAGAAAGGGGAGAGAGGTGAGAGCTTTTGGGTTTTTATTTGGGAATTTGATTTGAGTGAATGAATGTGAGATAAAAATGATTTAAAATCAATATATAAACCTCTCATAAAATACCCAAAAGACTCCTAACTTAACTTGACCTATTAATGAAGTCAAACTTGAATTCCAATTTTCAGATTTTCAGAAGGGAACGAATTCGCGTCGCAGAGCTGTTCCCACAAGATTTTCTGAATTAATTTTCGAGACAGTGGAGTACACTGCGTGTCCGAAAAGTGGACCAAGACTTTTGGTCCTTGGGGGACAATGTCCGCGATGCGAACTCACATCATCTAAGTGCAATTTGTCGCTTACTTAGGCAGCTTGCTTGGCCAAGGGTGGGGTCCCTTTAAGGACCCCTAGGACAGTCCTTGGGGGGTCGTACCTAGACGTTTTCACCCTATATACATTATTTTACATATTTAAAGTGATTTTAAAAATTTTAGACTTCATACAACACACCTAAACCTTCACGAAACCTAAGGACGTTTACTAGTTCATTTGCATTAGTTTCCGGACGTCTTGGACGTTTCTTGACTTTTTGACTCTAACACTTCATTAATAGTTTAAATACATTAAATTAGGCTTAAAAACATTTTTTAAGTCTTTGTTCATCATGTGAGGCGGTAGACAAAGTCATTGACATTCAGAGTGTTACATTTTCTCCCCCTTAAGAACTTTCGTCCCTGAATGACACTAAATTCTTTTTGTAGGGAGAGGATATACTCAACACTAGCAGCCCAACCAACAACAATATAAAATCATAATAAGTCACAACTCATAGGAGTACCTCACAACTCCATTCAACGCAAAATATGGAATTACACATAGCAACTCAAATCACAACATATAAGAGCTCAATATTTCATGACACATTATGAGGGACTACCTTCTCAACATCAACATGAGCTCAAACTTACATTACAGAGTTACCATGCTATTTTTCTCAAGACATCATCTAAAGACCAAAAATCTCAAGAAGGCAAAAACATATATTTCACATAAGTGCAAGTTAACACAAAAAGCCTTTTTTCATGAAAACTCATTTTGACAGTAACTTTACCAAGATATGCACATACATAGGAAGTAAGACAAATTAATATTATTCATTATTTTCATTATTAGTAGGAAAAACTAACCTTAATTAGGAAAAAGATGAGTATAGCGGGACTTCATTTTAGCCTCGGCCTCCCATGTTGCTTCCTCAACTAGCTCGTTTCACTATAGAAATTTTATGGTGGCCACCGCTTTGTTCCACAACTTCTTAACTTGGCGATCTAGAACTTCCACCGGAACCCCTTCATATGAAAAGTTACTCATCCACACATAGCCCTTCGATAACAAAAATGGACACGGGATCTCTTCTTAAGCATGGAGACATGGAATACGGGATGAACATAAGCTCGTTCACTAGGTAATCTCAACTCATATGCAACCTTTCCGACCCTTTGCAAAACCGCATAGGGACCCACATACCCGGGACTTAGCTTCCCCTTTTTGCCTATAATGTATCTCAAAATGAAGTAAGGTGCATACAACCTCACATGTGCCTAAAAAGGTTAATAAGATTTTAAAAAAGTTTTTTACAATATGCATATTTCATTTGAAGTGGTTTGGAGGTCAAACGTCCAAGAAAATCCAAGACGTTAATAAGGTTTTAAATAAGTTTTTTACGGTATGCATACTTCATTTGAAATTGTTTGGAGGTCAAACGTCCAACAACGTCCAAGACGTTTTAAAGTTAGCCTTGAGACGTGCTAGTGTGCTCTAGTGTGCCTTGGTATGTTTATGTGTTGTATGGTTCTCAAACCTATAGAAGAGGAGCCTAACATGTATATAATCGTGTTTAGGGTTGAAACGTCTGGGCAAGACTCCCGAAGGACCGCCCTAGGGGTCTTGCAGGAGGACCCATCCTTTGCTTAACGAGCTGCCCAAGGCAGTAACATTTTGCTCATAGGTGAAATAGGTCCGCGTCGCGGACTAGGGTCTTCAAGGGACAAATTTTTAGTACGCGTCGCGGACTCTACTTAACCAAGATCTATTTCCATAAATCATGTGGGAACAGCTCCGTGTCGCGGACTTGTTCCATGACGAACATTCCGAAAATAAAAGTTAAGTTTGACATGTCTGAAAGTCCAAATAAGTATGGGGGAGTTTTGATAACTTTGGGAGACGGTTATAAACAGTTTTTAAGACTTATTTAACCATTTTCCCAAGTCAAAATCCCAACACCCAATAAGAAAATTAAAAATCTCAAAACTCTCTTCTCTTCCAAATTCTCTCAAACCTCCATTGGAGGAAAAACTCAAATTCAAGTTAGGGGCTGGATTTTCATGGTTTCTTCTCCAATTTATCATGGTTGTTAAATCAATAAGGTATGATGATCCTTCATCCTTAGTTTTCCATTCATCTAAGGAGTTCAATCAAGGATTTTCAAAAGTGATTCAAAGACCAAAATTCACAATTTTCAATCTAGCCATGGCTTCATTGTCAAATTGATTTCAAAAGAATTTTAGTGATTAATTTATGGTTAAACAATGATTTTAAGACGAATTTCAAGATAATTCCATGAAGAACCCATGATCTCCCTTATTTTTCAAATTATGATATAATGTGGGTCTTGTGATCTTGATTAGATGATGATTGTAATATGTTTAGATTGTAGTGAATTTCTTAAATCTATGCTTATCTATATAAATTGATTATGAATTGTTCAGAATCGATCAATGTGATCAGAGGTTGGAAGTATTGGTGAGTTGACCCACATCTCTCTATTTAGTATAGAATTGACATTGAATTGTGTTAATTGGTATAGTCCACTTATGGTGACAGTGTTAACCTTCTTGTCCAGCTATCTATATCTTGTGATCATGGAATTAAAGGAAAATTGATGTTGTGAAGTGGGGTTGTGATGATCACACATGAGAAGCTATATGCCTAGTCTTCCTTTCTAGTTCATGATCTAGGGTGCATTGATAATGTAATGATATTTGAATGAGGTTGTTAGGGTTAGGTTAGGTGTGGTCTATACGTTTATCATTGGTGAAGTAATCTTGATGAATGACCCCCTACCTATGTACCCTTCGTTTATTGTGTGGTCATATATGCATGATTAGGAGTGTTCTATTCAAGTGTTTTATATGTTCTTGTCTCCTATGATGTAAAGTGAGTGTGTGTAGTTTAGAGTCCTTAATAATCTATATGTGTTTGACTTAAGTCTTGATGTATGTTTTACATGTGTTGTGATACAACAAAAACAAATTTTAGCGGCATTAAATACTGACATTAGTAAAGAGTGCTAAAGTCTTTTCCGGCATTAGTTAAGGGTCATTAGAACCAATGTCGCTAAATGATTTAGGGGAATATACAAAGAGTGACAATTTCCGCTAAAAATACATATTTAACAGCAAGAGTTAATTGCCTCTAATGATCATTTTTGTTGTAGTGTATTATGCACTAATGTCTACTACTAAGCATGTAAAGTATATGTCCATGAAGCATGAAATTTATCTTAACTTGGATGAATTTAAAGGTGTACTAGTATAGGAAATGGTATGGGACTTTGCCTATACATTGCACATGTCTACCTTGATAGAATAGATCCTAGTGTGGTATCTCTATGTACATGATAGGAATGCATGATTTAGCTATGAACATGAATGTATATGATACGATAAAGTATGAATATGTGTAGTGTATAATTGTGTTTATATTAAAAGGTTGCTCATATATGTACACCTATACACTTATGCATGAACAAAGTAAAGTATGAACATGTATGGTCCAAGGGTGATTATGTGAAACATTTTCTCACATATATGTACACACACATGAAAGCATGTCTATGATGCATGCATGTTGATCTAGTAAAGAGAGGGTCTATTGAAAGGTGTTCTCAATTGTATCCTAAACTATATTGTTCTTGAATATCTATGTCCATATGAACGGTTTTCTCACATGATTTAGGTTGATCAAAGGACTTTCTCATCTATAAACTATGAGCTAAGCATATGAGGGGTTAATTCTCCTAAAGCCTATATTTTATAAAGTAATGTTAATAAAGGTTTTTCAATAAAGGGAACTTAGCTTAGCACCGAGTGAACTTGAAGATGAGGGGTGCCCTCTCCCACTATGGGAAAGCTTGTTCACCATAGTCCTCACGAAGTGGATAACTACAATGCCTCAATAGGCATAAAGAGAGTTTTCATATATGCCTCCAAGTTCCATAAACTATGTTGCCACATAGTTCTAGCAAGTGATATCACCTAATACGCTAGCATGATGTTAATGTTCTGCCTTGTCAAAGTAGATCACCTTCTTTAGGTGTGAGGTTCTACAACACCGGATTCCATGTTTAGCACCCCTGGTTTTAGTGTCGGTTAAGGCTCTGTTTTCCCTAAAGTAAATGCACAATGGAAGTAAAATAATAGACACTAACTAGGATAACCTAACGAAAATTGCTTAATGTAGGTGAGGGTAAGGGACTTTACCTATGCATTGCACAAGTAGCTCTTGAATGGAGTTCTAGGAAGGTGTTCTATATGTATATGACTATGTATATGTATTATATGCAAATATTATGTTGTTGATATAATTGTATCAAAATATGCATTGTATGAGTCCTAAGGTGTCTATATGATGAGGCCTCACTTTATATTAATAATATTAGTATTATTGACTATATGATGAGGTCTTACCTTGAATATGCATGATATTGGTCTTACTTGTCTTGTGATGAAGGTCCTACTTGTGTGTGTAGTTGACTATGGTTTTCATGTTAAGATATGTAGAAAATGGTTTGCTTGTGGTCTCTTTATGAGATTACTTAGTATGAGTGAGGTTATGGGACTTCGCATGTACATTGCAGTACTAGAAGACTTAGATTGGGATTATGAGTGAAGTCTTGTGATGTCTTTTGAAGTGAAATCATATGCATGCTATTGTTGAATATTGCCTTTTATGATTTTATTGGTAGTGTTGACTTGCAAGTGGTTTTGAAGGGAGTCTTATATGTGATTCATAGAACATGTTGGTTCATATGTGAAATAGATGTCTTAGGATATGCTATGTTCCTATGAATACCTATGTTTAAGTAAATGAAGGTTATGTGAATGTTCACCTTGGTTACCTTAATGTGCTGCTTGAGTGAGATGGTTTAATAGGACACTATTCATGTATTGCACCAAGTGTTACTAGAGGGTTACTTGGGGGTTAAAAAGTTAAGGTAAAATGATAAGATATTATGACGAAATGCCAAATGTGTCTTAAATGAATAATGTTGCTTTATGTGATATTATGAATACTGGCCATGCCTATATGAAGTATATGAGCTATTTTATGCTTATTATATCAAAGTTTAAGAAGTTTTACTAAAAGGTATGATGCATTGTTTTATTTGAAAAATGTCCTTCTTAAATGCATGTTTTTGAATGGTTGCCATACTTAGTGCATTGTTGTACTAACACCATTCTTCTTCACCTTTTTTTTATAAAGTGTAGGTTATGGATGCTTAAAGGATGTCTCTAAAGAGAAGGGCTTGATATGTGTTTCCAAAGCTCAAAAGGGGGGTCCTTATGTTCCAAGGATTTCCTATGTCAAGTATATATTCAATGTATTGTAATCGTTTAACCATTATGTTATGATGTTAATGATCGTGTCCCTATTCTATTGATTCAATGTATTGTAATCGTTTAACCATTATGTTATGATGTTAATGATCGTGTCCCTATTCTATTGATGTTGAGTCGATGGCAAAAGAGACTTAGAGTCTAACTATGTATTATGACGTATTATATATATATATATATATATATATATATGGAGTGATTATTCTAGCATATGATCTACTATGAAAGTTTTGAATTTTCCGCTAAATTTACTATGACAATGCGAGGAATGATGATTATGGGTTTGTATAAGACCTCCGAGAGGTCAAGTACGCCTTGTTACTCAAGGGGGTGCTCCCCAGCAGTGACATTGCGGAATCTCATCACCCCTTTCATAGGTGGAATCTTCAAATACACCTTATGGCCCCATTAAATTCAAAGTATCTTCTTTTATTGTCGGTATAGGACTTTTGCCGACTATAGGCTGTTTTAAACCTATACCTTATAACCCGAACTTTCTCAAAAACATCATAGACTATTTCGTAACAAAGGAGTGAGGACTCACCTACCTCAAACCACCTAACCGGAGAACTACATCTCCTATCATACAGTGCTTCAAATGGAGCCATGGAAATACTCTAATGGTAGCTATTATTATAGGAGAACTCAATCAACTGAAAGTGATTGTCCCAATTCCCTTTGAAATCTATCACACAAGCTCTTAACATATCTTTTAGGGTTTGATAGTACCCTGCTATTGACCATCTGTTTGGGGATGAAAAGTAGTGCTAAGCTTTACTTGTGTACCCAAACCTCTTTTGGAATACCTCCAAAAATGAGAGTTGAATTGTTCACCTCTATTCGATATGATGGATAAAGGAATCCCATTAAGGCTCACAATTTCATCTATGTAGATCCTTGCATACTCCTCCGCTGCATAAGTCGACTTAACGGAGATAAAGTGAGCGGATTTTGTCAATCTATCCACGATGACCCAAATTGAGTTATTTTGCCTCCGGGTTAAAGGCAACCAAATAACGAAATCCACCATACATAATCTACCTTAATACCTTAGCATACTATCCCCTCATTGGGAGAATGACTCATTGAACTTGCTAAGTACCAATTTCTTCTACTCCATCAATAGCGGGTAAAGATGTTCCTTAGACTTCACCTCAACCACTAAGGATGACTCGAAGATATTATGAACCATAAAACCACCATTTGGGGAATCTTCCAACCGAACACCAAATCTTGCAAACCTATGAACATCTTTACTAGATCTTTCTTGTCTTCTTCCACATAAGACACACTACCCATGGTCATACGACTTAAAGCATTCTCCACCACATTAGCCTTGTCGGGGTGGTAGAGAACACTCACGTCGTAATCTTTCAAACATTCTAATCATCTTCTTTGTCGGAGAATTAACTCATTTTTAGTAAACACCTATTGACGGCTCTTGTGGTCGGTGTACACATCAACATGAACACCATACAAGTAATGCCTCCATATTTTTAAAGTCAACACCATGGCCGCTAATTCAAGATCATAAGTTGGATAATTCTTCTCTTGTACCTTGAGTTGTCTAGAGGTATAAGCTACTACCTTCCCATGTTTCAATATGTAACAACCAAAACCCACTCGGGAAGCGTCACAACATACCACAAAATCCTTGGTACCCTCTGGTAAAGTCAACACCGGAGCGGAGGTAAGCCTATCTTTCAACACTAGGAAGCTTCTTTCACAAGACTCCGACCACTCTAACTTAACACTTTTTTGGGTCAAGGTAGTCAAAAAAGAAGCAATGGAAGCAAACCCATCCACAAACCTCCTATAGTACCCGGCTAAACCCAAGAAACTTCTAATGTATGTTGGAGTCAATGGTCTAGGCCAATTCTTAACCGCCTCGGTTTTCTTTGGATCGACCTCTATCCCCTCCCTTGAGATAATATGACCAAGAAAAGCCACCGATCTCAAACAAAACTAACACTTACTAAACTTAACAAATAGTTTGTGTTGTTTGAGGGCTTGTAATAGCACCCTAAAATTGTCCATATGTTCACTCTAACTCTTCGAATATACATAGATATCATCAATGAAAACAATCACAAAGAAATCAATGTAATTTAGGAATACTCTATTTAAAAGGTCCATAAAATCCACTGGGGCATTAGTGAAACCAAAGACATCACTAGGAACTCATAGTGACCATACCAAGTATGGAAAGCCTTTTTAGGTATATCCTCACCTCTCGCCCTAAGTTGGTGATACCCCGATCTCATATCAATCTTAGAAAAGTAGTTTGCCCCTTGGAGTTGATCATACAAATCATCAATCCGAGGGAGATCGAGGATACTTGGTCTTAATGGTGACCTTATTAAGTAGATGATAATCAATGCACATCCTAAGGGACCCATCCTTCTTCTTTACAAACACTACTGGAGCACCCAATGATGAAATACTAGGTTGAATGAAACCTTTATCTACTAAGTCTTTGAATTGAGCCTTCAACTCTTTAAATTTGTCCAGAGAAATCCGATAAGGAGGAATTGAAATGGGATTCATATCCGGTAATAAGTCAACACCAAAATCAATTTTCTTTTTTGGAGGAATCTTGGGAAATTCTTCTGGAAAGACTTCCATAAAATTCCTCACTACCGGGACCTACTCAATAAGAGGAGTTTCGGAGTCGAGATCTTTGACTCTTACAATATGGTAAAGATACCATTTAGAGATCATTTTACAAGCCTTTAGACAAGAAATGATACGACCTCTAGGAATCGAGTTACCCCCATTCCACTCTAAGACGGGTTCATTAGGAAAATTGAACTTGACTACCCATGTTGGATAATCAATGGAAGCAAAACAAGCATACAACCAATCCATTCCCAAAATTACATCAAAATCAACCATATCAAGTTCTACCAAATCTACCCATGTAACTCTATTGGACAAAAAAATTGGACAACTCCTAAAGACTCTTCTAGACACAATAGAGTCACCCACTAAGGTAGTAATCGAGAAAGGTTCAATCAACACATCGGGTAGAACATCAAACTTTCTAGCTACTAGAGGAGTTACTAACGATAAGGTAGAACCGAGATCTACTAAAGCATAAACATCAATAGAGAATACATGTAACATACCGGTGACCACTTCGGGAGAGTCCTCTTGCTCACCCCTAGAGCGGAGAGCATAGAAGCGTTTCCTCTTTGGAGCTTCAGAACTAGGACCGCTTTCTTGATCTTCACAACTACCTTTCTCTTGAGTCCTCCTATTAGGACAATCCTAAAATGTATGTCCACTCGTGACACACCCAAAGCAATTCTACGTCCCAACTAGATACTCACCCCGATGCATCTTACCAAACTTGGAAAAAGTAGGTTTCTTGCTAGGTAAGTTACACGTTATTACCTTTAGGAACTTAGGGTTAGACACCGTATCCTTGTTAGACTTGGGAAAATTGGAAGGAACATGGTTGGAAACCCTCTTCTTGAACCTAGGGTTGTATTGAATCTTAAGCCTATCCTTGGAAGTACCTACCTCGGAAGATTTGGCCCTCTTAATATCCATATTCTTCCTCTTGAGTCTAGTCTGCTAGACTTGTTGAGCATGCACCATCAACCTAGAAATATCCATGTTGTCATGGAGCATCGCCGAACGACACTCTTTACCAAATCATCGGACACTCTCATAAGAAAGTGACTCATCTCATCTCTTTTGTTAGACACCAAGGAAGGTGCATACTTGGACAATATGGTGAACTTCAAGGAGTACTCTTTCACAGTGATACCTCCTTGACGAAGGTTGATTAATTCTTCAAATTTGGCCTCTCTTTTGTCCCTTGGGAAGAACCTAACAAGAAAAGCCCTTCTAAACATTTCCCAAGTTATAGGGCTCGCTCTAAAAGTCCTATTGTCTCTCCATTGGGTATACCATGTTTGAGCCACATCCTTGAGTTGATAGGAGGCTAACTCGGACTTTTCATTAGAGCTCAACCACATAGCATACACGATCTTATAGATCTCATCATGAAAGTATTGGTGGTCTTCATCCACCTTCGACCCTAAGAACATTGGAGGGTTCATCCTAGTGAAATCCCTCAAGTAAGAAGCCATCGTGCAAGCATTTTATTGAACACGGGGTCCAACTTCTCGAATTGCTTGAGCAATCATGGCTTGACCTTCAGTAGCTACCGCTTGTGCTTTGATAGTCATATCTTGATACAAAGTCACAAATATAGAC
Source organism: Solanum sitiens (assembly GCA_016801875.1). Taxonomy (NCBI): domain Eukaryota; kingdom Viridiplantae; phylum Streptophyta; class Magnoliopsida; order Solanales; family Solanaceae; genus Solanum; species Solanum sitiens. Next base: position 3,903,684 of record JABWTJ010000024.1, read on the forward strand.
CTTATCTCTCCATCCATCATAGGTGGAGGAATAACCGGAGCTTGGCCTTGCGGAGTAGCTTGGTTGTCTTGAGGAGTAGCTTTGTTGCCTTGGGGATGAGCTCCAACATTAGCAATCTCTTCTTAATCTCTTCTAGTGGCTTCCGTCTTGTAGTCATCTCTTATATCCACAAGAAAAGAATTAGAAGAAAAAGGACACATAGAGTTACCACTCTTGAGGCACGACTTTCAAGATTACCAAGAAGTGAGAATTCCTAAGAGTTACATAGACTCTAATTCATAAGTGTGGCACTTCACACCCATGAACAAGACTCTACGTAAATGTGTATCAATGAGACATCAATCCTTAGATTTTTTTAACCTCATGCTCTGATACCAAGTTTGTCACGATCGGGGTGCACCCCCTAGACGTAATCGGTGTAATCGTTCTCGAAGAAGACTTAGACAAGCCCTTAACATTTGTCATAACATATCATATGCCAAAATGAGGAAAATTAAATCTTTTTACATATTGAGGTGTACGTAGACCTCTCACGTATCATTTATGGAGTTTACTTATACTCCTTGCTTAGTGAAGCTTACTTAGGCTTCTCGTTTAGAAAACATAATCAATAACATAGGAATTTAGTCTTATATTTTGTATAATATTGAATAATTTAAAATGAAGTAGAACATTCAGCATAGCCCTTATAGAAATTCATAATTGTCACATAGGGATTACAACAATATCTTCAACAATAGGAAATAAATGAATGTCTTTAGACTATAGCAATGTCACTAAGGAAGAATATGTGGAACCATCCTCTAACTAGAGGACCTACCAAAACTTCGAGAATCTTCCAAATTTTGTTGCAAAGTGTCCTTGATACTTCAACTGCCCGAACAATAGAAGCAATATGGGATACTACAACCACCTGTACTAAGTATGTATATACGCACATAAAACCAATTGAAGATATGGATAAAAAGGACCATTTCTTTAGAAACCTGTTAAGTCATTCGAAAAACCTTTATGCACGCACAAGAGAGCATACACAAGACAAGGGTCACAAAAAAATAAGACATGTTCATAAATAAGAAAACATCATCATAAAGTCATCTTAGCATTTCATATTCAATAGTTCATATCATCAACATACAAGACCCTTACAAAAAATCCCATCCCAATCCTACAAGTGCAATGCTAATGTGAAGCTCCATAACCCCAGACAATCAAGCAAAGAACAAGAGAGATCATAAGTAATGCCTTGCTTCATATAACATAACCAGCATGTGTAGTCATCATCACATATTGCAATTTAGACCAATATCATGTTCATCAATATAACTAACATCATGTGAGAACAATATAATATAGAGTCAACACATGTACATATCATGATATCATAAGTGCATAATAACATAAGAACCACCTTGTAGGACTCCCTTCAAGGCCATCTTGTGCAATGTAAAGATATAGTCCCATAACCCTACCTACACTAAGTAAAACCCCTTAAATCACCCTAGTTAGTGTTCAACTTCATTACTTAATTTTACATTTGTTAACAATTTCCTTAACCGACATTGACCAACTGAGCTGAACATGGGATCCTGTGTCATGAAAACCTACATTAAAAGAAGTTGGACTATTTGCCAAGGTAAAACCAAAACATGAACATAGAATTCTAGGTGGATCCACTAGCTAGTATTTTTATGGGGGCAACATAGTTCAAGAACTAGAAGACATGCTAGAGACCCTCTTTATACACAATTTCATTGTAATCTCCATCTCATGAGAACCATTGTGAACCTACCTTCCCGCATTGGGAAGGGACACCTCTCATATCTTGTTCGCTCGGTTCTAAGCTAAAGTCCATTTTTGAAATGTCTTTAAGCCTTTATTAATCGTTATAAATTAATATAGGCCACAAGAGACTAACCACTTGTATGTCGTATCATTATCTCATTAGGTATTGCATGAGAATATCCTTTCATTACAACCCTTCATTTGTGAGATTAACACACAATCATCATCATATCATAGTAAGGCACATAAGTGAATTCACAATCTACCTTATATGATAATACCTTAATCATAATCCCACAATTCACATAGTCATGACATTTCAATTACATTCATCATACCATCACCTACTTAAACTAATAACATGTAATACTTCAATTGAACATCATCATCAAGTATAAGCCATCATAATTGAAGTAAGGATTAATGATAATAAAATCTTACCAATTCACCTTCATAAGCCTCCTTCAAGATCTTATAATTAATCCAACCATATTCATTCATCAATTTACTTAACAATATCATACAATTTTAATCCATACAAGAACTAAGTCAATTGTTTCATCACTAATCAAATAAACCTCAATTAATATTATAGGGTTAGGGAAAAGGGTTCAATCATGAATTCTTTACGAAATAGATCCGATCCCAAGAATACATGACCCTAGGCAGTCCATGAATTAAATAGAATAGTTAAAAGAAGTCTAAAAATCAATACATTCATCAATTCTCATCAAATCATAAGCAAGATCAAAGAAATTGCGGAAAGGATTACACGAAATACCCATCAATCAATTTTAATTACTCAACAATCTACACTTAGTTAGCCATAGGTAATCACAATTCTTCATACTTAATTATCACTGTCATGTTATGAAGAAAACCCATTTGTAGAGAAAATCCCTTGGAATTGGGTGATTTAGAAATCAACTTTGAATGGACCTCCTGGGGAAAGGAAACCCAAGAGTAAACAATCTATACTTTATAGAGACTTAATCAACGAAATTCAATAATAAACATAGGGAAATTGGTCTTCTTCTTCAAGATTCATGTCTCCTTCAATGGAGGTTGAATGGAGAGAGAAAGTAGAGAGAGGTAAGAACTTTTGGGTTTTGAGTTGGGATTTGATTTGAGTGAGTGAATGTGAGATAAAAGTGATTTAAAATCAATATATAACCCTCCCATAAAATACCCAAAAGACGCCTCACTTAAGTTGACATTTTAATGAAGTCAAACTTGAATTCTAAATTTCAGATTTTCGTGGGGGAACAAGTTCGCGTCGTGGAGCTGTTCCTGCAATATTCTCTAAATTAATTTTCGTGACAGTGGAGACCACTGTGTTCCGAGACGCAGACCAAGACTTTTGGTCCTTGGGGGACCACGTCCACGACGCGGACTCACTTTATCTAAGTGTAATTTTCCGCTGCCTTAGCAGCTTACTTTGTCAAGGGTGGGATCCCATCAAGGACCCTTAGGGCGGTCCTTGGGGGGTCAGACGTTGACGTTTTCACCCTATATACATTATTTTACCTATTTAAAGTGATTTTACATGTTTTAGACTTCATGCAACACACCCGAACCTTCACGAAACCTAAGGACCTGTACTAGTTCATTTGAACTAGTTTCTGGATATCTTGGACATTTCTTGACGTTTTGACACTAAAACTTCCTACTAGTTTTAATACATTAAATTAGGCTTAGAAACACTGTTTTAAGGCTTGGTTCATCATGTAAGGCTCTAGACGAAGTCATGGATTTTTGGAGTGTTACAGGTAGATTATGAGATGTCATATTTTCATCAAGATTCATCCACGGAGAGGTAAGGCTTAAGAGGTGTTCAAAAGATGTTCGCATACTCACAAGGTAAGCCACAAGGGAGGTATATGTCAAATTGGTTTACACTCTTTCAACGGTGCATAGGATCATATCATGAATTTCCATCAGTTAGTGAACCAGACTAATGGTGCAAATTCTACTTGTCATCATGTATGATTCATTGTATGCTTATAACATAAGACATTGACACCAAAGTCAAACAAGACTCCACAGTTTTGCAAGTGTGCAACGTTCATCGTAAGAAACTTAATTTGATAATTGGCTAATCAAAACGAGATGCAAAGAGTTCACATATTGTGTATGCAACTTTATTTGGCCTTGTTGTAGCTGCACATTTATGTTTGTTTTATTACAAGCACTATCCAAGTCATCGGTATTCATCACACCTAGACTAAAACGTGCCTTAGAACAACAACAATCAAGTACATGCAAGATATGGCAGAAAGAAGAAAATTTTTTGGGCAGATTAAATATTTGCAATTTAAAACATAAGGAGCCACAAGCTTAAACATCCGCAAAAAAGAAGTTTTCAACACAATTTCAAACATAACAACCCAAATATATACATAAAAACATGAGTTACGAATAACACACAGAAGGTCACCCCCACCACAAATAAAAAGTATTTTCCCTAAAATGTAAATGATATAAAAATATCCTAAAAGAATATCAAAATAGACAGCGAGGGAGGTAAATAGGGGATCATTTCTAGGAAGTCACTCCATCAATCGGGGCATCAGTGTCTGGTGAATATCTTGTACTTGGGCCTTAGTGCTTGGAGTCTTTTAAAAAATCTCAGCTCCGTTGGGGTTTCAAAAGGTGTAAATGACATGGATTCCTGTATCGCGGCATCTACCATGATCTATTCACTCACAACAAAGTCTCCAAGGTCTCCCTCAGCCTCTCTGAGATGAAACAGATCTCTTAAGATTCTCTCATCTTGTACCTCTATCTACTCTTCATCAATATTAATATCTTACTCATCAACTGCGGCAGCCTCACTCTGTCCTTCTTCGGTTATATTTTTGAGGAATCTCTGAAGTCTCATGAGCATCTAGATCATTGGTAGCCTAAATCAATGATGTGAAGTCGGTAAGCTTCAAATAGTATACGTCCTTCCTCATTTCGAGTACCTCGGATTTTTAATTTGAAACCTTAGAGCTTTCCCCCTTCCTTCTCTCACATGCTGTAAATCTAGTAGAAAGATCATCATTATCCTGGAGGGGAGTAAACGCAGCTAATATAGTAACTTCAATAATAAAGGGGACATATCTCCAGTCTAGTGGATCTCGTGTCAGCTTATTGAGCAAGGTGTCCCATCTTCAGGATCATCGCCTGAGTAATCATGGGCTGCTGGGAGGAAGTCGATGTGCTTGGATCATGTGAAGTAGAGGTAGATAAAGAAGTACCTGAAGGCCCATAGGCCGGAGTAGGCAAAGATGCCTTCGTAGAGAGTGAACCTATATCCACCTCAGGTGATGTCTCTACATGATCTTCCCTCCTCATGTTATCCACCTCTCTAGTTTATTCGGCCAAAATACACCAGACGTTAGTGGAGGATGAAGGGATCACCTCAAAATCTATAGTAGCATCCTAGAGCACTCCAGCATGTTTGCATTACTCTATGACTAGTGTCGGGAGTGGAAGTGGGGTCTGACTCTGTTTGTCTCTCATAGCCATCTCATGAGAAATCAGTAATACTAGGTACACGCGCCTCTTAGACTTGATAGAACAATGGTAAGTCGCTTTAGGAATGCGCGGAATAGACTCTTTCTGGGATGACATTATGGTTGTGCTGATAAAACAATACCAAAATATGGAAACAATATTGAAGTTCTTCTTCTCAATAGGGACCTCTACCTCGATCTACCTTGGGGTGGTGTCAGAAACTAGAGGGTCTAACCAACCCTCCAACTCATCTAGGGACTGAGCGATGGGAAAGTCAATATAAAAGTGAAGAGTGCAGTGGTCTATCTACTATAGTGTTAAAATATTCATTGATGCACCCAAATTCCCTGCCTCTGACCATGACTGACTTCACCGGCCTGAACTCGTTCGCCTTCTTCTTGCACTTGGGAACCAACTCCCTATAAACTTTATAGAATACCAAAACAAAGGTGGGAATGTAAGGGCCTCAGGTCCTGGTGAACTACTCAAACTCATGGTAGCGGAGAGTCTCACTTATTTCTGAATACTTCCCGTCTAGGCCTTCTAGTTAAATTATTTTGTCCTCGAGGATGGTACATAAGCCGTTACCTTTTAATCTATTTAGGAGCCTGGGCAGAAGAACAACATTAGGCATTGGGGTCAGAGGAGGTGCCTGAAATGGCACTAAGTTTGTTGCCTGGGGAATAACATCTGAAGGGACTCTAGTGGATGTGGTTTGAGATTTAGCCCGGATCTTATCTCTTTGGTAAATCAAATGTTGCTCCCTTTCAAGTTTAGACAGCTCATTCTGGGTGTCAACAGCTACTCTCTCAAATGAGTTCTTTTTTCGTTTGTCTTTGTCTCCCGGTGGGAGTTCTTGCCTTCTCTTCTTTGGAGGACGTGATCCCCCTTCATTTATATTAATGCCTCGTGCTTTATTTTTGGTTGGCCTATCGAGATTTCTTTGCGCCATGTCTACAAAAATTGAGAGAAATTTAAAGATAATCATATCAAACCTCAAATATATTAATTGCAGAGAGACTCGTCGATCCAATCGGCGGGACGCCGAGTCCCTTTGGTGAGCTAATTCGGGCTCGCTGAAAGGATTGGTTTAAGCATTCTAGAAATTAGAAGAAGTAGGTGGATCACCCACACATTTCGGCAAGCTATGCTAGCTCGCTAAACGTTAAAGTGCTAAAAGGATTCCGTGGTGCAGACAAAGAGAGATCAAATAGACTTTCGGCGTTACTAGGTTCCTCATCGAAAGTTACTAAATCTAACAATTCTTTTATCAGGAAATTAAAGGCGGCGTGGGGATATAAGGCGAACCGTTGAGTAGTTCAGCGAGCTTGACCTAACTTATAAAACGACCCAACATGCCTATTTTCAACCCAATTTCTCGGATTAAACCCAGCAATCCCCGGAAAAAAATCAAACCATACACTAATCAAATTAGCACTAGATCCATAACACCTAAAATCCCTGAATACTAAGAATTATCCTAGTTTTGTCAAAATTGAAAATTTTCTATTTTATTTACCCTTTTTACATGATGTCAACTTTTTATTCATTAAGCAAATACATCAAGTGGCACAAATTCGGGCTACTCAGGCTTCACCAAATAACATTATACAATAAGCAATCCTATGCCCACAAAATTTAACCAAATTTAAAGCACGACCTTACAAGGTTTCACATAATAAATACATTACGACAAGATTATAAAGACACAACTAACAATCAAACTCTCTAATTAGTTTAGAGAGGACCACCACTTCAACATAAATACAATCATTTGCAGAAGATTTCAAAATCAAAAAACGTAAACTTGGGGTTCAAAAAAACTAACCTTTATGTTGAATTCACAATATAGAAATGTTAGGAGGCAAGTTATCCGCTTAGAACACAACTTCGATGACTAAAATTCGATGAGAAAGAACAAAATATGGATATTACTACTCGGGTGAGAGTTTTAGCGCTTAAAAAGCGAGAGAAAATTAAAGAAGTGGAAGTTTAAACAATTAACTTTTAAATAAAATCATCCAATTTTTCCCTTTTGGCAACGTTAGTCTAGTTTGACGAACCACTCGGCGACATGCCAATCTGTCACTACTCTCACCAACTTTTATAGGGACTCCAGTTTATATAGAGGTCTAAACGGGGAATGTAGTGGGATCACCAAACATTTATGTGATTGTCGAACTGGATCTTCAGCTCGCCAACCTTAGCTTTTCAACTCTTTCGTTAATTTAACCTGCACAATCAACTTACCATTATTTCAACATGAAAAACAAAAGAAATAAAACCTTGTGTGCCTCCCAAGAATCTCGTTAGTTAATTTTATGCCACGACGCAAGTCCTTACTCTCCATTATTGGGGTTCGCCCTAGTAATACTAGGTTATCCCAATTGCTCATCTGGGTGGAGATGAGGCACTACATGAATCATGAGTGTTCTGATCAGCTGTATAGATCTAGATTGAAAGCCAATCATCTAAATTAACGCTATAATAATCTCCTCCATTTCTTCTAGAACTTTATCTTATTCGGACATCTTTTGGAGAATGATTTGCAGATATCTTCAACACGATTGTTTTCGCTATATCTAGACTTTCTATGTTCATGAGGGGGTATGTACCTCCCTTTTTTGTAGCCCTGGACTTGTACGTATGAAATTTTAGTGGCAAACTTGTCGAGTTGAGTTTCTAGTGGAGTTATCATGAAGTCTCTCTCAACTTCTTCGACCGTCTCAGTCAATTTGCCATCATTTCTATTGATCATGATTAAAGTGTCTGCTTACAATGCAACACATAGAAAAATGAAATTTAAAGTAAAGTAAGTATCATTATGGCTAATAAAAATACAATTCAACTTAGCAAAGAATTCTCAAGTATCACCACTACCTAACAGAGGCTCCGTTTCAATAGACATCATCAAAGACACTACATCCAATACTAAACATCGACGATTGTTAGTCATTATATAACCCAACCAAGGGTTGGGTTCTTTTCGACGGGGGTGGTTTTTAGAAAGATTCAGCACAAATCAGCCCATGCTTGTCATTGCTACGAGAAATTATCAAATAAAAACATGGTAAATTAGAGGGATTGACATGAGTGTCAACTAACAATGGGTTCGGGGGGGCTTTGGTTTGCAATCAAATTAAAAACTAAAAATTGAAAAAACAAGAGAGACTAATGGGGAAATTGAATTATTGGGATGTGACCATAATATGAGATTAAAAACACCGTAGGGTACTTTCTACTGATAGTACATCGCTGAATATATGTAACTAGGATAGACTTTAGTGGTGGTAAATTCTCTCTTGTGCAAGCTACCCAGATTCAACTCAATTTCTCTCTTTAAGCATAGCCTCCACTTAGACCGATCACTCTCTCGAGCTGAAAGTGTGGGAGAGGGACTAGGATTCACTCTCTCGAGCTGAACCCATGATGACCAAATAAGAAATGGCTAACAATTTAGTAGTCTTAGTTATAAAGCCTCTCTCTCAAGCAAGCCGAAAACACTATGGTGAAAACGTATTTTTAATAAAAATAATTTAGCTCAAACACAGTTACTAAATGAAACCTAATCTAAAAAGCAAATTCACTAATAATAAGAAACACCCAACAATTGATTTAACTCATATCTACAAAATCACACACCTAGAATTGGGATTTTAGCTAGACATAGAGAAAAGAAAGAAAATGATACCAAATTGAGATAACATCAATTGCGTATGATTTATTTTCAATTCAAATGAGTCTAGGAAGAAGAATTTCCAACACCCACTTCAAATTTCTTCAAGGTGAGAATCTTCAATTCTCAAAGGTTGAAGAGCAAGGTTTACCAAAAGCTTTCAAAAACTCATAATAGAAGCTAACTCTTAAAATTACTGTTTAAACTACAAAAATTGGTTCTAAGCTAAAAGTATTAGCAAGTATATATAGTTTTCAAAAAGTTATGTTGTGAAGTACCACTCGGCGAAGTTAGTCGGATCGCTGATCAAATCAGCGATCTGCCCTTTCGTATATTTATCACCATCTTGCGCTAGCCTACAAAATATTCATATTTTAGATCATTGGGTGACATAGTACTACTTCACATAACTGCTCGTCGACACGCTGACTGCTCCTTTTCACTGCTAATTTTATTTATTCCTTGAAGGCTCTGCTCACTGGAACAAAAGGTGAGGATGAGACCTTTTGGAGACACGCCAAACATGTTCGGTGATCCTTATGTCTTTATTTCTTCGTTCTTTCAACTACCTTTTTTCCTTTTTTCTTGATTGTATCCATTCTTTGTCTCCCAGTCTATATACTCGAAACTTAAGGTATTTTATTTGTTTTAGAGACAAAATATGAATTTGAGGATACTAAACCTATCAAAAACATAGCCCTAAATAATTCCAAATCGTGGACTCATCATAGACCACCTAAATATTTTATTATCTCTTGTGATATCTCAACATATTCTAGTGGTGGCGAAAAGCTTTTAAAAGCATGACAAGAAAAGTGTTGTGCTTCATTACCAGTTAAAAGTTTGGCCTGGTATATCTCACTTGTTGTAAGCCAATATAGAATATGGTCATCTCGGGTTTTAATAATTATGACACTACACTACTAGAGCCTAATCAACTTCTTTTGTCTTGTTAGGGATTCTAATTAGCTTCTATGATCAACATCATCAAGAACAATTAGAATCTAATGCGAACTAAGTCTTGCATTATGAGTTTAACATCTTCCGTAACACTATCAACTTTAAAGTCCTTAGTTTTAAGGTTATGATGAAGTAGTTTCTCTTGTAGCTTCACTAGAGAAAATTCTTCAGCTTTTGATCAAATGTCTGAAAGGAAGCAACTACCGCAAAACTGTAAAAATATTTTATTGTAGATATCTTTTTCCTAAGTTGTTTTTTCGAGTTCCACCAGTGCCATATACACAAACCACACAAAATTCATGGTCACATCAACCTTGTAGTAATAACTCTATATATTCATTATGAGAATCTAATCCAATTGGGTAATGAGAAACATTTAACGGTGTCTTGTTGACCTCTTGCAGAACTTGTATTATAATATTTCAAATAAGTTTTGATTAATGCCTACAATTTTGTAACACCCTAGATTCAAGAAAGAACAAATTTTAGATTTTCAGAAGTTGTCGATGCCATTGACGGAGGCAACCTACGAATCGTAAGTTGAACCGCATAATGTAGATGGGGTCCGTGGTCGGTCACCTCAACTCCCCCCAAAACATTCCAAATTTTCCAATCCTCTAAAAAACAAAAAACAACTGGCAGGATGTACCTTAAGTTGATTTAAGGCCCAACAGTAAGCTTCGTCACTGGGTAAGTCGACTATTAGTTTTCAAACATCAAATTTGACTCCTCTGACAGCCAGACTACTACTAATAGGACGACCGTCAGTCAACTCCATCGATGGTCTAGTCGACTTTAAGTTTAGGGGTAATAGGGTCTTTAATTTTCCTTATTATTTTATCCATGAAATTTTTCAGTTTGCTCAATTTGAACCTGTTATTCTAGTTATATTTTACCCTAAATCATTATTCTCTAGAATTCTGAAAGCTTAGAACAAAAGATGAGAAAGAGGCGATAGTTTTCCCCTAGAATGACCAGCAAGTTCCTTCTAGTTCCAACCTGAAAATTGAAAGATTTCTTCGTAAAATTTTTCACCAGGAATGTCGGATTTTAGTGATGGATTCCTTTAATCCACCAGGTCCCTAGAATTCTGTCAGATTCTTGATTCCCATGTCTTGGTAAGACCTGGAGTTTTGAAAAGCTTGAATAAATGTTATGATTTAGCTTGTAGAGTATTCCTGGTCAGATTATCATATTTTCGTGGAATTGTTTTTAAGTTCTTTGCATGAAACTCCGAACCTTAGTTGCGTAACTTCTCTTAATTCATGAATTACACATGCTAAGTCATTTAAATAGATATATATGCTCCCGTTTCGAATGTCATATTATCAACCTATAATTTCTATATTCCCAGATTCTGATGTCACAATTTTAAGCTATTCAGTATTTCATTATTTCAGTCATAATGCATCATATTCATATTAGTTGGGAGTAGGGTTAGAAATAGGTGAACTAGGGAGTCAGTGTACCCTCCTAAACATAGAACTGTGTGCCCCCATAGGTTAAGTCTCCTATGTGGGCATCAGTGTTGATGATCACGCCAATCATGCCTATATCCCTGGCAATCTATATTGGGATCTTTGATATGGTTTATTCATTGGACACCATAGTTACCTCACGTGGTGGTTATGTTGGTTACGTGTAGCTCGCACAGTTAGACTCTAGTATTTTGACCAGGTTTTTAGTTATACTTTACTATTCAGTCTCAACATTTTATGTACTTGGTCATTGCATTCAGTTTAGTTCTTGTCATTATATCTCAGTATTTCTATCATGTTCAGACTATGTCATTGCTCAGTTATGTCTTGTTTAGCTTATATGTTTTGGTCATTTTTATCCTATCGTGCATAATTAGTACCTTCTATTTATTGACACATACTCTACGCTACATCTTTTCATGATGTAGGTTCAGGTCCTCAACATTGAGATCACTCGTAGATAGATTCCCGGTCCACATTCAGTAGCTTCAATGATAAGTCATCATACTTTGAGGACAATAGACATGTTTTCATATTTAGTCTTTCATTTATGTTTGAGTTTGTTAGGGTTAGCTAGGGACATATCCCAACAACATAGTCAAATAGAGGTTTTTTCTGACATATTTAGATTGGCGTTAGTTTTTCAGTGATTGTTCAGTATTACTTAAATCTTATAATTTTAAATATATTAAAACCACTATTGGGTATTCCCCATCATTAGTGATTTAGCTTCCGCATTAGTTCATCTTTCCATAGATATGTCTAGTTTTCTTATGATATGCAAGATCAGGGTTAGCTTCAAGTCACTCGTGATCCTATATCATGTGCTTATGCCTAGTGGGTTGCTTTGAGGCATAAAAACTTTAAGTTAAAAATAAAAAATAATGTAGGTATAAGTATGATTTAGTACATGGAATGTACTATGTTTGAGGGGAATGTAATAAAACACGAAAAATAATCGTAAGGGTACATCATCTAAAACATGATATGCATGACCAAGATCAACATAGTAAAACCATATAAGAAGAATCGTAAATCATGAACATTGTCAATGCATCTTAAAATCATTATGGAAGCTTCATAAAACATTTGTAAGTAACTTAGTTAATTTTGTGGGATATTAATTTCACCCGATAATAGACCACCCGAGCTATAACATTGAATCTTAAGTAACTCCCACATTCAGAAGGGAAAGTCTACTTGCAAAAGTATAACGTTGTATCTTCCTCCACCTCAAAGTTCTCTCGTTTCTAAGTCAAATCACTACTCAATAATCATTTTCTTAAATTTATTATCTTACATGGAAAAGTACAATTCAAATAATAATATAATCTTAAACATCATAGAGTATCTCATTAAATCTTTAATCAAGTCTAAGTGAGAAAACCTTTCACCAAGTCATGATCTCTTATTATGTGAGGAAACCTTTCATAATTTCATTGATGCTCATATAAAGAAACCAAGATCATAAAACAATATTTTTGCATAAATTCATTGTCTTTCTTCATATTCATGCAAATTAGTTCATGACAACATCATTACTTGATTCATAACCTTTCTTCAAAGTTTGAAAAACTTCTACATGACCTTTTTACAGTCCTTCAAAACTCATACAATTCATACTTTTCATTCATAGGTCAAACTTCATAAACTTAATTTTGTAAAAAGTCAACTTCATGTCTACGACTTCCTTCATGAGGTCCGTATGTTAGACTCATAGAACCTACAACAATCAAATTTTCTACATTCTTGTTACTTTTTGACTTTCCAACTTATGAGATTTTTCATGCCTTAAATCAATACACATGCACATTGTATAGTCCTTCTTCATAGAGGGAATGAGAGAAAACCAGGGCAATACAATTAATATGATGGATCTCCTATCGAAGCGGTCTTGAAGCTCAACATTGAGCTCCTTGATCTATAAGGAGCCATGATATAATGCAGAATACAATTAGTCTGATTACCCAGCTCAATCTCAATTAGAAATCTTATATCACGCTCTGTGAGTAGGGTAGGTAGGCCGATACAAAACACATCTACAAAGTGCCTCACAACTGTAACTGACTCAACTTGAGGAACCTCCCTAATTACATCACACACATAAGCCCAATAAGATAAACACTGGATAACTACTAGCCTCTAAGCTCGAACAAAACAAATAACTCCAACCATTTTGCTACTATGGTATCCCTACCACACCACCACGGGTATACCAGGCATGTCTAAGGTAAGAGTCTAAGAGAATCTAAGACCACGTGGTAGGGATATAACAATTAATGCCTAGAACTACATCAAAAACAAGCATAATAAGAAAAATAAGGTCATCACGGGTGTGAAGCCCTGGATATTAACCATACAAGATCAAAATGTATGATACAATATTCTTAATGATGAACGGAAGGCTCCTCCAAAGAAAATCAATTATAAGGAAAGAACACTTAAAAGGTGAGCTGGTTTAAAGGATGGAGAATGTCTTCTTTCTTTTCTTTTTTTGATATTTTATAGTAAAAATTCTTGTTGTTTTATTCTATTTTTGTTAAGGGTGTGATTGAAATACGGTGTATATGATACACCACCATTTACAACCATTTTGTTATTCCTACAGAAAATTGAGATCTCTATGTCTTCTATTGTTTTTTTATTTGTCAGGTGATTTTTATGTACATGATTGTCCTAAATTTTTGCTTTTTGGCCAAATTAAGAATTGGTTTAAAGTGGATAAGAGTGCCACTTAACTACTACTTGCATTTTAAAGAACATTTAAAGTTGGTGTAATACATCAATAGCACAATAAAATTAAATTTCATTCAAATATTCGAATTATAATTTGTTCCAATTCTGTTGAGCACATGGACATATGATAAAGCGCTCTAGTAGACACTTTTAATTTAATTTATAGGAAATCCTTTTCCCTATTTTGCAAGTGTCAATTACATAGACAAGTTAACGACTTAAAATATGCCACCTATTTTAATTATACCATTTGGCTTAAGTAACCCTTCAAGATCAAACATGTTGCAATTGATATTGATGTGTATAATTAAATGAGATAATTTTTTTCATGTGGTTAACTTATCTATCTAACTATGTTTGCATTACATGCAAAATTTCTTTCAAAAATCTGAACATATTATCATTTGCTTAAATGCTTAATTGGAAAATAAGGTAGATCAAGTGTCTATATAAAATTTACTAGAAAATTTAATACAAGCATTGGAAGTTTGTTCTCGTCATAAATATTCCACTTGTTATGTCAAACCTCTACATTTGTAGTAACTCTACCTACCATGATTTAGTGACGTGTGAAGATATCATTTGTCTTTAATTACTAGAATTTGACGTTATATCTCTCACTATTTCACCCACTTTTATCATTGTTAGACCACATCCTTGATTTCCTACCAATGTATTTGATTAGATATGTGTGGCTATCATTCTAATGTATTAGTTTTTTTCTATCACTTTGGTTAGTTGGGTATGACATTAGTATAGATGTAGTTTTTGCATCATCTTATTTGCGAGAAGTTATCTATACCAAAGTTAGAAGTGTCACAAGCTCCTTTATGTTATGAAAGACTTTAAGGTCAAAGGTATGCAACTAAAATTAGCCTATTTTCATGATCCTTCTTACTTTGTATTCTAATTAAGTACTTATGTGGGACTAAGTATATAAATATTCCTCATTGAATGGATATTGTTTGTGTCATCATAAGAGTGAAAGAATTGCTTAAAGGGAAACCTAATTTGCTCCTTAGTTGTAATAACCCTCCATCTCATTTCTATGTTTATGCCTTATGTTATTTGGTTAGAGAATTCCTATAGTGATCCAAAGTCATTTATGACTTGTTGTGACCTATAATATTGTCACCTCGTCGTTTGTTTGGTGTTTGTGCAAGTTTCTGTGTTTTGATGTTTTTGAACCTTGAATGGTCGTTTTTATTAAAAAGTTCAAGAAGAAGACCTCAAAATCAAATTTTTATGATTATATAAGATTTGAAAGGGTTATTTTAGACTAGTATCATGGTCGAAACAACTCATGAGGCTTTCAGTGCATCTCTATGCGATTAGGCATTTTAACTTTAAAGTTAAGGTTAATTTTAAGTTTAGTCAATATTATAAGTAAACGATCTTGGATGAGAATTTTTTGAGCATGGTTAGGTCTAGAAAATGTTTAGTTTAGTCTAGAAAAACCTTTGTTCAAATCCCGAGGCTTCTTGGCTAATTCACATCCCCTTGTGGATTTTGGCTTAAAATATATTTTGGGGTGGGACCAACTTTTTATCGTGATAACCTTATGCAGAAATTTTGATTGCTCTACTTATTTTGGCATGTAAAATTTGATAGGGTTGCATATGTCATTTGTATGCACGAAAATTTGAACAAATTCAGAATACCCCATCAGAGATTTGGACTTACTAAGAACAAGTTGATATGCATGAGCTCGTGATAAGAAAAACGGCCGTAGAATTTACAGATCCAACCGCATTTGTAGATCCCAGCCAACCTATTGGCTTCATTTGTGAGGATCAAATTCAGAGATCCCTACCGCGATCATAGGGCCTAGTTTCCTCTTGATCGTGATTACGAGGCCTTCACTTCGTTTTCATGGTCCCTTCACATTTTCCAAGAAGATATTAGACTTTTCTTATTTAATGAGCAATTATGACTCAACTTGGTTCTCAAAGGTCAAATAACAACTTTCTCAATTAAGCTTAGAATTAGGAAATTTTAAAGTCCTATGCATCCGAAATTATCAAGGCTCTATTGTGGAGTGATCTAAAAGTGTTGTTCTTCCTTCTCTTGAGGTGAATTTGTGGTCTAGTAGGTTTTCCTCGTTGTTAGTTTGAGTTTAATTGGGTTTTCTTGTATATTGCTGGTTCTTGTTGTTCCGAGCCCAGAATTGTGTTCCTTTTTAAAGCACAAGTTTAGAGTATCGTTTATGACCTTTTCACACTATAAACTTCAAAAATTTCATCGTGGATCCCATGATGCCTGTTTTACTCAAAAATAGGTTTTTTGTGTTTATGTGTTTTGGTATCTAAACAACCGTATTGATGTTGTGATCCTATTTGGATTGTATGGTAGTATTTGGAGGCCGTTTAGAATGAAAAAGTGATGGCCTTGTGATTTGAAGTGCGCACATTGAGCCTTTAGGTAGTCTATGACTTCATTTCTATTTAGATTGTGCTTGAATTAAAAAATACATGTTAATTGTAATGAATTGGGGGAGGGTACCTAGTTTTTCTTACTTTTCTTTCCTAGATACCATTCTTAGACTTGACTGGTCGTATTTTTAAGTGTAGTACCATACTAGTTGGGGTTGTATATGTTCCATGCTATTTTGAATTTGTTGTTGTTACTACTTGTTATATAATGAGCATTTCCTGTGTTAGTCCATGACTGGACTAGAGTCGCATTATACTTTCGATCCTCATGATTTATTAGCCTTGTTTCTTCTGTGACGTCATTTCAGTTAGACTAGATCCTTGTAGACAAAGTAGTAGACCTAAGTATGATAGTATGAGCCTTAGTTTAGGTGATTTTAGAGCTTTATAGTTCTTCTATTCTCTCTCGTATCTCTGCGGCCCTAATGCAATGAGGACTATGTATAATATTGTTCTAGGCTTGGAGCCTTTTAGTTATTCATTGTGAATGGACGTCGTTCCACTATGGTCTAGTATTGACATTTTAGATCCTCTTCGAAGTCGAGACACCCCTAGGTTACTCTTGGTGTCTTACGCACTTGGTATTTGACTCAATGGCTAGGCGGCCTTGATATATAAGATTATCTTAAGAGTTGAAACTCCCCCAGGTCAGTATTCCTAGGTGGGATGGGGTGGCAGGTTGTATCGGGCGCCAAGATTGACTATTTCTCTTTCTATCTGCACTGGGAGTTGACTTGATTGTTGAGTAATTGAGATTACTTCGATTAGGTGCCTGACTTTCTCTTCGTGGTTCTCTTCTTCTTTAGACTTAGATATTATATGTACCTATTAGGCATATGGGGTATGATCTATTGCCTTTACTTTTTTTTGGTTAGCCGGCCTATGATCTATGCTGTGTACCTTTGTTTTAATACTCATGATATACTCTGCATCTATAATTTTGATACAGGTCCTAGTACCAGCTAACGACGACTATCGTTTTGCCATATTAAATAATTTTTGGGATCATAGGTGGGTGTGCACACTTGACGCCTGATATACTGTGATTTTACAATATTTTTAATA
Organism: Solanum sitiens; assembly: GCA_016801875.1. Lineage (NCBI taxonomy): Eukaryota > Viridiplantae > Streptophyta > Magnoliopsida > Solanales > Solanaceae > Solanum > Solanum sitiens. The sequence goes on from JABWTJ010000024.1 coordinate 3,921,317, forward strand.
CATTCGTGTAAGAGTTGTATATTTCTAGGGCCATTTTGTATTGGTATTAATGTGTTTTTATCTTGCTTGCACGAAACAAGTACGGACGTGAAAGTTGAGAGACACAGTTAAAGAATGTTGTAGAAAAGACATCTACAGACATGACCTAAAAAAAGTATGTCCTGTCACGGTCTGTTGGGGGTAGGCGTAGATGCACATGCATGGATTGAAGGAAAAATCAGAGTATTCTTGACCAAGTGTGGAACCACGGTTAGAAATGATGGATCGTATGTGGAATTATAGGCCATCCTGCATGTCCGACAAATGATTCAAAGAAAGGATTTCCAGTACCTGATTTCAAAAGTGTAAGTATGGAGCTACGCAAGAGGATCCACGGACCGTGGATCGAGTCATCGTTCGTCCTAGTGACCATCAATTGTTACAGCCAGTTAAAGATGTTGAGCTTTGGAGAAATGCCTATGTCCCAAACAATGGAAGGGACCTACAAACCATAGGTCAGTCCAAGGTTTGTAGGTTAGTGTCATATATCGAAACCGCGTCAAGAAACTTTATTTACTTAGTTCATTTTTTTTTTTTTAGGACAATGTTTTCTATATATAGGGCATGTAAACCTCATTTTTAGGGTTGGACTTCACTATTAACTTTAGCTCTTTATTTGTTCTGTGGAATAAAGTTGCAAACATTAGCAATTTAATTTCTTATCTTTAATGTATAAACAATCCTGCTTTGAATGTGAATTTGAGATTCTGGTTTTCTTCTACTCATTATGTAAATTCATGAATTCTTCTTCTAAAAATATGAATTATGTTCCTGCTAGTATGAGTAACTAAATATACAACTAGAGTTGTGGGAACCATGGGTGATTAAGAAAGTATGAATAGTAACTAAGTAATTCTCGAATAGTGTTGTTGTATGCATTTATAATTTTTTCATTTAGAAGTCTTTTTAAATGTGGCCAATGTTAGAACTCACCTTGTTTCTACTTACCTGGCCAAGAATTAAGAAAAGAATTATCAAGAGGTCTACTCTAGTGTATGCCAAGTTCATGGAGTCGAGGCAAACCATTGACACCATATGACCCAAAGTTTAGCAGAACTTTTAGAAGAATGAGTAACCAAGAGGTCCAAGTGAATCCAATCAGAGGAAATCTAGGGAATGGAGTTGAGTTGCAGCCTCATGGTGTTGTGAATGAGAATTCTTACGTTCATGCTGAAAATCTACCTGGTGATGCATTGAGAGTACAAAATCCACAAAAACCAATGTTGTGTGGTAACTCTAGGGCTGAATTCAATACCATTGAATCTGATGGACCTATTGTGCTACCTCCAAGAAAACATTCACGTAGACTAGAAGCCTGATGCATATACTTACAACGAGGGGTTTATTTTTGGGTATGGCATCGGAGGATCAACTGGGCACATGGCCAAGTTGAGTAGTGTTTGCAAGAGTTGTGTGGGTCGACCGGAATTGGACATGAATGACATTCGGTTAAGAGTTTTCCCTCTATCATTGACAGTGATGCTCTTGTATGGTTTTTTAAGTTCCCATATAACTCCATTCATACATAAGATCAATTGCACAAAGTTTTCATGGAAAGTACTTTCCATTGTCAAAGAAGCTGAACCACAAAGATAAACTCAACAAATTTGTGGGACTACCAAGAGAGTCTGTAAGTAGTTCGTGGGATAGGTTCAGTCCATTCATAAGTAGTTCTCCAAATCACTGCATTTATGATGAGTCGCTAAAGGAGTACTTCTACAAAGTTCAGGATGACAATAGCAAGGTTGTGCTTGATACTATTGGTGGGGGTTCATATGTAAAGTGTACTTTTTAGAAGATTGTTGAGAAATTTGACGAAATCTCCCGCAACAACAAAGCTTGGAGCACTAGAAACTCAGACACTTGGAGGAGCACCTTTGCACTTCACTCTACACCAATCAATCTGCCGATGATATTCATGAAGAGATGGCTCAAATGAGGACCGAATTAGGGTTGGTTTTGAAGCATGTAAGCAGAGGGGGCAAAAAGTTAAGTGTTGTAAATTTTTTGACTAGAAATCCACCACCAGTTGAGGTGCGCTACTATGAAGAGGATACTCATGTAGTGTATAATCAGACGGGGGGGGGGGGGGTTTCGAGCCAACAATAAGTCCAAGGTTCCAATTTGGATAATTGGCAACAAAATGAAGGAAACCAAAAACTATGGCAACTACAATTAAGAGGGTCAGTATGTTTGGGATGGGAACTACAACCACGACAACAACTGCAACATGAACAACTATGTCAACAGAAACGATAGGGGTGGTCCTTATGTTCCTCCTCAAAATCAAGAATCTGATAACAGCGAAGATGGGGGTAATATGTCACGTATTGATGATATGATGCAGAAGATGATGAAGTGGTTCGACTTGACTTATGAGAATGTGACAGAGATGTGGAACGACTTGTCTTGTATTGGTCAAAAAGTTGATGCTTATGCAGTGTTGTTCAAGCAAATTGAGAAACAGGTGACTCTCCGCCTAGCACACTTCCTAGTAACACCATCCAAAATACGAAGAATGATGGGCATTGTATAACAGTCACCACTAAAGGGGGCAAGAAGACCATTGATCCACATATATCGTCTGAGGTCAAAGTTGAAGTTTGTAAAGATGATTATGAAATCTAGGTTACTGGAGAGTCCAAGAAAGCTATAGAGAAAGAAGTGGAGATAACCCAGAAAGTTGTCTTATGCCTAGAGCTCAACCTCCCTTCCCACAAAGGTTAGTGTACAAGATTAAAGAAAGAAAGTACCGCAGTTTTATTAGTATCTTGAAGAAGTTTTCCATCATTATTCTGTTGATAAAAGCTTTGGATCAAATGCATGGGTATGCAAAGTTTAAGATTGATTTTGCGAAGAAGAAAAGGGTCATATTCTTTGAAGGCGATGATAGGTTACAACATTGTAGTTCTATTGCTACAAGGCTCTTTGTGCAGAAAAAGGAGGATCCTAGTGCCTTCACTATTCCATGTACCATCAGGTTGCTAAATATTGCTAAGGCGTTTAGTGACTTGAGTTCTAGTATTACTCAAATTCCATTATCTATTTACAAGAATCTAGGTCCAAAACCGACTGGGATACGATTTCTTATGGTCGATAGAACTGTGAAGAGGCCCAAATGTGTGCTCCAAGATCTACTAGTGAAAGTGGAGTATTTAATCTTTCTTGCAAATTTTGTGATACTTGATTGTGAGGTTGATTTTGAGATTTCCATTATCCTTTGGAGACCATTTCTTGTAACTCGGCACATCTTGGTTTATATGGATAAATGGAAAATGAAGTTTTGATTGAATAGTGAATAGGTAAATTTCAACATATGTAGTGTCACACCCGGAGATCATACCCCAGATGCGACCGGCGGCGTCTTCCTCTTAGAGGACTGAAACAAGCCCTTAGCATTCGTCATAACATGTCATCAGTTAAAATTTGCGAAACAATTAAAACTTTTACATTCTAGTTGAAGTATACTTAGACTTCATACATAACATTCATAAAGACATACGATATTTTACAAAAAAACTTGTCTCACATATATCAAAACCATCTAAAGAGTACGAATCTGGAATTAGCCAATGAATAGTAAATATTCCATATAGGCCTTAGTACAAAAGAATCCAAAGATCATAAATGGAAATAGAATATTCTTAAAATCTACTGAGTCTTCATAAGCTAGAAAATGAAAGCTAGCATACCCGAACATAAGGACGTACCAAAACTTGGAGAAAGAGTTCCAAGATTCTTCAAATCGACCTCCTTAAACTTCAATTGCCGGAACCTAAAGTTGTAGTAATATAAAGTAATCGGGTTAGTACGCCACATGTATTAAGTATGAGTATATGCACATAAAATTTAAGGACATGCATGAAAAATGATCATTTCTTAGAAACATGCTAAGTCATATGAAATTCTTCACTACACATACCATATAACATATACAAGTTAAGGATTCCATTAACTTAAAGCATAATCATAATTTAAGACATATTTTCATAGAGTCGTGTTAACATTTCATATTCAAAAGATCATAGAACATAACGTACAAGACACATACAAATGATCCCATCCCCAACCTACAAGTGCAATGTTCATGTGAAGCCCCATAACCGCACACAATCAAGTAGATAAGATAGGAGACCATGAGTAAAGCTTTGCTTCATATGACTTGTGACCTAAGTAATCATCCAAGTAAATAATATAACCCAATAACATATTCATCATAATGACCAACATCATATAAGAGTAACATTATCTATCATAAATATATATCTTTCATGCTATCATATTACATAAGAACAATCTCCAAGGACTTCCCTTAGATTCAACTTGTGCAATGTCTAGGTAGAATCCTATACCTCTACCTATACTAAGTAGACTCTTCAAGTCACCCTAGTCAATGTCCATTTACTTTTCTGTCATTATACATGATGGAACAGTTTCCTTAACCGACATAGACCATGTGAGCTAAATATGGAATCCTGTGTCATAAACCCCACACCGAAAGAAGGTGGTCTACCGGCCAAAGTAGAACCAAACATGACATAGCTTTATAGGTGGATCCACTAGCTAGTATCCTATGGTGGCAGCATAGTTCAAGAAATTGGAGATATATTAACAACTCATAGTTCCACATTACATGGCAGCCTCTATATCATGAGAGTCATTGTGACCTACCTTCCATCTAGGGAAGGAACACCTCTCATATCTAATCTATCAGTGCTTAGCTTAAGTCCCTTTCTTGAATAACCTTTAAGTTATCTTTTATCATAATCTTATCATAGGTCATAGGAGATTAAATCCTTGTGTAAACATGATCATGAGATCTTTAGGATTAGATGAGAATTTCCTTTTATCGTAACCCTTCGTGTGTGAGATTAACCTAGCATAATCATCTTGTGTAAAACATACAAGAGATCTTATTCTTATCATGATATCACAATTAACATGTTCATAGCCCAACCTATATACATTGCAACATCATACATAAATCAATAGCATTGTAACATCATTTATGGGCTAACATAACAAACATGAAGTAATCACGACTTTAGAAGACTTACCTCTCAGTTCCAAGAACCTTATTCAAGTTCTTACGTTCAACTTACAACATTCATAACAATAACATAGTGAAATACTCAATATCATAACCAAGAACAACTCTTAAAATCATATAAAAGATAAATTCAAAATATAGGATAAGGGAAACAGTCATTAAAGAGTTGATTCAAGTCTTAATTACAATCCCAACGTTTACATCTTGTCAAGTAGTAGGTAAAACCCATTGGAAACGATCAATTAGATATGAAATTGCATCACTCAAAATTCAAACATTACTAACCACATACGCATCAATTCTTGTGAAATCGACCATATAAAACACATACTTTTCACCAAAAATCATGAATCTAGAGTTAGGAAGAAAATCCGCTTTGTAGAGTAAAAACCCTATTATTTGAATTTCTTGAAAACATATCTTTGAAAGGACCTCTTGGGAAAAGGAATCCCAAGAGTGAAAAACTCATACCTTATAGTTGAAGAATCCACGAAAATTTAGAAGAAAACCTTGAAGTCTTCGTCTTCTTTCTTAAACTCTTCTTGTTCTTCAATGGGGTTGGAAAAGAGAGCGTTTCTTGAGAGACGAGAGAATTTTTGTTTGAATCTGATTTGGACATGTAAAAAGTGGTCTAACACTGACCTAGTTTCCATATATAGTCGTCCTATAAAATACCCAAAAGACCCTCCATTTAAATGGGTCTTTTTAAGAAGTAAAATTACAAACATACGACATTAACGATTCTGAGAAGTGGTTGCGTGTCGCGGGGCCAAATCCTGTCATTTTACTGAAATTTTGGGCTGAGGCAGTGAGGTGTGTGTCAGCCTCGCGTCGCGAGGATTCCTATCACATCTTGAGGCAGTACACCTCGTGAGGACCGCGCGTCGCGTACTTGTTCCTCCAATTCTGTCTGTTCGTAGGCCGCTAGGCAGCCTGCTCCCCTATGTTTGGGTCCTCCCCAAGGACACTTCGGATGGTCCTTGGGGTGTCGTTACTGAAATGTTGGACCCTTTTTACTACATACTCCCTATACAAGGTCTCTTTACAAGTTTTGGACATCATTTTACACTTCGAAACCTTCACCGAACATAGGGACGTAACTAGTTCAAATTAGCTAGTTTCGGACGTCAAGGTCTTTCTTTGTCGTTTTGGATCTAAGTTTTCCTAAATGAACTTATTACATTAATATAAGTCTTGAAACATCATTTTAAACTTTATTTAATATATTAATCTCTAGTCTAAGTCATGGCATTTCCGGAGTGTTATATTATCCCCCCCCCTCCCCCTTTAGGAACATTCATCCCCGAATGACAATAAAATCTTTTGGAGGGTAGGAAAAGACTCAATACTAGCAACCCAACCAACAATACCATAAAAATAATAATGAGTCACAGATCATAGGACTACTTCACAACTCCTTTCAACACATACCACAACATTACACATAGCACTCAATTCATGACGCACACATAAGATCTTAACATTTCATAACACATAATGAGGAATTTCCTTCTCACATCCATATGAGCTTACAATACATCAAAGAGTTACCGTGCTATCATTCTTCTCAAGACAACAACAAAACAACAAAATCTCAAGAAGACACATGCATACATATTTCACATAAGTGCAAGAATAGAGTATGAAGGCATTTTCTTAAAACTCTAGTTGGTACTATTTTTTACCAAAACATGCACCTATTTAGAAAAAAAGTCAATTTCATGATGATGCATTACTTTCTCTATTAAGAGGAATTTCTAACATCAAGGAATAAATAGATGAGGGTAGCGGGACTTCATGTCGACTTCAGCCTCCCATGTTGCTCCCTCAACAAGATGGTTCCTCCATAGAACTTTTATAGAGGCAACCTCCTTGTTTCTAAACTTCTTGACTTGGAGATCTAGGATCTCAACCGGAACCTCTTCATAGGAGAGGTTCTCGTCCACCCCTAAACCTTCAATAGGCAGCATAGACACCGGTCACCTATGCATTTCTTGAGGATAGAAACATGAAACACTAGATGAACCGAAGTTAGTTAACTAGGTAGTTTCAGTTCATAGGCAACCTTTCCAAACCGTTGTCAAACCTCATGTTGTAAGAGAACTCAATCCAAGGTAAATGATCATCCCAACTTCCCTTGAAATCAATAACACAGGCTCTTAACATGTCTTCAAGCGTATGAATGGTATGTTCCGCTTGACCATCTGTGTGACGATGAAAAGCGGTACTAAGTTTCACTTGAGTACCAAAACCCTTTTGAAAAGACTTCCGAAAACAAGAAGTGAATTGGGCACCTATATCCAAAATGATGGACAAAGAAATCCCATGAAGACTCACAATCTCATTAATGTAGATTCTTTCATAATCTTCGGTAGTATAAGTAGACTTAACAGGTTGGTCAACTTATCCACAATAACCCATGTACAATAATTTTACCTTCAGGTTCGAGGCAACCCAACAACAAAATCCATATTGATGGCTTCCCACTTTGAAGTAGGAACATCCATGATTTGGGTTAAACCACCCGTTTTAAGATGCTTAACTTTAACTTGTTGGCAATTTGGACACTTAACAACAAACTCTGCTATGTCCCTTCTTAAATCATCCTGCCAATAGACTTCTCTAAGATCATGATACATTTTGGTGGCACCCGGATGTATAGAATAGCTAGAAACATGGGCTTCTTCTAGAATTTGATTTCTCAAATCCTCAACATCGGGTATACATAATCTCCATTGGTACCTAAGAACACCATCCCATCCCCCCCTTGGGAGAATGACTTACTGATCTTACAAAGTTCTTATTCCTTCAACTCCATCAATAGAGGATCAAGATGTTGCTTAAATTTCACATCAACCACTAATGATGAGTCGAGTTATGAAGGACCATAAATCCACCATTTGGAGAATCTTCTAATCGCACACCTAAACTTGCCAACCTATGAACATCTTTCACAAGTTCTTTCTTCTCTTCTTCCACATGAGACATACTACCCATAGTCATACGACTCAAAGCATCTGCAACCACATTGTACTTGTCGGGGTGGTAAGAGACACTCATGTCATAATATTTCAACAATTCTTACCACGTTCTCTGTCAGAGGTTCAACTTCTTTTGTGTAAACACATATTGAAGACTTTTATGGTTAGTAAACACATCAACATGCACACCATACAAGTAATTCCTTTATATTTTTAAGGCAAAAACTACAGCGTCTAACTCAAGATCATGAGTTGGGTAATTATTCTCATGAACTTTGAGTTGCCTAGAAGCATAAGCAATCACCTTGCCATGTTGCATAAGGACACATCTCAAGCCCACTCAGGAAGCATCACAATATAGTAGAAAGCCTTCATTACCCTCCGGTAAAGTCAACACCGAAGCAGAGGTAAGTTTATCTTTCAACTCTTGAAAACCTCCCTCAAAAGCTTTTGACCACTCAAACTTCACCTTCTTTTGGGTCAAGGCTGTCAAAGGAGAAGCAATGGACGAAACTCCATTAACAATTCTTCTATAATAGCCGTCTAGACCCAAGAAACTCCTTATGTCTGTGGGAGTCAAAGGTCTAGGCCAATTTCATACCGCATCCGTCTTCTTCAGATCAACCTCTACGCCATCACCAGAGATAATATGGAGAAGAAAAGCAACTGACCTCAACCAAAATTCACACTTGCTAAATTTGGCATAAAGTTGGTGTTCTTTGAGGACTTACAAGGACAACCTCAACTGACTCTCATACTCATCTTCATTCTTGAAGTATATCAAAATATCATCAATGAACACAATCACAAACGAGTCGAGGTAATGTAGGAAAAATCTATTCATTAAGTCCATAAACACCTCCGGGGCATTTTTTAACCCAAAAGACATCACTAGAAACACATAGTGACCATATCTAGTTTGGCAGGCTGTCTTGGGAACATCTTCACCTCTCACCCTAAGTTGGTGATATCTCGACCTTAGGTCAATCTTGGAAAAGCTAGAACCTTGGAGTTGATCAAAGAGATCATCATTCTGAGGGAGAGGATACTTGTTCTTTATGGTGACCTTATTGAGTTGGAGAAAATCAATGCACATTCTAAGGGACACATCCTTCTTCTTAACAAACAAGAATGGAGCACCCCATGGAGAAATACTAGGTTGAATGAAACCCTTTTCTAGTAAATCTTTGAGTTGGAGCTTCAATTCTTTAAATTCAGCCGGAGCCATCCTATATGGAGGAATTGAAATGGGATTCGTATCCGGTAACAAGTCAATGCCAAAGTCAATTTCCCGTTCGGGAGGAACACCTCGAAGGTCATTAGGAAAGACCTCTGGATATTCCCTCACTACGGGGACTGACTCGATAGAAGGAGTTTCACATTCTAGGTCCTTAACCCTTATAACATGGTTTAAAAAACTCTTGGCTATCATCTTAAAAGCCTTCAAGAACGAAATAATTTTACCCCTTGGCATAGAATTTCCCCCCTTCCACTCTAGAATAGGTTCATTAGGGAATTGAAACTTCACTACTCTTGTTCTACAATCTATGGAAGCAAAGCATGCATGAAGCCAATCCATAACCAAGAAGATATCAAAATCAAAAATGTAAACTTCTACAAAATCAACAAGAGTAACTTTATTCAGCAGCATTACATGACATTTCCTATAGACTCTTTTTGCAACTACAGAGTCACATATTGGGATACAAACCAAAAAGGGTTCAATCAAAACTTTGGGAAGCACATCAAACTTCCTATCTACCAAATGTGTAACAAAAGAAAAGGTAGATCCTGGGTCAAGTAAAGAATAAACATTAACAGAGAAAACTTGTAACATACCCGTCACAACATCAGCCTTGACTTCATAGAGAGGGTTCCTTTTTGGAGCTTCAAAACTAGGACCGCTTGATTGAGCTTGGATATTCCCCTTTCCTTGACTTCTCTCATTAGGACAATCCTTCACCATATGGCCATCTTTGCCACAACCATAGAAACTATTAGTTCCAACAAGGCATTCACCCACATGTTTCTTTCCACACTTACCACAACTTGGTCTTTCTCTTGGTGGGTCAACATTTCTCCCTTTTTGAGGTTTAGGATTAGAACCTCTATCATTGCGATTCTTGGAGAAATTTGAATGAACCTAATTTGAAAACCTCTTCTTAAACTTAGGCTTGTCTTGAACATCAAGCCTACTTTTTGAAGAACCACTTTCAAAAGACTTTGCCTTGTTAGCTTCCCTATTCCTCTTCCTTAGACGACTTTCCTCAACCTGTTGAGCATGAACCATCAACCTAGAAAGATCCATATTGTTATGAATCATGGCTGCACGACATTTTTCTTTAAGCTCTTTGGACACTCCCATTACATAACGGCTCATTTCATCCTAGCATTAGAAACTAAAGAAGAAGCATATTTGGACAGCTTAATGCATTTTAAGGAGTATTCCTTGACACTCGTACCTCCTTGACGAAGGTTTATGAACTCCTCTGCCTTAGATTTTCTTTGCTCCCTTGGGAAGAACTTGTCAAGAAAGGCCTTTTTGAAGATCTCCCAAGTCACGGGACCATCTCCTAAAGCCCGACTATCCTTCCACTTATTGTACCATGTCTGAGCCACATTCTTGAGTTGATAGGCAGCAAGTTCAGCCTTCTCAGTAGTACTCACCCCATACAAAACAAAATCTTGTGAACCTCGTCAAGAAAATCTTGGGGGTATTCATCAACTTTTGACCCAAGGAAAATAGGGGGATTCATCCTCGTAAAATCCCTCAGACGGCTAGCTATAGTACTATCATGTTGGTTCTCTTGAGGAACGACTTCTCTGTTAGCTTGTGCCATAATAGCTGGATCTTGAGTGGTGAGGGCTTCGTCCATATGGAACAAGGCTGCCCTCACCTCACCATCCGTCATAGCCGGAGGATTCACCGGAACTTGATCATTTTCAGCAGGTTGCACTTGAGGAGGAACTTGATTGCCATGTGGAGTAGCTCTCGCATTCCCAATCTCTTCTCCCACTCCTCTCGCGGTTATCCTTCTTGTGTTCATCTCCTATAGCCACAAGAAAGGGATTATATTCTAAAAGACACATAGTGTCAAATCTTTAAATGTACGACATAGGATTATCATGTAAAGAGTATTTTCCTAGTCATCACATAGCCTCTCATCCACAATTGTAGCGCGCTTCACAAACATGAACAAGACACTAGGTAATGTGGTTTAGTGATACACATATCCTAAGGATATTTAGCCTCATGCTCTAATACCAAGTTTGTCACAACCAAATAGCATACCCCAGATGTGAACGGGGTGGTCGTCCTCTTAGAGGACTGAGACAAGCCCTTAGCATTCGTTATAAAATGTCATAATTTAAAATTTGCAGAAAAATTTAAAACTTTTACATTCTATTTGAAGTACACTACGACTTCATACAGAACATTAATAATGACATAAGATATTCTAAAAAAACTTGTGTCGCATATAACAAACCATATAAAGGGTATGAATCTGGACTTAGCCAATAAATAGTAAATATGCCATATAGGACTTAGTACAAAAGAATCCAAAGATCATAAATGGAAATAGAATATTCTTAAAATATACTAAGTCTTCATAAGCTAGAAAATGACAGATAGCATCCCTAAACATGATGACCTACCAACAATTGGTGAAAGAGTTCCAAGCTTCTTCAAATCGACCTCCTTAAACTTCAATGGCCGGAACCTACAGATGTAGTAATATAAAGTAATGGGTTTAGTACGACACATGTACTAAGTATGGGTATATGCACATAACATTTAAGGACATGCATGAAAAATGACAATTTCATAGAAACATGCCAAGTCATATGAAAATCTTCAATGCACATACCATATAACATATCCTAGTTAAGGATTGCATTAACTTAAAGCATGATCATAATCAAAGACATATTTTCATAGAGTCATGTTAACATTTCATATTCAAAAGATCATAGAACATAACGTACAAGACACTTACCAATAATCCCATCCCCAACCTACAAGTGCAATGGTCATGTGAATCCCCATAACCCCACACAACCAAGTAGATAAGATAGGAGACCATGAGTAAAGCTTTGCTTCATATAACTTGTAACCTAAGTAGTCATCACTTCATATAATAATATAATCCAATAACATAATCATCATAATAACCAACATCATATAAGAGTAACATGATGTATCATAAACATATATCTTTCATGTTATCATATTACATAAGAACAATCTCCTAGGACTTCTGTTAGAGTCAACTTGTGCAATTTCTAGGTAGAGTCCCATACCCCTACCTATACTAAGTATACTCTTCAAGTTACCCTAGTCAATGTCCATTTACTTTTCTGCCATTTTACATGAGGGAACATTCGCCTTAACCGTCATATACAATGTAAGCTAAACATGGAATATGGTATCATAAAACCCCACACCGAAAGAAGGTGATCTACCGGCCAAAGTAGAACCAAAGATGACATAACTTTATAGGTGGATCCACTAGCTAGTATCCTATGGTGGCAGCATAGTTCAAGAACTAGGAGATGTATTAGAGACCCATAGTTCCACATTACATGGAATCCTCTGTCTCATGAGAGTCATTGTGACCTACCTTCCATCTAGGGAAGGGACACCTCTCATATCTAGTCCATCGGTGCTTAACTTAAGTCCCTTTCTTGAATAACCTTTAAGTTGTCTTTTATCATAAACTTATCATAGGTCATAGGAGATTAACTCCTTGTATAAACATGATCATGAGATCTTTAGGATTAGATGAGAATTTCCTTTCATTGTAACCCTACGTGTGTGAGATTAACATAGCATAATCATCTTTTGTACAACATACAAGAGAATATCATAACTTGCATTATGTTATTCTTATCATGATCTCACAATTACCATGTTCATAGCCCAACCTATATACATAGCAACATCATATATAAATCAATAGCATTGTAGCATCATTTATGGGCTAACATAACAAACATGGAGTAATCACGACTTCATAAGACTTACCTCTCGCTTACAAGAACCTTATTCATGTTCTTACATTCAACTTACAACATTCATAACCATAACATAGTGAAATACTTAATAGCATAACCAAGAACAACTCTTAAAATCATATGCAAGATCAATTCATAATGTAGGATAAGGGAAAGGGTCATTGAAGAGTTTATTCAAGTCTTACTTCCAATCCCTACGTTTACATGTTGTCAAGTAGTAGGTAAAACCCATTTGAAACCATCAATTAGATAATAACATGCATCAAACGAAATTTAAACATTACTTACCACATTCACATCAATTATTGTGAAATCGACCATAGAAAACACTTACTTTTCACCGAAAATCATAAATCTAGAGTTAGGAAGAAAATCCGCTTTGTATAGTAAAAACCCTCGTATTTGAATTTCTTGAAAACTTATCTTTGAAAGGACCTCTTTGGGAAAGGAATCCCAAGAGTGAAAAACACATACCTTATAGATGAAGAATCCAGGAAAATTTAGGTGAAAACCTTGAAGTCTTCTTCTTCTTCCTTAAGCTCTTCTTCCTCTTCAATGGGGTTTGAAAAAAAGAGTGTTTCTTGAGAGATGAGAGAATTTTCGTTTGAATATGATTTAGACGTGTAAAAAGTGGTCTAAAACTGACTTAGCTTCCATATATAGTCTTCCCATAAAATATCCAAAAGACCCTACACTTAAATTGGTCTTTTTAAGAAGTAAATCACAAAAAATACGACTTTAACGATTCTTGGAAGTGGCTGCGCGTCGCCGGGCCAAATCCCGTCATTTTTCTTAAATTATGGGCTGAGGCAAAGAGGTGAGTGTCAGCCTCGCATCCGAAGGATTCCCCTCACATCTTGAGGAAGTACACCTCGTGAGGACCGCGCGTCGCGCACTTATTCCTCCAATTTTGCCTGTTCGCTGGCCGCTAGGCATCCTGCTCCCAAATGTTTGGGTCCTCCCCAAGGACCCTTCGGGTTTTCCTTGGGGTGTAGTTACCAGGCGATTGGACCATTTATACTACATAATACCTATCCAAGGTCTCTTTACAAGTTTTTGACTTCATTTGACACTTCTAAACCTTCAGCCAACGTAGGGACATCAACTAGTTCAAATTAGCTAGTTTCCGGACATCAAGGTCTTTCTTTTTCGTTTTAGATCTAATCTTTTATAAATGAACTTATTACATTAATATAAGTCTGGAAACATAATTTTGAACATTATTTAATATAATAAGCTCTAGTCTAAGTCATGGCATTTCTGGAGTGTTACATGTAGATCCATGAAGAAGAGTCGTGAACTCAAGTCGGTATAAGTGGTGAATCATATTGAAAAGAATGGTTTAGAATTTGCTATTCAAGAGAGGCTGGGTGTTGATGCACTAACAGCGGTAAGATGAATTTTGAGAGTGATGTTATTCAAGACTATGATGAATTGGTCGCCGCACTTAATAGGATCAAATTCCGTTCAAAACCAAAAAGATTTGAGTTAGATATGAATAATCCCGACTCTCCACCCGCAAGACTGTCTGTTGAGGAGGCTCCAAAATTGGAGCTTAAGGATCTACCGTCACATTTGAGGTATGTATTCTTGGGGAGAGTTGGTACATTACCATTCATTATTGTGGAAGATATGAATATGATACTAGTTGAGTCATTGTTGTCCGTGTTGAAGTGGTTCAAGTGGGCTATTGGATGGACTATTCCAAACATTATTGGGATCCATCATGGCTTCTTTTCTCATTAAATCCAACTCATGCTGGATCACTGTAAGACCCCCAAAATGAGTTAGGGTGTCTAGAGACTAACATGTTTGTATTAAGGATCTAAGGTCGTAGAATGGCTTATAATATGGTATAGAGGGAGTGTGTCAAGTTTGAGGTGATTTTGAAGTCAAACATCAAGGGACGACCAATACATTCGATGACTAGTCACCTATGTGCCTCATATGTCTATGCATACTTATATTTGTTTTTAATGAGTTTATGAAGTCTTGAAATGAGTTATAATGATGTTTAATGGTATTATATGGAGTTTCGTGAAGTTTGGAGGTCAAACGTCCAAGACATTCAAAAGATAGCCTTGAGACATGCAGGTGTATGTCTTGATGGGGCCTAGCATGTTTGGACGTGTTACGTGTATTTATTTTGGGTGAAACTTATGTGGGAGGTCTACAAATTGTTAAGGTTTGTATTTACGTTGGAAACATCTGGGTACGACTTCTAATGGGACCCTCAAAAGGTTCCACAAGAAGGACCCAAGGCTGTCGAGACACTGCCTTGACAGTGTCAAACGACGAGCTCAATGCATGCTCCGTTGGTTGACTGACTCAATGGGGATGCGTCGATGGTAACTTAGCCTGGGGAATTCTTGGCCACATGACATCCTCAGACCCAATCTACGGAGGGCACAGAACAGCCTGTTGATGGACCAACGCTCAGTCGATTGGTTCCGTCGATGGTGGCCTGCAACTGCTGCCTTGCACACTGTTTTATTAAGGGGTGAATAGGAAATTAACCTCACGTCCTAAACTGACTCTAATTGACTTTACCTATTTTTTGGTGTATATAAGTAATCTAAAACGTGACCAACCCATTCCCAATCCCACGCTCACGAAATAAACCTTTCCTCCAAAACCAATTCTCCTAGAAGCCTCCAATGTTGGTGAAGCTCAAGAACAAATTGGAGCTTGGATTTACATGGGTGATTCATCAAGTTTTAGAGATTTTCAACTAGAAAAAGGTACGCTAATCCTTCATCTCCAAGTAACCTTTCACATGGAGAGTCAATCTCATGTTTTCAAAGAAGTTTTCATGAAAAATCTCTTCTTCTTCAATCTAGCCATGCGTTCTTTCTAAAAACATTTTTAATGATTAAATCATGATGAATTGAAGTTAGTATATTGGTTTTAACGTTATTTTTTGTAATCCAATTGCATGATGAACCCATGTCCCTTCCCAAAATTGATTTATCCCTTGCATGGGCATTGTGATCATGGCTTGTTAATGGTAGATTTGTGATTCTCTTACGTTGAATTTCTTATATCTATTGTGATTTACTTGAATTTATTATGAATTGATGATGAAGATCCATGTGGATCAATGTATGAGGATTTGAACATGCCTAGCCTAATTATCAATGTGATCACTGTAATATGGACCTTTTAAGGTATAAAAGTGGAAATCGTTTATGTTGTGGTTCTTGTAGCTACTGCCTTAGGCTAATACTTTGGTTGAATTGTGAATATAAATATGGTATGATCAAAGTAAAGAAGGCTTGGTATTAATTGATCTATGTGCTCCTAAGCTATTAAGTAGTAACTTCTGATCACTGTAACATTGATCCTTAATTGTATAAAAGTGGATTCCGAGTATGTTAATATGCTTAGGTATACTATCTAGAACGTGTATTGATGATGAGTTATGTGATATGTATCAATGCATGATAGTTCGAATAGGATTAACCAAAGCAAGTTCCTCTTCCATTAATTCCTAATATGAAGCATGTTCACAGTGATCTCGAGCTTATTGGCAATTGTAGTACGATCTCATCTAGGTTATGATTTCTTTAGATACTGCCTTAAATGAATATTAATGATACAAGATGAATGATGAACTAAACTAGGGAAGTTACTTGATGATCTATAACTCTCTACTTTCTACCATATATGTGATATAATGTCTTAGATGGTAGCATGAATTTTCTAGCAACTTGTACATAGTTTCTTCATGATTAAATGTATGTTTAGCTACTGCCCTATAATGTATTGATGATGGAAAGGGTGTATTTATCAATGATGATCAAAGGATAATGAAATGGTAAGAATGGTCCTTCCTCTCTACTTTTCTTATAGTATTGTAGTTGATGAAGCCTTGTATGGCATTGTGTGGTATGGTCCACTTATGGTGGCGGTGTTTACCTTATTGTTATTATATATGAGTTGACCATGGCCTTGAAGTCAAATTGATGGATATATGAATCAGTGGTTATGATGATCACTTTATGTGTAACTTGTGCCTAGTCTTCTATTTTAGTTGTGAATCTAGGTTATGTTACTATTGTTATGAGCATGTAAATGCTTATTTAAGAGAATGAGTAGGTGCTGCCATGGGTGAAGTGTTAATGATTGATTACCCCTACCCATGTACCCTATTTGAATGTGGGAATAGGTAATGTTAGGAGTCTTAAAGTATAATGTGAAGTTAGCTTGCCTCCTATGCTAAATTGTGTTGTGTGGTCTATGCTTGAAAGTGTGATATGGTCTAAGAGGGTGGCTGCCTCAATGAGATGTTGATATCCATGTGTGAAGTATGTTATGTATTCCTTAACTATGATGACTTGATAGGTGTACTAGTATGGGCAAGGGTATGGGACCTTGTCTATGCATTGCACATGTGTACCTTGATAGGATAGTTCCTAGGTTTGGTTTCTATGTATATGTAGAATGAATGTATGGGCATGTTATGAATATGACTTATATGGTATGATGAAGTATTAATGTGCATAAAGTCTTAGTGGGTTTATATGAAAGGATTGCTCATATAGTTATACCTATAGACTTATGCATTGATATACGGACATGTGTGATATTTATGTGTTATATAAAAGGTTTGCTCACATATATGTACACACACACACATGAATGATGATCTAGTAAATAGAGGGGCCTTGAAAGGTGTGCCCAAGATTACTCTAATACTAGATAGGTGCTTGAATATTCTATAAGCATATGAGGATCAAATATCCGAAGCCTATGTTTTATGAAAACTGTAATAAAGGCTTTTCAATAAAGGGAACATAGCTTAGCATCGAGTGAACTTGACATTTAGAGGTGTTGAGTTCCCTTGAAGGAATATTCACCATTTGTCCCTTATAGAGTGTTGACTTCCCTTAGAGGAATACTCACCTATGGACCCACATGAGGTGGTGAATTCCCTTTGAGGAAGGTTCACCCATGTTTTCTCATGAGAGGAGGCCCCAATTGCCCAATGACATGAAGAGGGATTATACTTATCTCTTAGTTCCATAAACTATGCTTGCACACAGGATCTAGCAAAGTGGATTCACTTAGGATGCTAGGATGTATGTTAATGTTCTACCTTGGCTAGGTAGGAACACCTTCCATTGGTGTAAGGCTCTACAACACCAAATTCCATGCTTAGCACCCATGGTATTAGTGTCGGTTAAGGCTATAATTTCACTAAAGTAAAATGGACAATGGAAGTAATGAACCCATCTAGACATTACACAAGTAGCTCCTTAGGAAGTCCTACAGAGGTGACCTAATGTATATGATTATGTTTATGTCTTTATACATGACATTGTAGTATCTATCTACTTGTTATGAAGATGTGCATGGTATGAATCTAGAGGATGTGATCTTATCCTTATATGCACTATGCGGTCTAAATGACTATATCATGAAGGTTGTTGACATAAATGAGGTTGTATTCACTTAATATGTTGATGTATGAATTGAATGTTAAGGTTTGTGATCTCATGAAGGGTTTACTAACTATGTGTGGGGTTATGGAAATTCGCATGTGCATTGCACTAGTAGACTAAGATTGGGGTCATGAACAAAGGTCTTTTAATGATGTATATGAAAAGAAGTAAATATAGATGTAAATTGATGTAGCTTACTGTAAAGCCAATAGTGACTTGACTTAAATGTGTTTATGATGTGTTATGCTTCTATCATGATATGTGTTGGCATTGTAGGTTGTATGTATACTTTCTTTATGACCTTAAGGTGATGATTTGCACCAAGTATCACTAAAGGGTTTCTTAGGAGGTTGATGAGTTAAAAGAAAAGGGTTCATTGTTAAGGTGAAAAGAGCTCACTGTAAACAAACCTCAAATGTGGCTTAAATTCTATATGTGATTTTATGAAATGTTTGGCCTTTTATTATGTTTCTATGAAGTATGTGGATGATATAAATGCTATTGTATAAAGGTTTTATGAAGATTTACTCAAAAAGACATGAAGTATGATTTCAAGAAAATGTCCCTTTTAAATGCATGTTTTTGCATGGTTGTTACACTTAGTGGATTCTTGTCCTAACTCCATTCTTCTCTACTTTTTACACAAAGTGTAGGTTATGTATTCTTAAAGGATGTCTATGTGATTGAGGAGCTTGATATGTGATTACCAAGCTCAAAGAAAGGAATCCTTAAGTCCAAGGGTTCCTATGTTATGTCTTTACTGTAAAGTGCATTCTTATTCTACATATGTTTATGTTTTAAGGGCCGTGTCCCTAATGTAATATAATATTGATTGAGTCTAAGATGGCAAAGATACTTAAGGTCTAAGTATGTAATATTATATTTTATATATATATGAAGTAAAGTTTCTAGCATATGATGTGCTATGAAAAAGTTTTAAATTTTCCGCGAAATTTACTATGTCAATGCGATGAATGATAACTATAGGCTTGTATAAGACATCTGAGAGG
Organism: Solanum sitiens; assembly: GCA_016801875.1. Taxonomy (NCBI): domain Eukaryota; kingdom Viridiplantae; phylum Streptophyta; class Magnoliopsida; order Solanales; family Solanaceae; genus Solanum; species Solanum sitiens. The sequence continues at coordinate 3,940,857 of JABWTJ010000024.1, forward strand.
TCAAGTACGCCATGTTACTTCTGGGGGGTGCTCCCCGGATGTCACAATCACAATCCCCGTATCGAGCACCAGAGAAGACTAAATACGCCTATGCAAGAGGTAGTGAAAAAGGAATCATCAACTGGTTAGATGTTGGAGTTATTTATCCCATTGAAAATAGTAGTTAGGTTTGTCTTGTTCAGTGTTAGCCCAAGAAAGGTGGATATAAACGTGGTTCTGAATGCAAAAAATGAGCTTCTTCGATGCAGATCGAGACTGGATGGTGAGTCCGCTTAGAATATCAGAAATTAAATTCGTGGACAGAAAAAGACCACTTCCATATATTGTTCATGGATTAGATGTTGGACCGACTTGCTGGTAAGGCTTGGTAGTGTTTTCTATATGGTTATTCAGGCTAGAAAGAGATTTCCATAGCTCCGAAAGACCAAGGGAAGACAACCTTCAATTTCCCTTATGGGAATTTTGCCTTCACACAAATGTTATTTGGGTGGTGTAAAGCTCCACCGACCTTCATGCATTGTATGATGTCGATATTTTGATATAAGGTGGAGGACACTGTTGAGACATATATGGATGATTTCTATGTGGTAGGTGACTCTTTCGATCGATGTTTGGACCATCTGGATGAAGTACTTAAATGGTGTGAAGAGTACAATCTTGTGCTCAACTTAGAAAAACAGCCACTTTAGGGTGAAAGAAGAGACAATTCTGGGTCATTGGATTTTTTAGAAGAGTGTTGAGGTTTATAGAGAAAAAGTTGAGGTAATAGAAAATCTTCCACCACCTATCTTTTTTAAAGGTGTTAGAAGTTTTCTTGGGAATGCATGTTTCTATAGGAGGTTCATAAAGGATTTCTTCAAAATTGCACATCCATTGTGCAATTTACTAGAAAAGGAGTGTAAATTTGGTTTTCATGTTGCTTGTTTGAAAGCATTTGGAGAGTTGAAAGAGAATCTAATTTTCACACCTTCATTATTTAACCGGATTAAGGGAAGCCGGTTGAGGTAATGGGTGATGCGATTGGGGTGGTTCTTTGTGTAGTTATTGGACAAAGGTGAGAGAAGATTCTTCATCCTATTTACTATGCTAGAAAAGCTCTAAGTCAGGCCCAAAAGAATTATACATTGACTGAACAAGAACTCCTTGTTGTGGTTTTCGCATTACAAATATTTGTATTGTACTTGTTTGGTACTAAGGTCATAGTGCATGCTAATCATTCTGCATTGAGGTATTTTATAAGAAGGATACAAAACAAAAGTTTATTAGACGGGTGATGTTTCTACAACAGTTCGACTTTGTGGTGAAAGATAGATAGTGCACAGAAAATCAGGTGGTCAATCACTTTTACAGATTGGAGGAAGAACGTATGCTAAAACTAGAAGGTAGGGCTGAAATAAATGATGTTTTTCCGGATGAATAGGTATTGGTTGCTTCTAATGATCTGATTCCTTGGTTCACATACTTTGGTAACTACTTGCAAGTGATCTAGTGCCATTGGATTTGTCATTTCAATAAAGGAAAATTTTTATGCATGATGTGAAGAATTTCTTTTTGGATTAGCCTTATTTGTACCGTTGTTGTGCTGATGCGATAATTCGTCGATGTGTTCCTGGGTTTAGATGTTGAGTATACAGAAGTTGTGTAATTAATCGACTATTGGTGGACATCATAGTGAATTTCATATTGCACATAAAACATTTCAGTGTGGGTATTATTGGCCTACCATCCACCAAGATGATCATGGTTTCGCCAATTTTTTTACTGTTGCCAAAAAGAAGGAAGAATTTTAAAGAGGCAAGAACTTTCTATGAATCCGATATTGGTGAGTGAGTTATTTGGTCTAGTGGGCAAGTTGAAGTGTCTAACACAGAGATCAAGCATATTCGAATTAAGACTGTGAATTCTTATAGAACCGATTGGTCAAGGAAGCTTGATGATGCTCTATGGGCCTATTGCACCTCATTCAAGACTCCCATAGGTATGTGCCCCTACCAACTTGTATATGGAAATTGTTGCCATTTTGGTGTAGAGTTAGACCATAAGGCTATGTGGGCAGTTGAATTTTGATTAAGGCGCCACATCAAATAAGAGAGTCAGTTACATAGATGCGCTTAATCAGTTTCCCTTAAGACCTTATGAAAGTTCAGCCTTGTACAAAGAGAAGATGAAAAAGTATCATGATCAAAGGATTAAAAAGACTTAATTTGTTGTGGGTGATTTGTTGCTTCTATATAAATCTAGGTTGCAGTTGTTTCCTGACAAGGTCAAGTCCAAGTGGATAGGGTCATTCATAGTCACACAAGTGCTCCCACATGTAGCAGTCGAGCTCAAAAACAATGAGGGAACAAGGTCCAAGGTAAAAGGGCAAAGAATCAAGGTCTATCTCGGGGAAAAAAAAGAGAAAGTACGAGAGGTGTTTGAGGCCTACTATCTTGATGAAGTAGGAGTAATCAAGAGGCTTGCGTCGTGCCGCGACGTTATATCAAGCGGTGCTTGTGAGGCAACCCAAGCGCTACTTGATGAACTATAGGTTTTCATTTTGTTTTATGAGTTATCGTTGTTTATTTGATTTTCTATAATTCTTTAGTTTGTTAGTTTATTTTTTTTAGGGTTCGCTAGATATAGCATAGGGTGTTAGTCTAAAAATTGTCCAGAAAATGTAAAAAGAAAGTCTTAACAGTTGCTACATGTAGAGGTGTAACACTCCGAAAGTCCATGACCTAATATAGAGCTTAACATGATTAAATAATACTTGAAACATTGGTTATAGGCCTAAAATAATTTACTTAAACTAATTAGGAAGTGTTAGAGTCAAACGGTCAAGGAACGTCCATGACGTCCGGAGACTAGTGAAAAAGAGGGTAGTGTGCCTTGGCATGTTTCATGGGGTTTTGTGAGTCGGAATTTAATGAAAATTTGTATAAAGGTGTTAAATAATTATTAGAGTATGTTTACGGTTTAAACTTTCAGGTACGACTCCCCAAAGAACACCCTAGGGGTCCTTGGAGAGGACCATTCCAATTGACCTAAACGACGGGATGTCTCTGATCGGCGATCCGTCTATGGCTCCGTAGGTAAATAATTAACCATTTCCCAAAAAGCCCCAAATACCAGTCTGTGAACTCATTGACGCCTTGTTTGTACGGTGGCATCGATTGACCTACGGTCCGTAGGTCAGGGAGTCGTTGATGGGGTCTATCTTTCACTGTCAAGTTTTTAAGTTAGGGAATAAATTAGTTAATTAGTAAGGGGTTAAGGGGTGGTTAATTAAGTTAGTGGAGGGAATAAATAACACCTAACCCTCATTAAACTAACCTAACACTCTTCAATTCGCAAACTCAAATTCCTCCTCATTCTTTATACTTTCACTCTCTTTCTTCGAAGAACACCATAGAGGACAAGGTTCAAGGTCATAAGGGCTGCAATAATTCAACATTCTCTCCATAATATTCAAGGATTGTTAAGTTATGGAAGCTTTTCACTCTTGGGACTCCTTTCCCCAAGAGGCTCTTTCAAATTGATTTCAAAGGATGTCAAAAACATGAGTGTCTTTCCAATTTCGTAATTTGTCTTTCAATTGGTTTTGATGTTTATTTACTTTCATTATTAATGATAGAATATGATTATTTATAGGTTAATTGTTGTATTTATTGATCCTTGTCTTAGTTTATGATGAAATCTACGAATTTGACCCTTTACCCTAACCCTAGTTATGAATTGGATATAAAGATGATTAGGGTGGTTAGATTTTGTTATGTTATTGTTAAATTCACTATATTATAATGATGATGAGTGAGTTATTGGGTAATTTTGATGAATTTAGGGTGATATTATTGATGAAGGCTATGTAGGCTACTTGGTAAGACATTGTGATCTTGAAACTCTTTACTTCAACTGTAATGGCTTTTACTTGATGATGATGTTCAATTGAAGTATTACATGTGATTAAATTAAGTAGGTGATATTATGATGAATGTAATTTAAATGTCTTGACTATATGAATAGTGAGATTATGATTAAGGTATGATGATATAAGGTTGACAGTGAATGTGTCTTACTATGACATGATGATGATAATGTGCTAATCTCACATATGAGGGTTGTATTGAAAGGAAGTCTTCATGCAATACCTAATGAGCTAATGATATAATATACAAGGGGTTAGTCTCATATGGACTATATTAAGTTATGATGTTTAATAATGACTTAAAGACATTTCAAAAAGGGACTTTAGCTTAGCACCGAGTGAACTAGTTATGAGAGTTGTCCCTTCCCAATGTGGGAATGTAGCACAATGGTTCTCACTATATGGAGATTACAATGCAATTGTGCATAAAGAGGGTATCAAGCATGTCTCCTAGTTCTTGAACTATGTTTCCCCCATAGGAATACTAGCTAGTGGATCCACCTAGAATGCTCTAGTCATGTTTTGGTACTACCTTGGCAAGTAAACCACCTTCTTTTGGTATAGGGTTTCATGACACCGGATTCCATGTTTAGCTCAAATGGTCTATATTGGTTAAGTAAATTGTTCCCGACAGTAAAACGAAGTAATAATGTGACCACTAACTAGAGTGACCTAAGGGGTTCGACTTAGTGTAGGTAGGGGTATGGGACTCTACCTATATATTGCATTACTTTTCCTTGTGGGAAGTCCTATGAGGTTGTTCTTATGTATTTATGATATGAATGAAGTGTATATGATGACTTTATATTTTGATGATCCTATATGATGTTAGTTTCATTAATATACATGCTATTGGTCTAAATGGATAGATATGATCAAGAGCTTGCATGATATGAAGGTATATGAAATGTTGACATTGATTATGGTCCTTTACTTGGTTTACTTGATTATGTGAGGTTATGGGACTTCAAATAATCATTGCACTTGTAGACTTGGGAAGGGGGTGTGAGTAAGGTTCTTCTATGTTGAAGATGATTATGAACTATTGTACATGGATTGTTAATGCTATGTAGAAGTTATTCATGCCTATATGATCTTAATTGATGTTATTCATGTTTGTATGACTAATGTTGACATTATCCATGATTGACTTGACTTTATTGATGATGTTGGTCTTGTGTTGCATATCGACTTGTCTTAATAAATATGTGATCATTGGCTTATATGTGTTCTTGGTTTTGCATAAAGGCTTGTCAAAGTAACATAGCATGGTTTTGAACAAATGTCCCTTTAAGAATGATTTCAATGTTTTATGTGTATGTGTTACCAAACTTAGTACATGTGGTTATACTAATCAATATTCTTTCCCTTTTCCCCAAAAAACGTAGGTTCGGGCCATTGAAGTATTGAGGCTACTTGAAGAAGACTTGTACATCTTTCTCCAAGTGTTGATTGGTCCTAAAGATCCGAGGATGTTACCTTTTCCATTCTACCTATGTTGTTGTTATAGTCTAAAGACATTCCTTTCATTTCTATTGTTTCAAGATGTTGTTGTAAGCCCTATGTGGCAATTATACATTTATGTAAGGGCTATGCCTAAATATCCTACTTCGTTGTTAGATGGTTTAATGTAAGACAAAGTATTAGACTAAATTCTTATGTATGCATTATGTCGTCTAAACGAGAAGCCTATTTAAGCTTCATATGCGATGAGTCTAAGTAAACTCCCTATATGATATGTGAGAGGTCTATGTACACCTCAATATGAAAAAAGTTTTAATTTTCCGCATTTTTAACCTATGATATGTTATGATGAATACTAAGAGGCTTGTCCAAGTCCTCCCCAAGGATTAAGACGCCGGTTACGTCAATGGGGTGCTCCCCGGTCGTGAAAAACTTGGTATCAGAGCATGAGGTTAAATAAAACTTAGGATTGATGTCTCGTTGAACAACGTTTACGTAGATTCTTTTTCATGGGTGTGAAGCATTCCACACTTATGAATGAGACGCTATGTGACGCTAAGAAATTCTCACTTATTGGTAATCTTGAAAGTCTTGCCTCAAGAGTGGTAACTCTATGTGTACTCTTTCTTCTAATCCTTTTCTTGTGGATAAAGGATATGACTACAAGACGTGAAGCCATAAGGAGAGTGGAGGAAGACTTTGCTAATGCATGAGTTCCTACCCAAGGCAACCAAGCTCCTTCACAAGACAACCAAGATCCTCTGCCAGACATTCAAGCTCGTCGAGGTGACCAAGCTCGTATCATTCCTCAACCAATGACGCATGGAGATATAAGGGCGGATTTTGCAACGTTGTCTGAAGCTATGACTACCCAAGCACAAGAGGTAACTACTCAAGCTCAAGCCATAACGTCTCCCGCAAATCAGAAGGTTGGACCTTGTGTAAAACAAAATACTAGCAACATGGCTTCTCTCTTGAGGATGAACCTCCAATGTTCTTTGGGTCAAAGGTGAATGAGAATCCTCAAGACTTCCTCGATGAGATCTATAAAATTTTGTGTGGGTAAGACCCCAAAATAAGTTAGGGTGTCTAGAGCCTAACATATTTTTCATAATGGTATAAGGTCCTAAAATGGTTTAGGTATTGATGTAGTTACAAAATATTTAGGTGAATTCAAAGTCAAACGTCAAGGGACGACTAAGACGTTCGACGACTAGTCACATATGTGCATCATGTGTCTATACGTGCTTATATTAGTATGTCATGACTTTATGAGGTCCTTATATGATTTATAATGGTGTTTATATACATTATATTAAGTTTCATGAAGTTTGGAGGTCAAACGTCCAAAAACGTCCTAGACGTTCGAAAGTTAGCCCTTGAGATGTGCATGTGTGTCTTGAGTGTGCCTTGCATGTTTGGATGTGTTTTATGTGTTCGTTTTGAGTGAAACTGATGTGGAAGGTCTTGACATGTTAAGGTATATATTTACGTTGTAAACGTCAGGGTACGACTCCCCAAGGGCCAAACAAAAGGCCCTTAAATAGGATCCAAAGTCTCCCCACACACTGCCTTAGCAGTGTCTACCAACGACCTTCAATCGACGACCATTAGGTTCACCTACGCCCCGTCGATGGTGAAGGGTCGATTGGGACTTAGCTTGTAGAAGGATCAGCCACATGAAAACCTCTTACCCAAACGACGGTGGCCACCAACGGCCCGTTGATGTGCCTAAGGGGCGTCGATTGCTGGCGGTCGATGCAGGCTGCATTTAACTACATGCACGCTGCTTCATTATCGGTGAATGGTAAATTCATCACATGTGCTAACCTAAATCTAGGTGGGTTATTCAGTTAGTTTTTGGGTGTATTTAAGTGATATAAAACGTGACAACCCCATTTCCAATTCATTTCACCAAAAAAAATAGACTTCCCTCCCAAACCAAACACTCTCTAGAAACTTCCATTGAAGGTGAAGCTCAAGAATATCTTGGAGATTGGATACATATGGGTTATTCATCAAGTTTTAGAGGTCTTCTTCTACAATAAGGTATGGTGATCCTTCATCTCTATTTAACCTTCCATCTAGAGAGTTATAATCAAATTTTTCAAAGAGAAAATATGATCAAACTTCATATCTTTCAATCTAGCCATGGGTTTTTTCTCAAATCTATTTCAAAATCATTTTTATGATGAAGTATGGATTATATACTTTTTATAAAGGAGTTTTCAATCCAATTACATGATGAACCATTGGTCTCTTCCAAACTAACGTTTTAGCCTATGTGTGGGTTTTGTGATCTTGAACTTATGTGGATTGAATTATGAACCTAACATGTTGAAATTGATCATACCTTCTGCCTATATGGTAATGTGATGATGACTTATGTGATATTGGATTAATGTGGATTGATGCTTGAAGAAATTGATATCTACTTCTTATTAATTGTTACATAATGGCATTCAGTGTAATCCCGATTCTATAATACATGTATATAGGATTCGTTTATGTAAACAAAATTATAACTACTGCCTTATATTGATACTATTGATGAATTGTGCGTAAGAATCCTTGATGATCAAAGAAAAGTTGTTTTTTGTAGGGTTTGATTTACATTCTTCTAGACTAAAGATTGATAATTCTTTGTGCATTATGTGATCTAAACTTTTGGGTAGATAACACATGATTTAGACTTCATTATTATGTCTATAGATACTTCTTTAGATTGGTATCATTGGTGAATTATCAATGCTAATCATGATGATCAAAGTAAAGGGTATTAGTAAGTGATCTATGTCTCTATACTTTCTAGTATATTTGTGATGTATTGTACTAGGTTGTATCATGATCTTGTAGCGACTTATGCATGGTTTGTTTTATTATTAAAGTACATTTAGCAACTGCCATATACATTAATTGTTGAGGAAAAAGGTACCTTGACCAATGATGATCAAATATTGATGAATTGGTAAGAATGGATCTTCCCATCTACCTTCTATAGAATGTTAATTGATGAGGCCTTGTATGACATTGTGTGGTATGGTCCACTTATGGTGGAGGTGTTTACTTTATTTTCACTATATATGTGTTGATTATGTCCTTCAATTCAAATTGATGATATTATGAATGGGTGTTGGTGATGATCAGCCAATATAAAGCTCATTCCTAGTTTCCTATTCTAGTTGTGATCTAGGTTGTACCTCTATTGAGTATGCATGTGTATAACTATGTTAGGCATAGTTTTAGGTGCTGACATTGATGAGTTGTGATGGTTGATGTTCCCTTACCTATGTACCCCTATATATGAATGTGTGAATAACTAAGGTAAGGAGTCTTGAATATAATGTGAAGATTGTCTTGTCTCCTATGCTAAATTATGTTTTATGGTCTATGCTTTAAGGTGAATTATGGTCCTAAGAGGGTGGCTGCCACAATGTGTGGTTGATAGCCATTATGTGATCATTTTGACTAATGTATACACACACTAACACATTATGAATGCTTACAATGTCGTAAAGGTTCACGATGTCTAATGAAAGGTTGATCTCATATTCACTAATGTCTAGTATTATGCATGTAAGGTATATTTATGTGAAGCATGTTATGTATTCCATTATCTAGGATGACTTGATAGGTGTAATAGTATGGGCAAGGGTATGGGACTTTGTCTATGCATTGCACATGTGTGCCTTGATAGGATAATTCCTAGGTTTGGTTTCCTATGTGCATGAATATGAATGCATGAGTATGTTATGAACATGTGTGGTCTAAATGTGTTACGTGAAAGGGTTACTCACATGTATGTTCACACATGAATGATTATCTAGTCAATAGAGGGCACTTGAAGGTGTTGTCAAAGGTACCCTCTAGATGGTTCTGCATATGCTATGTCTATGTGAAGGGATTTCTCACATGATTTACGTTGATGAACTCTTATCTATTACCTATTATCTAAGCATATGAGGAGTCAATCTCCTCAGCCTAATTTTATAATGTAATGTTAATAAAGGCTTTTCAAAAAAGAAAACTTAGCTTAGCATCGAGTGAACTTGAAGATGAGGGATGTCCCTTCCCATTGTAGGAAGGTAGGTTACCATAATCCTCATGATATGGATAACTACAAAGCCTCACTAGGCATAAAGAGGGTTTCCATAAGTGAATAACTATAATGCCCCATTTGGTATAAAGAGGGTTTTCACATGTACCTCCAAGTTCCATAAACTATGCTTGCCACATAGGATCTAGCAAGTGAATTCACTTGGTATGCTAGCATGTGTTAATGTTCTACCTTGCATAGGTAAGAACACCTTCTATTGGTGTAAGTATCTACAATACCAAATTCCATGTTTAGCACACATGGTCTTAGTATCAGTTAAGACTATAGTTTCCCTAATGTAAAATGGACAATGGAATTAAAGTAAAGTAAAGGGACCCTAACTAGGATAAACTAAGGAAAGGTAATAAGGATAGGTGGAAGTAATGAACCCATCTATACATTGCACAAGTAGCTCTCTATCGGAGTCCTAAAGAGGTGGTCTAATGTATGTGCATATGTTTATGGTTCTCTTGCATGATATTGTGTTAGTGTCTACATAATGTGATGATATGCTTGACATGAAGTTCTAATGACTATGTGACCAAAGTCCTACTTGAAGTATATGAGTTGACTATAGTATTGTGTTTGGTATATGAAGTATATGTTAAGGCTTGTGGTCTTATGATAGGTTTGCTAAGTATGTGTGAGTTTATGGGGCTTCACATGTACATTGCACTAGTAAGCTTAGATTAGGGTCATGAGTAAGGTTTTGTAATGTTCAATGTGAAGTAGGTGCCTTGTTATATGAAATGGTCTTATATGAATGTATATGTTGAGTTGAAAGGTTGTACGTATGGTTTCATTGTGGCCTCAAGGTGATACATTGCACCAAGTATCACTAGAGGATAACTATGGATAGTGAAGAAGTTCACTGTAAAGTGAACTAGAGTTCATTGTAAGCTTACTGTAAATGTTTCAAAATATTACTTAAATGCTATATGTGATTTTATATACTATTGTGACTATTATATATATCTAAATGAAGTACGTAAGTTGTATGATTCTTAATACATCAAATTTTATGAGATTTTCACAAAAAGGCATAATGCATGGTTTCAAGTAAAATGTCCTTTTCAAATGAATATTTTTGCATGGTTGTCATACTTAGTGCATTCTTGTACTAACTCCATACTTCTCTAGCTTTTTATACAAAGTGTAGGCTATGGAAGCTTAAAGGATGTCTTTAATGGTGAGGAGCTTAGTATGTGATTCCCAAGTTCAAGGAACGGAATCCTTAAGTTCAAGGATTTCCTAAGTAGTGTCTTCACTGTAAAGTCAATTTAATACTGTACTTATGATTTATGTTTTAAGGGTCGTGACCCTAATGTACTCTAACGATGTTGAGTCTAGAATGGCAAAGAGACCTGGAGTCTAACTATGTAAATATGATATTTTATATATATATTGAAAGTGATGTTCTAGCATATGATGTGCTATGAAAGTTTTAAATTTTACACTAAATTTACCTATGACAATGCGATGAATGATGACTATGGGCTTGTATAAGACCTCTGAGAGGTCAAGTACGGCATGTTACTTCTAGGTGGTGCTCCCCGGATGTGACAAATATGGTATCAGAGCATGAGGTTATAAAAGTGGTTTTAGGTTTCAAGAAGTCTCATATTGCCACGTCTAGTAGAGTCTTATTTTCATTGTTGGTGAGTTGTGACACATAAATGATGTGGGAGGCTATAGGACGATAGAGTTTCCTTCTTCATCATTCTCATATAGTGCCATATAACTTAACTCTATAAGATCTCTCTCTTATGTTTTCTTGTCCGATAGTCTTTTAGTTGTGATTGCTTGGATGGGATGGGATCTCTATGCTTGAGGAGAAAAGGTGAGTTGATGCTTAACTTGGTTTTATGGTTTGATGAGTACGTGTGAAGGTGAATTTTAGCATGTTTTGATGATGTGATGTCATTTATGGCTATATATGATATTTATGTGAAATGATATGATATATGAAGATTTATGCTATGATATGGTTAAAGCATGCTAGGAGTTATTATTGTTAAATGAGTTTCTTTTTGAATGGTATGTTGCTATATGGTTATGCATGATGATAATTATGGTATGGTTTATACTTGAAATACTTTATTGAGTGTGATAAATGGCCAAAAATGTATGTTGCCTATATATGTATGTTTAATAGTTCAAATTTTTCCATTCGTATATGAGTTGTTCTTCATAATTGATTTGTATCGATTGAAGTCTTTTGTGTAGACTTTATCCTAGAAGTGACGGTAGCATGCTTGTCTTGGTAGGGTGATGATGTGGATTTGATTGACCTAGAGTTACCTTACTGTAAATTAAAAAAAAAAAGAAAGAGTCCTTATGGTTAAGTCTCCTTATTGTTTCCCCTAAATGTTGTATGACCTTGGTGTCTATGTTATTGTTGAAGACCTTATTTGGTTGGGTGAAGTTGATCTTAATTAGGTTTACCCTAAGTAGGGGATGGTGATGTGAATAGTAGGGTTATAGATATTTCTATCTTGTCCTTCTATTCATACTTGAACTTGAAACTAATGAATTCTTAGTAAAGATGTTCATGACAGGAGTCTTGCATACAGTATGAATTGCATGACCTCTATATGTTTGGTATGTCTTGATTGACACTACCTTAAAGATATTTTGAACATTCAAAAGTACTTGAAAAAGAATTTGATTACATACATGTTTCTCATGTTGATAAGATAAGAAACATGGTTGTAGTCACTTGTGATGTGTAATGTTTAGCCTTATAATGAGAAATTGAGCGTCTTTGAAATGAAAAATGTAGTCTCACTTGAAAATTAAGTGAACTCTATGGTTTGGAAAGCATGATTATAGGCTCACTCTTGAAAAATGATGGCATGTTTAGCTACGTGTCCTTGTGTGTGCCTATAAATTGTGATATTTTCTCAAATTGATGCTTGCTTATGAAGGCTAGTGATATGATAAAAATTGAAATGTTGTGAAATGACTCCCTATTGTTGTGATGTGTGTGGTGTGAATTACCATTTAGATTTCACTAGGAAGAAAGTTTGAGCATGTTTTGTTTAAGAGTTGAGAAATTCTCATTTTTACAGTAAAGTTGACCTTTGTGCCTTGCTTGAGTAAAGGACTCCTGAGACATATAAGTGTGTTGAGGAGAAAGATATTCCTCCATGGACACAACTAGGCATAGTATGGTTGAGTATGACCCTCATGGCACTAGGTCTAACTAATAAAGATCCTTGTTGATTCAATTAACTCAAGTCTATGTGAATTGAAGTATGAGTGCCTATTTTCTTTTGAGTATTGTTGAATCTGCCTATGTGTAATCATGTACGATAGAATCTTGATAAAAAGAAGTTTAATGACCATGTTAATATTACGAGAAGGATGTTCCTCCTATGAACATGATAAGTGCCTAAGTGCTTGATGCATTAAACATGAGTGAGTGAAGTGTGGCTTGCTTGTGTTGCATTAAATGCTAAGTGGTTTGAAGATTGTGTTCCTTGTAAGTTTGGTGCAGTGACTTCTATTTTATGATGTTATGAATATGGTGAACTTCTCTATGATTCATTGAAGTCCTTGTTGTGATTAAAGTGTTCCAAGTGTCATTCGAGGACGAATGTTCTGAAGTGGGGATATTGTAAGACCCCAAAATGAGTTAGGTGTCTAGAGACTAACATGTTTTTCATAAGGTTATAAGGTCCTAGAATGGTTTATAATGTGGTACTGAGGCAGTGACTGAAGATTTAGGTGAATTGTAAGTCAAACATCAAGGGACAACTAAGACGTTCAACGACTAGTCACCTACGTTCCTCATGTGTCTATACGTTCTTGTATTTGTATGTCATGATCTTATGAGGTCCTTATATGAGTTATAACGGTTTTTATAGACATTATATTAAGTTTCACGAAGTTTGGAGGTCAAACGTCGAAGAACGTCCAAGACGTTTGAAAGTTAACCCTTGAGACGTGCATGTGTGTCTTGAGTGTGCCTTGCATGCTTTGATGTGTTTTACGTGTTCGTTTTGAATTAAAATGATGTGGAAGGTCCTTGAAATGTTAAGGTATATATTTACGTTGGAAACATCAAGGTACGACTCCCCAAGGGCCCCGCAAAATTCCCTAAAGGATGACCCAAAGTCTGCCAGGACACTGTCTTGGCAGTGTCTACCAACGACCTTCAATCGAAGGACAGCAGGTTCACCTACGCCCCGTCAATGGTGAAGTGTCGATTGGGACTTATCCTGGAGAAGGATCAGCCATATGACAGCCTCAGACCCAAACGACGGTGGCCACCAACGGCCCATCGATGGGCCTAAGGGGCGTCGATGGGTGGTCGTCGATGCAGGCTGCATTTAATTGCATGCTTGCTGCTTTATTATTGGGTGAATGGAAAATTAAACCGACATTATAAACTGACCCTAGATGGGTTATTTCGTTATTTTTTGGGTGTATTTAAGAGATCAAAAATGTGACAACCGAATTCCCAATTCAGTTCACAAAAATAATTAGACTTCCCTCCCAAACCAAACTCTCTCTAGAAACCTCCATTGAAGGTGAAGCTCAAGAACAGCTTGGAGCTTGGATTCCTATGGGTTCTTCATCAATTTTATAAGTTTTTCTTCTACATTAAGGTATGGTGATCCTTCTATCTCTAGTTAACCTTCTATCTGGAGAGTTATACTCAAATTTTTCAAAGAACAAATACGATCAAACTTCCTTTCTTTGAATCTAGCCATGGGTTCTTTCTCAAATTGATTTCAAAAACATATTTATGATGAATTATGGATTGGATACAGTTTATAATGCCGTTTTCAAGCCAATTACATTATGAACCCTTGGTTTCTTCCAAACTAACATTTTAGCCTATGTGTGGGCTTTGTGATCTTGAACTTATGTGAATTGAATTATGCTCCTAACATGTTGAAATTGATTATATCTATTGCCTATATGGTAATGTGATGATGAATTATGTGATATTGGATTAATGTGGATTGATGGTTGAAAAAATTGATCTCTACTTCTTATTAATTATTAAAGAATGGCATTCAGTGTAATCCCGATTCTATAATACATATATATAGGATTCGTTTATGTAAAGAAAATTATAACTACTGCCTTATATTGATACTATTGATGAATTGTGGGTAAGAATCCTTGATGATCAAAGAAAAGTTGTTTTTTGTAGGGTTTGATTTACATTCTTCTAGACTAAAGATTGATAATTCTTTGTGCATGATGTGATCTAAAATTTTGGGTAGATAACACATGATTTAGACTTCATTATTATGTCTTTAGATACTTCCTTAGATTGGTATCATTGGTGAATTATCAATGCTAATCATGATGATCAAAGTAAAGGGTATTAGTAAGTGATCTATGTCTCTCTACTTCCTAGTATATTAGTGATGTATTGTACTAGGTTGTAGCATGATCTTGCAGCGACTTCTGCATGGTTTCTTTTATGATTAAAGTAGATTTAGCTACTTCCTTATACACTAATTGTTGAGGAAAAATTTGCATTGATCAATGATGATTAAAGATGTATGAATTGGTAAAAATGGCTCTTCCCTTCTACTTTCTATAGAATTGTTAATTGATGAAGCCTTGTATGGCATTGTGTGGTATAGTCCACTTATGGTGGTGGTGTTTACTCTATTTACAATATATATGTGTTTATTATGGCCTTGAAGGCAACTTGATGATATTATGAATGGGTGTTGGTGATGATCACCCAATATGAAGCTCATGCCTAGTTTCCTATTCTAGTTATGATGTAGGTTGTATGGCTATTGAGTGTTCATATGTATAACTATGTTAGGGATAGGTTTAGGTTCTGACATTGATGATTTGTGATGGTTGATGTTCCCTTACCTATGTACCCTTATATATGAATGTGTGGATAACTAAGGTAAGGAGTCTTGAATGTAATGTGAAGATTGTCTTGTCTCCTATGATAAATTGTCTTGTGTGGTCTATGCTTTAAGGTGAATTATGGTGATAAGAGGGTGGCTACTGTCAATGTGTTGTTTATAGACATTATGTGATCATGTTGACCAATGTACACACACACTCACACATTATGCATGCTTACAATGTAGTAAAAGTTCATGGTGTCTAATGAAACGTTGATCTCATATTCACTAATGTCTACTACTATGCATGTAAGTTATATGTATGTGAAGTATGTTATGTATTCCATTAACTAGGATGACTTGATAGGTGTACTAGTATGAGCAAGGGTATGGGACCTTGTCTATGCATTGCACATGTGTGCCTTGATAGGATCGTTCCTAGGTTTTGTTTCCTATGTGCATGAATATGAATGCATGAGTCTGTTATGAACATGTGTGGTGTAAAAGTTTATATATAAGGGTCACACATATTTATGTACACACATGAATGATGATCTAGTCAATAGAGGGGCACTTGAAGGTGTTCTCAAGGGTACCCTAAACTAGCTGGTGCTTTACATATGCTATGTCAATGTGAAGGGATTTCTCACATGATTTAGGTTGATGAACTATCATCCATGACCTATTAGATAAGCATATGAGGAGTCAATCTCCTAAGCCTAATTTTATAAAGTAATGTTAATAACATTTTTCAATAAAGGGAACTTAGCTTAGCACCGAGTGAACTTGAAGATGAGGGGTGTCCCTTCCATTTGTAGGAAGGTAGGTCACCATAATCCCCCTGAGGTGGATAACTACAATGCCTCAATAGGCATAATGAGGGTTTCCATAAGTGAATAACTATAATGCCCCATTTGGCATACAGAGGGTTTTCACATGTACCTCCAAGTTCCATAAACCATGCTTGCCACATAAGATATAGCAAGTGAATTCATTTAGTATGATATCATGTGTTAATGTTATACCTTGTCTAGGTAATAACACCTTCCATTGGTGTAAGGCTCTACAACACCAAATTTCATGTTTAGCACCCATGGACTTAGTGTCGGTAAAGGCTATAGTTTCCCTAATGTAAAATGGACAATGGAATAAAAGTAAATTAAAGGGACCCTAACTAGGATAACCTAAGGGAAGGTACTTAGGATAGGTGGACATAATGAACCCATCTACGCATTGCAGAAGTAGCTCTCTAAGGGAGTCCTATGAAGGTGGTCTAATGTATATGCATATGGTTATGGTTCTCTTGCATTACATTGTGTTAGTGTCTACATGATGTGATGATATGCATGATATGATCTTCTTATATGACTATGTGACCAAGGTCCTACTTGAAGTTTATGTAGTAGACTATAGTATTGTGTTGTGTATATGAAGTATATGTTAAGGCTTGTGTTCTTATGATAGGTTTACTAAGTATGTGTGAGTTTATGGGGCTTGACATGTACATTGCACTAGTTGGCTTAGATTAGGGTCATTAGTAAGGTCTTATAATGTTCAATGTGAAGTATGTGTCTTGTTATATGAAATGGTCTTATATGAATGTATATGTTGAGTTGAAAGGTTGTATGTATGGTTTCATTGTAGCCTAAAGGTGATGCATTGCACCAAGTATCACTAGAGGATTACTTGGGAAAGTGAAGGAGTTAGAAAAGAAAGGAGTTCACTGTAGAGTGAACAAGAGTTCAGTGTAAGTTTATTGTAAAATGCTTCAAAATGTGGCTTAAATGCTATTAGTTATTTTATGTACTATTGTGACTATGATATATGCCTAAATGAAGTATGTCAATTGTATGATGCTTAATACATCAAGTTTTATGAGATTTTCATGAAAATGCCTAATGCATGGTTTCTAGTAAAATGTCCTGTTTTAAATGCATATTTTTGCATGGTTGCCATACGTACTGCATTCTTGTACTAACTCCATTCTTGTCTACCTTTTTACACAAAGTGTAGGTTATGGATGCTTAAAGGATGTCTTTAATGGTGAGGAGCTTGATATGAGATTCCCAAGCTCAATTAAATTAATCCTTAAGTTCAAGGATTTCCTAAGTTGAGTCTTCACTGTAAAGTCAATTTAATATTGTACTTATGATTTATATTGTAAGGGTTGTGTCCCTAATGTACTCTAATGATGTTAAGTCTAAGATGGCAAAGAGACTTAGAGTCTAACTATGTAAATATGATATTATATATATATACTGAAAGTGATTCTCTAGCATATGATGTTCTATGAATTTTTTACATTTTCCGCAAAATTTACCTATGGCAATGCAATGAATGATGACTATGGGCTTGTATTAGACCTCCGAGAGGTCAATTATGCCATGTTACTTCTAGGGGGTTCTCCCCAGATGTGACTGTATGCTATGGGGTTGACTTCGAATGAAAAGGCAGAGCTAGCTTCCTATCAACTCAAAGATGTGACTCAAACTTGGTATACCCAATGGAGAGACAATAGGGATTTGAGAGCGGGTCCTAAAACTTGGGATATGTTTAGAAGGGCATTTCTTGATAGGATCTTCCCTAAAGGGAAAAGGGAGTCCAAAGTGGAGGAATTCATCAACCTTCGTCAAGGAGGTATGAGTGTGCAAGAGTACTACTTGAAGTTCACTAAATTATCCAAATTTTCACCTTCCTTTGTGTCTAACCCAATGGATGAGATGAGTTGCTTTGTCACATGAGTGTCCGATGATTTGGTTGAGGAGTGTCGTTCGACGATGCTCCATGACAAAATGGATATTTCTTTGTTGATGGTGCATGCTCAACAATTTGAGGAGACTAGACTCAAGAGAAAGAATAGGGAGTTTAAGAGGGCCAAGTCTTATGAGGGAGGTACTTCCAAGGGTAGGCGTGAGATCCAAGACAAGCCTAGGTTAACCAAGAGGGTTTCCAACTAAGTTCCTTCCAATTTTCCCAAGGCTAACAAGGATAGGATGTCTAACCCTAAGTTCCAAAAGGGAAGAAGCGAAATTGACCTAGCAATAAACCTACTTGTTTTAAGTGTGTTAAGAAGCATTGGGGTGAGTGTCTAGTTATGATGGAGAATTGCTTTGTGTGTGGCAAGAGTTTCCATAAGGTTGGGGATTTCCCTAATGTGACGAGACAATAGAAGGGGAGTGGTCAAGCTCAAGCATGCGGTACTAGTTCTTATGATCCAAAGAGAAACTGCTTCTATGCTCTCCGCTCTAGGAGTGAACAAGAGGAGTCTCCCGATCTGGTCACCTATATGTTACAAGTCTTCTATATTGATGTTTATTTTATACTAGATCCCGGTGCTACTTTGTCATTTGTAACTTCTCTAGTAGCTAGAAAGTTTGATGTTCGACCTGATGTGTTGATTGAAACTTTTTGGGTTACTACCCCGGTGGGTGACTCCGATGTGTCTAGAAGAGTCTTTAGGAGTTTTCCTTTATCTTTTCCAAATTGAGTTACATGGGTGGATTTGGGAGATATTGATATGGTTGACTTTGATGTCATTTTGGTAATGCATTGGTTTCATGCTTGGTTTGCTTCCAATGATTGTTGAACAAGGATAGTCAAGTTCAATTTTCTTAATAAACCCATCATAGAGTGGAAGGAGGGTAATTCAATTACTAGAGGTCGTATCATTTCTTGTTTAAAATCTTGTTTAATGATCTCAAAAGTATTTGTTTAGCATATTGTAAGGGTAAAAGATATTGAGTACGACATTCCTCCTATAGAGTCGGTCCCCGTAGTGAAGGACTTTTCGGAAGTCTTTCCCGATTACTTTCCCATAATTCCTCCCGAACGGGAAATTGATTTTGGTATTGACTTATTACTGATACAAATCCCATTTCAGTTACTCCTTATCGGCTGGCTCCAGCCGAATTGAAAGAGTTGAAGGCTCAACTCGAAGATTTACTAGATAAAGGTTTCATTCAACCTGGTATTTTTTCCATGGGATGGTACGGTATTTGTTTGTGAAGAAGAAGGATGGGTCCCTTAGGATATGTATTGATTATCATCAACTCAATAAAGTGACCATTAAGAGCAAGTACCCTCTCCCTCGGATTGACGACTTGTTTGATCAACTCTAAGGGGCAAGAACCTTTTCTAAGATTGATTTGAGGACGGGGTATCACCTACTAAGGGTGAGAGGTGAGGATGTACCTAAAACGTCTTTTAGAACTATTTGTGGTCACTATGAGTTCCTAGTGATGTTTTTTGGTCTCACTAAAACCCCGACGACTTTTATGGACCTAATGACTAGGGTGTTTCAAAACTACCTTCATTCTTTTGTGATTGTTTTCATTGATGATATCTTGGTATATTTAAACAATGAGGGTGAACATATAAACCATTTTTAAGTGGTATTGCAAGTCCTTAAAGAGCAACAACTATTTGCAAAGTATAGCAAGTGTGAGTTTTAGTTGAGATCTGTGGAGTTCCTTGGTCATATTATCTCAAGTTAGGCTATAGTGGTCGATCCAAATAAAACTGAGGCGGTAAACAATTGGCCTAGACCATTTACTCCAACCGGCATTAGAAGTTCCTTGGGTTTAGCCGGGTACTATAGGAGGTTTGTGGATGGGTTTGCGTCCATTTCTTCTCCTTTTCACTACCTTGACCCAAAAAAGAGTGAAGTTTAAGTGGTCGGAGTGTAACACCCTAAAAGGAACTAAGGTGAACTAGATCTTTGTGATGGTTTGTTGATTTAATTTTAAATTAAAATGAGTTATATTAGTGTACTTAGGCAGTGTGTGAAGTTTGGTTAAGTTTGGAGGTCAAACGTCCAAGAACTTCCATGACGTTCGGAAGGTGTGTCTTAGAAAGTCCTTGTGTGTCGTCAAGTGTTTGAGTGAGTTTTACGTGTCCTTTTTATTTCAAATTGATGTGGGATATTCCTAAGAACTAGACGACTATGTTTAGGGGTTTAACGTCCGGGCACAACCCAACCTAGGACCCACAAGGGTCCCTAGAGAAGAGCCTAAAAACTTACGTCCAAAACTGCCTTGCAGTGTCCACCAACGGGACCAGTTGTCACGACCCGGATTCTGGAATCCGGATCGCAACCAGCGTCGTTGACGTCTCAGAGGTCGTAGACAAACCTCATCTTGCATTCATCATATTCATCTAGTTAAATTTGTGGAAAATTTAAAACTTTTTATATGTATGAAGTATACATAGACTTCAAATAATTATTAACTAGATACATCATATACTAAGCTCAACATAAGAGAACAACCATCTAACATAAAGAATCAATTCGAAACTGAAGATGAATATATCATAAATAGTTTGCCAAACACGGCCTTATTACAAAGCTTCGAAATGAAGGTACGAAAGAAACGCTAGGGACAACATCCACTAGCTATGGCTAAAACTAAGGCTAGACTAAATCTGTAGCATCCTCGAAATAATGAGGACCTACCAATTGGTTTGGAGAAACGCTGAAGTCCAAATCGCTGCAAGTGTCGTCAACCTGTCCTTTAACCTGCACCTATAAAAATAGTAAATAGTAGGGGGTTAGTACACCACTTGTACTAAGTATGGGTGTATGCACACATACACATAAAGCTATGCATTATCAATGAAAGCTCTTCCTAAGCAACATGCCATTTCTGGAAAGTCTAGTCATTAGACTTTCCTAATTAGTTAGTTGTGAATTGTGGTATGAATATGATGTATTTTAATGCATTCAAAGCACAAAACTCATTTTCTATATGATTACAAAACATTAGTATCATCAACATAATTTTAGAACCACAGGGGCGAAGATTTAAATTTTTGATCCTCCAAACCCGAGAGCTCCTCTTTGTACACTTAGATTATTTTTTCAGTCTTTTTCTTCTTGTTGTTGTGTAGTTCAATAACTCCTTTGGTCCTATGTTTTACTTACAAGTGCAATGATTCATTGTAGCCCCATACCCATAATGAATCAAGTAAGTAATTCAAGAGATTAAGGAAATGACTTAACTACAATTTGGGGCATGAATATATTTATAAGTCAATACTAATTGACTATACTCATTCTTTAGTTGATTGCATAATGTGCATAGATCTTGGGCCATATCATTAAAGCTTATGATCTTGCTTACTTTTGATGTACCGTGGTTTCACGGTACTTTTAATGCTTTTTCCTTAAGTTTATTGTGTGTCGAAAGCCTTTTTATGTTGATTTTTATATAAGATTCTCTTTGTTTGCAGGAAATCTGTACAAGGATGAACGCGGAAGTTTTTGAGCAAGAAACGCAAAAGAGACCACCTATGGAGCTCAAGATGGTCCATCGAGGCTGTGACGGTCCGTAGGTGGCATCATAGTGAGGAGAAAAGCTGCTGATAGAAGATGGGGAAGTCTGACCAAGTGTGGGATTACGGAAGTCCATGACAGACCATCATAGCCACGACGGTCCATCCTTCTTGTTCGTCGTGATGATCAGAGAAGTAGTCCCAGTACCCAAATTCCAAGAAGTTCAAGTGTTTTGGAACGAAGACCCTCGACGGACCGTCGTGCTTGAAACGGTCCGTCATACTTGTCCGTTGGGGGGATGAAGAAAGCAACAGAAGATTGTGTGAAGTATGGGACGACGGAGGCCATGACGGTCCATCGTGTCCATGACGGTCCGTCACGAGGTCCGTCGACCCAGACGCGTTTGGATAGATTTTCAGTAAATAGAATCCTTCTTTGATTAGGTTTTGTTTTTATTATAAATAGTTTGAAAAACCTCGTTTTTGGGGTTAGAATTTTTGATAATTTTAGTTCTGTTTTTCAAGTATTGAAGAATTAATTTCAATAATTGATACACTTTTTCGGGAATTGATTGTTGGTGTTTTGTGTTGATTAATGTAACGACCTGCTTAGTCGTTTTGAGCAGCAGATTTTATTTCTGGAAAACTGTCTGAGACGACGTATCCAACGACGGACCGTCATGGGCACGACGGACCGTCGAGGGTGTCTCGTTCCAAACACTTGGAATTCTTATATTTGAGTGCTGAAATCGACTCTCTGAACTCTGTGACGGACCTGCAGGACGGACCGTCACAGACATGACGGACCGTTGTGAGGTTCCGTTTCAGAACACTTCAACTCTTGAGAATTGGGTACTGAGAGCAATTCTCTGAAGTCTGTGACGGACCTGCAGGACGGACCGTCACAGACATGACGGACCGTTGTGAGGTTCCGTTTCAGAACACTTCAACTCTTGAGAATTGGGTACTGAAAGCAATTCTCTGTCCGTCGTGACGGAAGTGCAGGACGGACCGTCGTAGGCACGACGGACCGTCACAGGTTGCGTAATCCCAGTCTGGGTCAAATTTCTGGGTAAGTTTTAAAGGGGAGTTTTGGACT
Organism: Solanum sitiens; assembly: GCA_016801875.1. NCBI lineage: Eukaryota > Viridiplantae > Streptophyta > Magnoliopsida > Solanales > Solanaceae > Solanum > Solanum sitiens. Next base: position 3,963,527 of record JABWTJ010000024.1, read on the forward strand.
ATTCTTGCTATAATTATAAATTTTAGTGGGTCAATGTTAAAAACTCAAATCCTTGGGGGTGTAAAGGAGATGACCTTGAGTTACTTAGTGGGTGGTTTCCTCATCTTTTATACCTAATTATATGCTAAATTAGGGAAAAGAGAGAGAGTTTGGGAGAAGAAAAAATAGAGAGAATAAGGAGAAGAGAGGAACGATCGATTTAGAGAGACAACCAAAGAGGAACAAAAAGCTTGGAGAGATTGCTTGCTTGATCAAGAATCCTTGGTGAAGGTAGGTTATGGTTTGATACTATTCGTAGTAAACTCTTAATAGTGAATGATATGTATTGGTAGTATTGTAAACCCTTCTATATGCTTAATCTTATGCTTGCATGAATGTGATTATGTGATTGTGATAAAATAAGCTTAATGAAGCTTTGAATCCAAAATCTTGAAGAAACCCTAATTCACCTTGTTATTGATGATGCCTTGGTATAAAAGAAGGCTTGATGAACTAAAGTAATGAGATTGATGATGCCTTGGTATAAAAGAAGGCTTGATGAATTGATAGAATGATGTTAGTGGATCGGAGTGTCACGTTCCGACACATAGTATTAGTGGATCGGAGTGTCACGTTCCGACACATAGTATTAGTGGATCGGGTGTCACGAACCGACACGTAGAATTAGGGGATCGGAGTGTCACGTTCCGACACATAGTATTAAGGGATCGGGTGTCACGAACCGACACGTAGAATTAGGGGATCGGAGTGTCACGTTCCAACACATAGTAGTAGGGGATCGGAGTGTCACGTACCGACACAAGAGGAAGAAAGATAATAAATCTTGAGAGATGTTTATATACTCAATGTAATGAACCTAATTCCCAAATGAGTGTGGTATTGAGGCTTGAGTCCTCATGGATGAACTTGGTAGTACTTATTGATGATTATAGTACTTGTTACTACATGTTGAGTATTGTAGTTGATTTATGATATGAACTGATATATACTGTTTTCTATTTTGAGTTGGCCGATGATACCTACTCAGTACTTGTGTTTGTACTGACCCCCTACTTGTTGTTTCTTTCTTTGTTATTTGGGGAATGCAGCAAACGTACCGTCGTCTTCAACTCAGCAGCACTTCTAGCCAGTCGTCACTACACCGGATTTCAGGGTGAGCTAATGCTTCTAGCTTGGACTGGATCTTCTCTTCAATGTCTTGATGCCTTGAACTTCCGGCATGGACTAGCCTTTTATTTATTTTAGCTTCTTAGATACTTCTAGATTTGTAACTTGAGGATAGATGTTCTTGTGATGATGACTTCCAGATTTGGGGATAATGAGTTTTAAGTCTTCCGCTTTGTATTTTTGTTCAATATGTTGGAGTTTTAGATTGGTTGGTTCGCTCACATAGTAGGATAAGTGTGGGTGCCACTCGCGGCTAGATTTTGGGTCGTGACAATTAATCAAGTTAAATTCTGGATTTTATTCTTTCTCATTAAAGTAAGTGCATGAATTCTTTCATTAAAAATATGAATTGTGTAATTATGACCATGGGTAACTAAACTCCATAGCTAGGGTTATGGGAACCATGGGTGAATAACAAGGTAAACTCTAACTAAAATAACAATTCTAGAATGGTGTCTTGCAAGTATTGATAATTATTTCGTGTAGAAGTCTTTTTAACGGATGTCGAATGTTAGAACTAGCCTTAATGCTGCTTGCCGGACCAAGGAGGTAGATAATAGGAAAAGAATTATCAACATAGATTTAGTGTAGACTATCTAATAGGCTAGTATTGGTTGGTACGAGGTAATAACTTAGTCAAATATCGAATACAATGCTTAATATGAGGTAAAGATAAGGGTTAGTATAGCAACACACGTAGCCGGACCAAGGTGCGGAGTGAAATTTTCTAGATGCCGGACCAAGTATTTAGAGATACATAACTTATCACTTTACATGCAAGATACTAGGAAAGAATTGTTATAGTTAGAGTTATCAAGTTAGGAACCTGTGGGGAACACTTAAGCCCTAGTTACTTTTATTAATTGATTAAACTCCGAGATTTGAATCTGTTAGTTATTTACTTTAATTTAGCTAGTCATTTTCTTTAATTCAGAAATAAAAATCCCCCTTTTTGTCTTTTGTTTTCTTGGAAAATAGTTGGCTAAATAGTAGTAATAATAGAAGAAAGTTAAGTCTGAACTATTTTCCTCGTGGAATCAATCCCAACCTCATTAGTTGGGTTAGTTACTTGATACGACCGCTTTACTTCTTATTTGAGAAGTAAGTTTGAGCTTATCAAATTTTGGCGCCGCTGCCGGGGAAAGTAGCTTTTAGATTAACTTAAACTTATTACTAAAGTTTAGTCAATATTTTCCTGATTTTACTTTTTCTGTTGTTTTTTATTCTTGCAGATACTAACTTCCTTGTATGCCAAATACACGGAGAGGAAGAGAATCCTTGTTTCCCTACGATCACGAGTTAGAGCGTACACTATGCAATATGAATCGAAACTTGGGTATAAATGATGATGATCCACACCAGAACATCCCAGCTCCATTTGATGCTCATGGTCGATTATTACCTGATAATCCTGGTCAAGATGCACAAAGGGGACAAAATCCTGCTCCACGTCCTCAAAAATACTACAGAGGTTATGATAATATTGCAGACTCTGATGGGCCACTTGTCATGCCCCCTCTACCAGAAGGTCACACCTTTGTGGTAACTAGTAGTCTAACGCAAATGCTCACTGCTAGAGGTATGTTTTCAGGGCTACCTTCTGAGGACCCACATGCCCATATAGATAAGGTGAGGGGAGTGTGTAAAAGCTGTGAAGGGAGGCCTGATTTGAATTTGGATGTAATAGGGTTAAGAGTATTTCCTCTCTCACTGACGGGAGAGGCTGCTATTTGGTTCAATGAGCTCCCTTATAACTCAATTTTCACTTGGAACCAACTAAGGGACATTTTCTTAGGACGTTACTACCCGGTCTCCAAGAAAATAAATCACAAAGACAGAGTGAACAACTTTGTGGCACTACCAGGAGAGTCAGTTAGCAGTTCTTGGGATAGGTTCACTTCATTTTTTAGAAGTGTCCCCAATCACCGCATAGATGATGAGTCACTGAAAGAATACTTCTATCGAGAATAGGATAATAATAAGAAAGCGGTATTGGATAATATAGCAGGTGGTTCTTATGGGGAGTGTCCTTATGCTGAGATTGCCGAAAAGTTAGAGAAAATCTCCCGGAATAATAAAGCATGGAGTACTAGGAAGTCAGATATGGGGAGAAATACCTTTGCAGTGCAATCCACACACAACCCAGCCACAGATGAGATTCGTGAAGAGATGGCACATAAGAGAACTGAGCTTGGGTTGGTGTTAAAACATGTCACTAGGGTGCAGAAAAGACAAATGCAGTGAACTACTTGTCTAAACCACCACCACCAACTGATGAATATTATTATGAGGAGGATTCCTATGCAGTAAATGATCAGACGGGGGGTTTCCGACCGAATGCCCAAGGCTCCAATCAGGAGAATTGACGCCAAGGTCAAGGGAACCAAGGTCGGAACTATGGTAACTATAACCGTGAGGGTAATTATGTCCGTGATGGAAATTACAACCGCGACAACAACTTCAACAGGGGTAACTATGGTAACAGAAATGATAGAAGTGTGCCTTATGTTCCTCCTCAAAATCGTGAAGTTGCTCCTAGGGATGGTGGAGGTAGTATGGCGCGAGTTGAGGATATGTTGCACAAAATGATGAGGAGGTTCGATGCTAGTGATGAGCACACGAAAGAGTTAAGGAGTGATGTAGCGGGTATTGGACAGAAAGTCGATACACATGCAATATCGATAAAGCAGCTTGAGTTGCAAATGGCCCAATTATCTGCGACTGTGAACACACGACAACCGCGCACTCTCCCTAGAAACACTGTCCAAAATCTGAAAAATGATGGACACTATATGGCAATTACTACTCGGGGTGGTAAGCAAACCATTGACCCACCTATGCCGTCTATTGTGGAAAAGGTGATGAGAGATAATGATAAAGTGGTAGATGTTAGTGATGAAGTAGAAGATAACACTGAAAAAGATGCTGAAGTGCCTAAAAAGGTAACTCCCACGCCTAGACCACCACCACCTTTTCCTCAAAGGTTAGTGAAAAAGACCGAGGATGGTAAATATCGGTGTTTTATAACAATGTTGAAGCAACTTTCTATCAATGTCCCTTTGATAGAAGCTCTAGAACAAATGCCCGGTTATGCCAAGTTTATGAAAGATCTGGTTAAAAAGAAAATATCGGTAACTTTTGAGGATGATGATAGAATGCAGCATTGTAGTGCTATTGCTACAAGATCTTTAGTACAGAAGAAAGAAGATCCAGGTGCGTTCACTATCCCTTGTACAATCGAGTTATTGCATTTTGCGAAAGCACTATGTGATCTGGGGGCAAGCATAAATCTCATGCCCCTCTCGATTTACAAGAAGTTGGGTTTGGGTGATCCAAAGCCCACTGCGATGCAGCTACTGATGGCCGATCGAACTAAAAAGGCCTATAGGGATACTCCACGATGTGCTAGTTAAAGTGGAGTCGTTCATATTTCCGGCAGATTTTGTTATTCTTGATTGTGAAGTCGATTTTGAGGTGCCTATTATTCTTGGGAGACCATTCCTTGCTACGGGTAGAGCCTTAGTTGATATGGAAAAGGGGCAAATGAAATTTTTGTTGAACAATGAAGAAGTGACCTTCAACATTTGTAGGTCCATGAGGCAGAGTGGTGAGATCCAATCGGTATCTGCTATATCCTACAAAGTTGGTAAGTCACCCTAGACAGAAATAGAAGAACGTCTAGGTGCAGAAGCACTGGCGGCAGTGATAATGAATTTTGATAATGATTGCATTGAAGAATATGGGTCATTAGTCGCTGCTCTTGATCGTGGTAATGTTCGGTTTAAACCGAAGAAATATGAGCTAGACATGAAGAATCGCGAGTCGCCACCCGCGAAACCATCTATAGAGGAGGCTCCAAAGTTAGAACTAAAAGCGCTTCCACCTCATTTCATGTATGAATTCTTAGGAAACGGTGACACTTTGCCGGTAATCATTGCATCAGACCTGAATGAACAACAAGTTGAGAGTTTGGTGAAAGTGCTAAAAAGGTTCAAAAGAGCTATTGGGTGGACTATTGCGGACATTATTGGGATCCCTCCTGGTATTTGTTCTAATAAAATCCAACTCATGCCAGATCATAAGCCAAGTATTGAGCACCAGAGACGCTTAAATCCACCTATGCAAGAGGTCGTGAAGAAGGAAATCATTAAACGGTTGGATGCCGGAGTAATATATCTGATCGCCGATAGTAGTTGGGCATGCCCTGTTCAGTGTGTACCTAAGAAAGGGGGAATGACTGTGGTCCCCAATGAGAAAAATGAACTTGTTCCAATGAGACCGGTTACTAGATGGAGGGTGTGTATGGATTACCGGAAATTAAATGCATGGACCGAAAAAGACCATTTTCTTATGCCCTTCATGGATCAGATGTTGGATAGACTTGCTGGAAAAGGGTGGTACTGTTTTCTTGATGGTTATTCGGGGTATAATCAGTTTTCTATTGCACCAGAAGATCAAGAGAAAACCACCTTTACTTGTCCATATGGGACCTTTGCGTTCAAGAGAATGCCGTTTGGGTTGTACAATGCACCCGCCACATTTCAGGGATGTATGATGTCGATATTCTCCGACATGGTGGAAGATACTATTGAGGATTTTATGGATGATTTTTCTGTGGTTGGTGAATCATTCGAGCGGTGTTTGAGCCATTTATCTGAGGTTCTTAAGAGATGTGAAAACTGCAATTTAGTACTCCATTGGGAAAAATGCCACTTCATGGTGAAAGAAGGTATTGTTTTGGGTCATCGCATTTCAGAAAAGGGCATAGAGGTTGATCGAGCCAAAGTCGAGGTTATCGAGAGACTTCCCCCACCTATCTTTGTAAAAGGTGTGAGAAGCTTTCTTGGGCATGCAGGTTTTTACAGGAGATTCATCAAAGATTTCTCAAAAATTGTACATCCGTTGTGCAAACTGCTGGAGAAAGATTGTAAATTTTATTTTGATGAATCCTGTCTTCAAGCATTCGGCGAGCTAAAAGAAAAATTGGTATCTGCACCTATCATTATTTCTCCGGATTGGAGCAGTCCATTTGAGGTGATGTGCGATGCTAGTGGGGTTGCCCTTGGTGTGGTATTGGGACAAAGAAGGGACAAAATTCTTCATCCCATTTACTATGCTAGTAAAGCCCTCAATGAAGCTTAGAAGAACTATACAGTAACTGAGCAAGAGCTCCTTGCAGTAGTATTTGCTTTTAAAAAAATTTGCTCCTATTTGCTAGGTACTAGAGTTATAGTGCATACTGACCATTCAACCTTGAGATATTTGATGGCAAAGAAGGATGCGAAACCGAGGTTGATTCGTTGGGTATTACTACTGCAAGAATTTGACTTTGAGGTAAGGGATAGAAAAGCGACCGAAAATCAAGTCGCTGATCACTTGTCCCGTCTAGAAGATGAAGCTATGAGAGAGTTGTGGGACAAGAATGATATTGATGACACATTCCCCGATGAGCATGTATTGGCTGCCTTACAAGACTTGATTCCATGGTTCGCAGATTTTGCGAACTATTTAGCTAGTGATATTGTTCCATCGGACTTGTTATTTCATCAAAGGAAAAAGTTCATGTACGATGTGAAGAAGTTCTTTTGGGATGAACCATACTTATATAGGAGCTGTGCTGATGGGCTTATTTGGCGTTGTGTGACAGAAGTTGAGATGTTGAGTGTTTTAGAGGCATGCCATTCCTCACCCTTTGGTGGACATCATAGTGGTATCCGGACTGCTCATAAGATCTTACAATGTGGTTACTATTGGCCAACTATTCATATAGATGCTCATGAGTTCACCAAAGCGTGTGATAGATGCCAAAGAGATGGCGGCATATCAAGAAAGCAAGAGCTCCCTCTAAACCCCATTCTTGTGATTGAGTTATTTGATGTTTGGGGTATTGACTTTATGGGTCTGTTTGTGAGTTCTCATGGAATGAAGTATATTTTAGTAGCAGTTGATTATGTATCTAAGTGGGTGGAAGCTATCGCCCTCACAAACAATGAGGGGAAGAGTGTCACTGCGTTCCTGAAAAAGAATATATTCTCTCGATTTGGTACCCCACGGGCAATTATTAGTGATGGGGGATCCAACTTTTGCAACAAATTGTTCAAGGGATTATTGGAGAAATATGGGGTTCGCCATAATGTGGCCACTCCTTACCATCCTCAAACTAGTGAGCAAGTTGAAGTGTCAAATAGGGAGATCAAACAGATTTTGTCAAAAACAGTGAACGATAGTAGAACAGATTGGTCAAGGAGGCTTGATGATGTTCTTTGGGCCTACCGGACAGCGTATAAGACTCCCATAGGTATGTCCCCATACCAACTAGTATATGGGAAAGCTTGTCATCTTCCAGTTGAATTAGAGCATAAAGCCATGTGGGCTATGAAGAAGTTATAAATGGACTGGAACGAAGCTGCAGAACAACGGTTAAATGGGTTGAATGAACTCGATGAATTTCGCCTAAAATCTTATGAAAGCTCAGCCCTCTACAAAGAAAAGATGAAGAAGTACCATGACCTAAAAATCGAAAAACGAGAGTTTATGGTTGGGGATTTGGTACTTTTATTCAACTCTAGGTTGGGCTTGTTTCCGGGCAAGCTCAAGTCCAAATGGACTGGCCCTTACTTGATCACCCAACTATTCCCTCATGGAGCGGTTGAGTTGGTAAACAAGGAAGGTGTGCGGTTTAAGGTGAATGGACAACGTCTAAAAATCTATATAGGGCATGCGGAATCGGCTAATGAGGTGATTGAGGCATACCATCTTGATGAAGTCTGAGTAATGGAGTGTCCTCAGTCGTGCCGCGACGTTAAATCAGGCGCTGGTTGGGAGGCAACCCAATATGTATCATCTAACCAAATTATAGTTTTCTTTCTAGTAATGGTAGCATTTTCTACTAATGGATTTTAAATTTTCAGGTAGCTCATCTCCAGGAAGTTCTGCAGAAAATTACTCTGCCACATTCACTAACGGATACATCGATGAACCGTCACGCCTGTGACGGACCGTCGCATGACTCCGTCGTGCCAGGTACGTTCTTTATTACTTTGAAAAATTAGGGCACATGCGACGGAACCTATGACGGACCGTCACAGATGTGATGGACCGTCGTCGGTGTCTCGTCGCTTCATTATCCAGCAACCCGACCCGACCCAGCTGGGGAATTTTAAAAGTTTTAAACCTTTTTAAACTCCCCACCCCTTCATTCAACCGTTTCTTTCCCTCTTTCTCCCATTTCCTCAATTTTCAACTTCTTTCCCTTCCCAAAATCCCCACATTCTCATTTTCCCCATCCCCATATCCCCTTTCTTGGTCGGAGTCTGCTGCTGTGATTCTCATCTTCATAGTTGGGTGCCTCACTTCCGTTTTGTTTTCTCCTCTTCCAAGGTATGTGCTTCTGAACTCTACCCATTTACTCTTCATTTTTGTTTTTAATTTACAATTAGCATATTTCTTTTTGTGGGTCTTTGATCTTTGACCAAATCTTTTCTGACCTAGGTTATTAGTCCCACGAATTGCCTTGATAAAACTCGAGAAATTGGTGCTTTACCCTTGTAAATTTGATAGGTATTCGGGTTAGAAAGTTGTAGGGAAATGTTGGGTCTTTGGTTTGAATTACTTGGGTTGATGGTGGCATCCCCAGTTCTGTCTCTGAATGACAGAACGAGACCCCGATGATGGACCGTCGTAACCACGACGGACCGTCATAGGGTCCATCCCAACACCCCACAATGTATTTTCTCTAAGTGTCCACCAACGGACACATGTGACGGACCATCATGCCCACGACGGTCCGTCCTGCACAACCGTCATGGTTGTTAGAGACCCCAATTCTAAGGGTCTCAATACTTTTTCTAAGTGTCCAATGATGGACACATGTGACGGACCGTCATGCCCACGACAGTCCGTCCTGCACAACCGTCATGGTTGTCAGAGACCTCAATTCTAAGGGTCTCAATACTTTTTCTAAGTGTCCACTGACGGACACATGTGACGGACCGTCTTGCCCACGATGGTCCGTCCTGCACAACCGTCTTGGTTGTCAGAGACCCCTGTTCTAACCGTCTCAATACTTTTTCTAAGTGTCCACTGACGGATACATGTGATGGACCGTCATGCCCACGACGGTCCATCCTCCACAACCGTCTTGGTTGTCAGAGACCCCTGTGCTAAGGGTCTCAATACTTTTTCTAAGTGTCCACTGACGGATATCCACGATGGACCGTCATACCCATGACGGTCCGTCCTGCTCAACTGTCGTGACGGTCAGAGACCCCTGTCCTAAGGGTCTCAATACTTTTTCTAAATGTCCTCTGACGGACATCCACAATGGACCGTCGTACCCACGACGGACCGTCCTGCTCAACCGTCGTGATGGTCAGAGACCCCTGTCCTAAGGGTCTCAATACTTTTTCTAACTGTCCACTAACGGACATCCACGACTAACCGTCGTGCCCACGACGGTCCGTCCTGCTCAACCGTCGTACCAGTCAGAGACTTTCCTTCTAAAAGTGTATATTGTTAAGTGTTACATGACGGACCCCATGACGGTCCGTCATACTCACGATGGGCCGTCACCTGTTCCGTCGTGCCTCACTTTCTACTACAGAGATGTCATTACTGCTTTGATTTTATGTGTATTTTGTCTCATTTTTGCTTGTCATGTTTGCTCCTTCTAATACTAATGATGATTCTTTACAGGTACTACCTCTCATGGCACCAAAACAAGATCGCGTTTACGCACGTGGGCGTTCCAAGTATGTCGCCCCGTCTGCCCGACTGGTGATAGGCTCTGATGATGAGCATGATCCTGAGTACGTGACCCAGGCACTGCCACTCCAGCACGAGCTCCACGTGCACCTAGAGCCATGCCCAAGAAAGTGGCATCCGGCGTAGTCACTGCCTCCCAGTCTGATGAGGAGCGCACACCGACCGGCACACTTTCTGGGTCAGCTGCCCAAGACGAAGGAGCATCTAGCTCCTTAGGAGTTTCTTGGTCGGAGAAAGCCTCCGGGTCCGCAGAAACCTCTGCACACGCCACAGCTGCACAGTCTACCTCGGCGGATGAGGCTGACAGTACTGATTCCACCCCAGGCTCACCGACTGGAGTTCCTGCCCCGGTTGCCGACCAGCCCAACCGGTGGTGTGTCGACGGGCAATACCAAGTGTATTCAGACGCCAAGCTGCTAAATGATAAGGGCGTCATGACACGGACCATTACACTGGAGCGGCGGGTCCTTACGGGTAGTCTTCCCACCATGCCGTATATCCACACCCTCTTCACCAGACACCGACTAGAGTGGACAGCTCGTACTTTGGGCCGGTAAAGTGAGGAGTTGGTCCAAGAGTTTTACGCCTCCTATGTGGC